>OW388300.1:46847153-47447153 GCA_936450465.1 Gibbula magus | reverse complement strand
ATGCTTTAAGAACAGATTCAAAACCCTAGTCTATATAAATTCACGTTATGTGTCAGATAGAAGGTATAATGGGCAACATCCCAATCTACCACATAATAAGAATTTAAAAAGATATCACACAACAATTTCATAAATTAAAAGGGATTTTAATAAAATGTAGAATGAGCTTAATACATTAGTAATAAATTATATAGCGCTAAACAATGTAAAAATATATTCACCGTCAAGGTTTACCACCGATCTGGTGAACACAATCACAATACCAATAACAACTGATTCATATCCCAGAGCTTTACCTTATAAAACTACTCAGTGCAGACTACAAGCTTACAATTTACCCTAAACATCATAACCCTTAAAGTTAGATAACGACATTTCAAGATGATCACTCAATTAAAAGCAGAATGCTAGCGGAAGCTAGCCTATTACTACAGTAGATTCACTCTGAGCTAGAGTATAAGATTAAAATATACATGAAATGTTCATACAGATAACACTACAAATAAATTCAGAAGTACTTATTATAATTTCCGATGCGGTACACTCCCACTTGAAATATAAACTGGCAGAATGAATGGCATAGAAGGTAACGGATAGATTATACAGAGCATGTAAATTGGGGGAGATAGAGGATGAATATCATTTTGTACTTATTTGTAAACCACTTGGCTAGGGTTTGTTTCTGGAACATATCTCTAAAACTATGTGACAAATCGTCACCAAATACTGCCTGTCTTCTTGCCTATTCTATTTCTTTATGTTTCTGTTATTTCCGTGACAATAATTTTGGACTAAGTCTTTTCGAATGGTTGGATTTGTGATCAGTGGATGACTTTTAAAAACGAATTGTTTTGGTTTTCTAAGGTGAATTTTGGGAAGTGAGACATATTTTTTCTCTCGAGTAAACCACTTTCCTTACCACTGTATATTCACACTAAGATTTTTGTTAAACTGTTGAGCGTTATTCCAAAAATAATTTATGACAAAATGATAGCTCGTTTTTGTTGTAAAAATTGTAAAAATGAGTACGAGTAATCCCTCAGTTTGAAGCAATTTTAACTTGATCCTTTTGCTGCTGACCTGTGGCCGTGTGTACAGATACATGCTACGTCACACAAGCAGAAGCCATGTTAATTAGAAGAGCTCATGGCCATGAAATAGGCGTTCTGTGCCTTGTCGAAACCTGTACATTTGTGCTAAACGTTTATATCATAAATGGATATCTGAAATTTGAGAGCATGTAATAGGAAATGTCCTTAGTTTTGCAGAAAGTTTGTTGGTTACAAAACTATATCCCTTTGAAAAACAATCAAATGGTTAAAAAAAATATGCTATTCAAGGGCAGATATCTCAAGTTCTAGACCAAAATGAAACATCAGTTTTCATTAGCAAGTCATTATTTGTTTAAAATATGTTCATAGCACATACATATGTGCGTGCCACCGTTAGTGAAGAGCAGATTGCAAAGGGGCAACAACTTTTAGATTAAACACTTTACCAGTTTTGGGGTATTGTTATAGTTGCAGATAATGGTAATTTGATCTTTTGTTTTGGTTTATTTTCATGTTGTTAGTTTCAGTGATAGTTCTGTCAATTAAAGAAATTAATGAAACGTTCAATATATTGTACATGCAATTGTACATCTTGGGATTAATACATGTAAATACTTTCTACTGTATCAACAATGGAGGTATCACGTTGCAAAATGCATACATGTGGCACATTGGCTCATTATCAACAGCGATGGGAACGGTTTATCAATGAGATGAATGAGCCACTTCTGGAGATGTCAAGCTGACCTAGGTATGATACCAAGGCATAAACAGATGCAAGTTACAGATACCCCATTGAACCTCAATAGATTTAACTATCCCCAGTTTACTATCAACCCCCACTATGATATATATGGTTATCGAAGTCTTACATCTGTATTATCTGTATTGTGTACAGAGAATGTGTGTCTATGAGGGCGAAGTGTTGTGGACCTATGAATTGTTCCATTGACTTTAAGGGCTAAATGTGTCCAGTTATCAGTCTGTGTGGATATTAAATATGCACACTCTATCTAGGATGCAATGCGAATAATACACGATATATACGATAATAGTGAATATGTTTCTATATATTAAGATCAATTTATGAAATAACTAAACAATAATGTAAGCAGTGTTGATGTGACTCAGTTGTTAACATGTATACATATATATATATATATATATATATATATATATATATATATATATATATATATATATATATATATATATATATATATATATACGTGCATTATTAGATTACAATAGCATGGCAGGATGTTAATTATATATAGAAAGTACTCCATTGACAGATTAATATTTATATTTCACACTGTCTAGTTAACTGAGAGGGCATGTTATTTTTACAAAATGTAAATCACTAAACAGAATTAACCTTAAGAACAACAACGGGTACAGCATAACAATGAAACAAATCTTCCTTTTCACAACGCTTTCGTAACATATCTATTTCACATATGTTGATTTAAACCGCTCGAAATTCCCCTACTTATGTATTCTATTCAGAGTTATCTTTTACACTTTTATCAATACATGTATTTGGTGGATCATTTCACAGTACAGTCAGGCCTCGATAATCCGAACGCTTCCGTTTTTTATCAACAACGTTCGGATAGTGAAATGTTCGGATTACTGAGTACTGAGGACTACTAAAGAGATTAGTATCTCGAGTACCGTTCGAAACTGCGAGATTCGGATTATCGGTGGCCGGATTATCGCGGCTTGACTGTATTTGATTTCAGGCAACATTCCGCATCCATGACATTGTTTGGTCTTTATTTAGGACAATTTTCAAACCTTTTTCTACTTTCTGTATGAAACAGTAGGCGAGAACCAATCCAAAATGGGATTTTGTACAGTGTATTTACATGATAATTATAAATGCATTAATCAGTGAACTGTTGTCTTAATCCGATATATCCAGCCGACGCATGTAGTCTCAACATGCTGAACCACTACTTTTTTGGTCGAGATTGCAAGGATGCCAGCCAATGTGATCACAAAGTTTACACTATAATAACCTAATGTCAAATATCTTAGCGTCAGCGTACGCAGTGCAAGTTTATATAAATGTTGTTGGGAGAGTAGTCCTTTTACTCGTAGTTTTCATAATCAGTTAATTATAGTTGTTTTCATACAAGTGTTTTTATACCAAAACAAGACAGTCCATGTTTATAGTTAGGTTGCAGATAATGCCCTCAGCAGCCATGGGAGCAAGTAGTATGATAGATTACTAGCCTAGGTATAATTGAACTACCATTGAAGCATTATACATCCGATTTTTTTACTGTATTCCATTGCAAGTATATTCAAATAATGTTCAAAATAACTGCACAACAAACAAATTGAGATCAGCAATTTTATTGCATAAACATCAGTTATGTTACGAAAAGTTCATAATTGCAGAGGAAACCCGATATGGATTACATATTAATTTTATTGTATCAACACGTCATGAAAAAAGATATGGTATCATAATTATATCCATGGTGGTGTCAGGTAAAATGACCGTCTGTAGTTTCCAATACATCCATGTTACTTCTAGAAGTCGAAGATTTCACCAACATCGAAACCAAGCAGACTTAGTCTGAAGAGGGTCTGTAGCAGGGATTGCTGCTGCTGCTGTCCTGTTGAGCCTGAAACATGAAACAAGTTGGGAAAACTGTTCTAATCAATTATGGATATTACATAAATCATCAAGAGATTATCAAGTTGCCACTGGACGTAACAATTTTGACATAAAAGATTCAAAGTACCTGTCATGTCTAATTAAGGTAGATTGGTATTACTCCAATATATAATTTTGTAAAATCAAAATCTGAACATCTGAACAATCGATCGAGCAAATATAAACATGGCACTGTACAGTTTCACAAAGCACATGTATGTATGTATGTGTGTGTGTGTATATATATATATATATATATATATATATATATATATATTTATATATAAGCAAAATACAAAAACCAACTTGGTTTTGTGTAGTTTGGCCTTGTTACGAATTGGTAGAGTGCTCAACATGTGTAAAATGGAACGTGATAAATATATATATATATATCATGATTATTAAGTAGTAGATATATCAAGCACTTACCATTGATACATTGAGTTCCGTTAATGGAGGGAAAGTATGGGTAGTTACAGTGACACCGGTAGCTTCCCTGGATGTTCACACATTGGTTTGGACCATAGGGACTGAAGATGGGTGGATAGGATGGGGGTTGACCCACACACGGATTTGATACACATTCGTTGATATCTGAGGAGACAGTACACACTTTTAAGATATTGATCGCTTCAGCATCACTTGGCTGAATGATAACTACATATTTGGTTGAGATTTAAATTGTGACATGTAAATCTTTTGAAATGGTAATTCTTATTCAGTTAAGTATGCAACAGTTCAATTTACAATCGAAATATCATATCACGTACATGAACATATGACATCTTACATCCATTTATTGATACATGTATATGCCTACAGGTCTATCCCTTTCCAAAGAGGCCTACGGTATGAGAGGCATATAATATGAATACAAGTGATAGGGCATACACTGTTTATCTGATATTGTGTGTAATGTATATAGTTTACAATGCAAACACTCACCTTCACATACGGTAGCGATGGCAGTTAGCTGGAAGCCAGGTCGACACTGACAAACTGGGGGAGGTCCAACCAAACAGTCTCCGTTCACACAGCCAACAGTAGCACATGCTGTAAATAGGAAGAAATAATCACACTATCTGTTAACGTCAAATATTAATTGACAAACAAAGCAAAATATAAATATCTTACTTAACAGTAGATATATCCACGTTTATATTTGTCAACAAGGCCGATATCGATGGTACAATGGAAAGAACAGTGATCTCCGGTGAATGGTGGGTGGATCAAAAAAGTTTAGCTTCATTAAACAACGTTATGGTTCAACGGTCATGTCTCACGCATGTTGATAACTCGTTCATCTTACAAACCACCCAAGCCCATCAATGACTCTAATATAGACCCGATTTATTGCACCTTGTACCAAATCAACATTCTGCTGACTAAAAGTTGAATCATATTGGACGACTTTTAGTTACAGACATGTATATTTGGCCTAAGTATTTCCTTCTCAACCGGATCAACGTATAGGGCCTATGTGAAATCCAATAAATAATGATGATAATATAATAATCCATAAACAAAGACAAACGACGTGAGGCTTCCAATGAGCACATTGATAATCTTTAAAGGACATGCTAAATAACATTACAACCAATAATGTTCCATTATAACGTGAGCTTAATAACCTTTAAACCATGAGATCTAATAAATACATGAACATGCGTACTTACTTTGTGCAAAGACATACGGCATGAATGTTCCAATGAAAACCAAGATAGTCAGAGCTGAAACTGTTGAGAGAGCCATTTCCAATGCAAGATGTAGACAACTGTAATTTGATGAAGACCTTCCTTTATATAGTATGTAGGAGCATGGAGAACAATGACAATATACTCTAATGCTACACATGAGCTTTTATTGCTCTTTCATTGTGTGTTATTGTTGATTTTCAAAGTTTCATAAAAAAAACTTCACTGTGTGCATGTTATGAGCAGCAGTTGTTAGAGTTTGACCGGTGGTTGACACGGGTACGTGCCATTAGTCTCCCTAACTATGGGTTCTATATTTGAACTTTTTAAACGCATTCCAAACATCTCTCCTGGTAAAAATGTTCATCAAGCTCAGCAGAAATAGTAAACAGATATTTCTGAATTGAATTTGGTTTTTAAAAAAACAAGTCATAATGTATTACCAGACAGCTGTTCATTCAAAATCACTCTTTCAATGACACTTTTCTCTATTATTTTGGTAAATATTTTGATAAATGTATTTTAATGACAATATATAGTTAATCCATCGGACATTTTACTCCAATCACCAATTAAAACCTCCAAATTTATTCTTTCAAAATGTGAATTTATAATTAAGCGTAATATATTAATTTTTCATATGTACGAATCGTGATTAATAATTATGCATGAATGTATCTTTGAGCAAATATTTAAGCTCAATAATTCTGGGGTTCGAATCCCGCAATTTCGATTGGTTTAGGGGTCACCAAGGTGGGTAATCCATTTCACATGAACATCTTTTCGGGGGGGGGGGGGGATCATACGCCTATTGTCGTAATACTAATGTGGACTTTCTCACTGTTCAACAATGAAGATAAGAAAGTGATGTGCTGAACACTGTCATCCAAAAGACAACATGCCAAGTTTTGGACAGAGTGCCATAATATATGCTGGACATGTGTATTGCCAATATCAATTGTATTTATTGGACTTTTTCTTTCTCTTGTATATGTCTGTCAAATTTTGGCAAATGTGCTAATGATAATAATATTCATACTTTATGTAAACATGCTATTCACATATGATATTTTCTTTGAGCATAAGCGAACTATATACCGGCATTCCTTTGAAAATAATTTGTGATTTTACTAAATCATGGATAAGTTCGATTAGGTTTGGTTGGTGATTTATCTTCACCCGAAATTAACACCAAGTCTGTAAAATTGGCACGGTATAGATTTATATTTTATACCAGTGAATGTATTTGATAGTCAGGTTAGATAACAATAAACAATATGTTTGTCATCATTTTTTCAACGGCATCAAGGCGTTTAAAGGTTCTGTTTTACACGTTTTTTGCATACTTTTTTTCTTCTATATATTTGCTGTTTATTAGTACAGTTAAAGTTTATACAATATATTGTTATGTTAGGGGTAAAACATTTCATTACAAGACCAAATTAGCCCTATCCATTAGAAATTGGTGAACCGTAATGGTAAAAAATGGCGCGACAATTTTGTGGATAAAAGTATGGGTCCCATGCGATTTGGGGGTGTAGACAGGAATATTGTTCACCATTTCATCATTGTGCCATATTTACAATTCGTATCTCAGTGTTTAAGTATTGTTCTGTGCATGCGAGCATCTTATTTTTAGTAAGAACAACGTGCTGCAGTGCCTTTACAGTGCTATGGCGATTTTCTACTGCTGTTTTGTGTCGGGTGAGTTTAATTTTCAGGACCTAAAACATTAATTTTGGATGATAGTTTACAGGAAGCGTGTTGTGAAAGTCATTCAATTAAATAACGTGCGTTTGCCCTTGAATAACGGAATAACAGTTATGTGTTTCGGTTTTGTAATAAAATGTATTTATTGAATTTATCATTTCAAAACAATACGAAATACCAAACTATAACTTAAATGTTCTCGTGGTAATTATCCATGATAGGAAAACAGATGAGCAATGTCATGTGGAACACTTAATGAGAAAAATATGACAACTTAATTTGTTTTGAGATTATGATATGAATGAAACCATCTTGGTGTCAGTCCGTACACATTGTTTACCGTACTTGACCACAGGTCAAAAGGTAAACTATGTTAGATATACAACCAAGCTGTATTTTGAGGGTTTTACATAGTGTGTTTCCCATTGTCTTAAATGCATTTAAGCTTTTAACTATGAATATACTTTTCTGGCTGTAACATTTACCATGAAAAATTAATATTTCGGAGGTTTAAATCTAAAAGGAACAATCGCATAGAAATTCCTAAAAATATCAAAACTGCAATTATGGTATACATTATTTGTATATGATAACCATTAACGTTTTTAGAAAGCTGAAATATTAGTTGCTTAGAAAGACATGTATTTGAAGCAAGTTTCAAGCTGAGTGAATTATTGCAGCGAAGTATTCAATGCGCATGAATAACAAATAACAATTTGAAACTCTGCAACTGATCTAGACACCGAATATGGAATCAAAGGACTAACATATTTTCACAAATTAGTGCCATTATACTGATGCTTTTATTAATAGACGATTTCATTCCGGTTTCCAATGTCAACTCAGCTTTCAAGTTCAGGTCTTGTCGTATTTCCTTAACTTTTCTGTTCCAGCAAAGCAGAACCCATTATGTAATTCATTTTTAACGCGCCGCTATGTAAACTGCTAGTACAGACAATGTGGCAAGGCTTAAATTAGACACATGTTGGTACTAACGCGAGGTATACCTTGCGAAGGGAAGGTGTGTTAGACTACGATTGCAGTGCATTCCATTGTAAACATGGGTTCCGTTCAATAACAGCGAGCGCTTAAATTGCTCATTGATCGCTCAATGTAGCGCTCAATGTAGCGCTCAATGTAGCGCTAACTCTCTCTTGAACGATACAGTGCAAATTCCTCAAAGTTTGCTCGCCTTGCTACGTAGCGCTACATTGAGCAATCGCGTTCAAGATAGGTTTAAAAGTAATCGCTCATTGAGCGATTACTTTTAAACCTATCTTGAACACGGCCCAGATATATATAATATTACGATATGACCAAACTGTAATATATTCTCGTTATAAATTGCTCAACTATTGCAACATCGACTGCAGGTTGTTTTTGTGTTATTTATTTATTCATTTATTTGTTTATTTATTTAATTAATTATTTATTATTTATTTAATTCTATATTTATTTATTTATGTATTTTTTTATTATTATTTATTTATTTAAATAAATAATATTCAAATTAATTCATACGATAACAAACTAAGGCAGTGAATATATTATCGTTGTGTTATAACAAAAAGCAAAACATATAAAGTACCTGTATAGTCAGTGAGACTGGACACGTTATAGATAGAACTGGCATTTGAACACAGAGTTGGGATCAATATTTTATAGGCGCTTCAACCAATACCAAATTTTCCAATTCATACTAAAATTATAGGGTCACGACCTATTGTTTTCTAGCTATGAATGTGCATGTTTGGCATGTTTGTTTTAGAATTCTAAGAACTGCCTCAGAAGAAAGAGATGCTTGAAACATATATTGATATTTTAGACAGAAGTATAATATGATTTAGTATTTAACTGTATGAGCTGGGAATGTCATTTTCATGTTATTTATCTCTAATACAGTGGCTACCGTCCATGGTCATGCCAATTCCGTATACCTAAAAAGTGGTTTAAGCAAATTGAATGTGTTAAGATTTGGTCTAAGTCATCATTGTCAAAGTTGTGTTTCTCCAAGCAAATTAAACATCGGTCTCTCCAATAAAGATTATCATTGTCAGATTATTAGATCTTGTAATTTGATCCTTTTTGTTATTTATTGACTTCATCAATGAATGTTTTACACGGGTAAGGAACCACGGAGAAGATATGTACCAGAGTTGAAATGGCTACAGTTTTGATAACAGTGATTTTCCCAATAAGAGTCAAGTTTATCCTTCGCCAACTAGCAAGTAATCTATTAATGTGTTCTATCCTGTGTACTATCTACCCCTTTACGAGAATCATTAAGAGGAACATATCGATTACAGTTAATTGACACGAACAGGTATATTATTGCGTAATCATATGGTTTAAACCATATCTTACCTTGCCAGTGACTTGGCGAAGATTGTTTGTGAGTTATTTCATGTCCGTACATTTATGAGTATGAGTAGGACTTGTATATCTCGATATATTTGGATGCACTTGCAGCAGATATAAATGTAGTTAAAATGTAAAAATGTAAAACATTTACTTTCTTTAAGAGCCATTAATAAGTTGTTAAGATGAAGATATACACGTTTTTGGATTAACAACTTATTAATTGCAGTGAGATGCGACGTTTCGGTGTAGAGACTGGGTTTCATGCTGCGTTGTGTCCCTGTGCGAGGCACTTCATCCACATTGCACTCAGTCGACTCAGCTGTTTCAATGGGTACCTGGATACGGGAAGTACGGACCTATACGGTCGCGCAGAGCGTTTAGTAGCGGCACCGAAAGTACAATTTCCTTCAGGGTAATAATATGTGTAGCGCCTTGAACAAGCATTGAATGCATGGCAGGGTGCGCGATATGAATATCCATTATTAACACCCTAATCAAGCAATTGTTACTGATTATGTTTTCATACTGAATTAAACTGATGTTCAAAGTTATTATAAATACATATTATGTATTTATAATAATAAAATATGTATAAACATAAAATACACATAGTTTTACAATATATAGGCAACGTAGAAGTCACTGCAATAAAGGAGTTAGTTCATAAACTTGAATTGTTCAAAACATGTGACAATGAGTTTGTTGAAGCGCCCATAAAGTAGTTTCATAAGAGCAAGTAATTGAAAGAAGAACCAATGAAACAGGAAACGTGTGCTTTCGAGTTGGTCCCGTTCAGTCACGCTTAGCCGACGTCTTGTCACGGTTGCTTAATGGTGAGTGTAAAGTTCTACGTACGAACCGGTTTCCTCTAAATGTATTCTGCCTAGTCGAGAAATACATCAAATTATTACACCCCCGTGTGAGATACTGCAGTGTTATATACCTCATTATAGCTAAAATGGATGGAATTATCATGAAACCCCGCTGCCATAGTAACAGTTCTTAACCAAGAGTGTGTGTCGCATAATGGTCAGATGACGTTACATAATGACTGGTATAAAGATGGTACACGAGACGGTATTACCTGCGTGAGAAACATACAACTTATAACGCCCATAAAAACAGCGTTACCCCTACAATAATAAACTAGTGTAATAACGATGCAAGTATGACGTCACACTAGCGTGTACTTGTGACGACACAATGGTCGTACCGTCATTACAATAGTACAAAACTCACGGACATTTTAGTTTCAGCACACTGTCGTCTTTCACTTGATTAATGTGGGCGAGTAATACACAAAATACTTCCATATAATAGCGTTTTTATTAAACCCGTAAATGATTTCGTTTAATAAAACTGGTATTATATAGAAGGTCGTTCAGTAACATACAAACCCCAAAAATCTTCATTTTTGGTATGTAGATCCCATGATTTTTCCGTAAACAATTATTGCTTTTACTTTGGAGGTTTTAGTTGTATATCCTTTTAAACGTTCTCCAAACTTGGTACTTCTAGAAAGCTTTACATAACGTGTCAAACCCTACATGAGAATGCTAACAAAGAAACGTATTGTTGGTGTTGATGGACCACGGGCCGAACAGTAGTGTGCCTTTGAGGGGCCGAACCGTAGTGCGCCTTTGAGCCGACGACCGACTTCGGATGCCGTGATAGACCTTCGAAAAACGTTATGCTACATTTACGTTAGATCTAGGCCACGATTGGGTCATGAACATGCTAATCTGATGCGAATCAAATACCGTAGAAGATATTTGTGATCGTGCTATTTCTTGGTTTATTGTTTTCCTACTTGAACGTTATGTTACGTTTTCATACGCTCTGAATGGATCTGGTACTCATTGTGACGATTTAATATCCGACCAGTTACACTTATGTTACAAAGCCGATACTAAACGACCTTCTATTTAATACCATTTTTATTAAACGAGTTAATGATTTTGTATAAAACGAGCGAAAGCGAGTTTGATACCAAATCATTCACGAATTTAATTTTAAAAAATGGTATTCAATAGAAGGAAGTTTAGTAATCTGTGTATTACTCGTTCACCTACATGTATAATCCACATATATATTGCACTCTATTACGCTCTAGTACGCAGTACCAGTTTAATATATGCCACAATTATAAAGATGCCTCACGATCATGGAAATCCCTTGCGATTACCAAGATTTAAATATGATACCTCATACTCATACCCTAGTGTCTTCTGATATCAAATATATCAACTCTCGTTGACATTTATAAAAAAAATAGTGTTACATTTATCAACTATTGTTGAAATACATGATATCAGACGAACAAGAAGATTTTCTGGATAACAACATCTTAAACGTGAAAAAACACGACGTTTCTGGGTAGATTACTCACTCCTTCATCATGTGGAATGTGATGGAGTGAGTATATACTCCGAAACGTCGTGTATTTTCACATTGAAGAAGTTGTTATCCAAACAAAAATCCTGTTCTTATGTATACCACTTCTAAATGCCCTTCACAGACCTGATGATATCAGAAGACACCTTGGTGAGATTCATAGTTTTTTCAAACTAGTCTGGTAAATAAAAAAATCACTTTTATTGTTATGTATCTGTAAATCTTTAATCTTCACATTTTTAAGATGCCATTCAGTGTTCCCAGCCACTCGGGGACATTTAGAGAATAACCAACGAGGTACGAGTGATTACGGGAAATATCCATGAGTCTAAATAATGTTCAGCCACGAGCTTTAGCGAGTGGCTCTGAACATTATTTAGACGAGTGGATATTTCCCGTCATCACTCGTACCGAGTTGGTTATTCTATATATTACCAATTATGCAATTAAATTGATCAAATTACGCTTGGTTATTACATTTTCATGTTGGGCGGTCGCTGTGAAGGACCCGTCGCCACAGTAACATTGTGACGTCATAAGATAACTCGTCGCGTCAGACCATTGTTTTATGACGTCATAGTCATTCTTTCTCCGGGTAACCGACCAATCAACGTTGAGAATCACTTGAAAGCACATGTGCAAATATCACCAAAATAATCACCTGTGTCTTCTCACCCGTATGGGTAATATTAACAGATAACGCACAGGAGGTACATGGAGAATCTCACCCTAGTGTCTTCTGATATCAAATGTATCAACAAGAGTTGATAAAATTTACAAATATCCGAGGCTTGCCGAGGATGTGTTTACTTTTATCAACTCGTGTTGATATATTTGATATCAGAAGACATGAGGGTGAGATTCTATTTATAATCCAAAATCATTCGTCATTGCGTTTCTTTGAAATTGTACATATCTGAGCACAGCTTTGACTTCCAATTCGGTGATGTCATAGCATTGGGGCGTCATCATGTTTATGACGTCATACAATTGTGATCTCATTACTCGATGACGCAAAGACATTGATATGTTATGTAGTTGACGGTGGCAGGGCATTTTGAAAAATCTACTGCCATACATACTTCCTAGGGGATACCGCCTGATCTCACACAAGCGATATCTCCTGTGGAACACAGTTTTGGATAATGTAATATGTATACATTGTATACATGTGTATGTAAATGCTGTCATTAACCACGAGGTAGTGGCACCCGGGGAACATGGCAGTGATAGAGTAAAATGGGGAAATCACATCATGCACTGAGAGATTGAAAACTATTTATTCTAATTATCAAATACAAGATTTAAAACAAATTGTACAATGAAAAAGTGTGTTACACAAGCAAAATTATTGGTAAAGACACGGGATATATTGCACCTGTCCCATACTCAATATTGTATTGTCGTTGAATGAATTGAAATGTAGTTTCCCTGAAATGAGGACTAGGTAACCCGGACAGGTTTCACACCACGTATTGATCATCATGGAGTCTTGAAAATAATACCATGTAGCACCGTCCCAGAATCATAGATCATCAGGCTTCGTCCGAAGGTGATAACGATAGTAACGAAGTCTAAGAGACGAAGTGCACCATGAGATGTTTCTTAGTTTCATCAATTTAAAGTTAAGTTCAATATGGGCGGTTTCCTTTAGGTACCATCGTGTTCCCCGCCGTGACGATTCTGTCCCCCAGCCACTCGGGCAGGTTCCGGATAAAGCGGAGGAGGTACCTGCTATCGGTCCCCACCAGGTAACGGTACCTCGGGAACACAGCTGTGATAGCGTGGGTGTAGGCGTCCACAACCTGGTATATCTTCGTGGACTTGATCAGGTTCATCGCAGGCTCTACTTGCCGTAATGCTAGTGAAGAATTTCAAAGAATAAATGGTTATTTGTTAGGTGATTAGCACCCATCGCAGCTTTCATTTATCATCCTAACCAACTTAGAGACGAAACACAACGTATGGAACTCTGATATACAAGTGCTACTATATTATATAGGCACATTTTGAGTGACCCCAGTAACTTCACCCAAGTTTCCCTTTAACATCACAGGCGACGAACTATAAGAAGTCCTGCAGAAATGGCTGCTGAGCAAAACTGAGAATGAGCACACATAATAAATATGATATGTTTTCCCTGACTATTGTTAATACAATCGTATAAAAACGTACTACACACTTGGTTGACGTACTACGAACCTTTTTCAAGAACTTCTTCTCCATAGTATGCCTGCACATCAGGACTTGCTTGTTTGAAACTGGCACAGAATGCTCTCTTCATGTATTCTGGATCACTGATGTTCGTATCGAACAGTCCTGGCTCGATGATATGCACTGTTATTCCTTGATGAATCGTCTCACGTCTATTGGTTGATGAGGGAAGCAGCATCGGCAGCAACATTAGATGGGACGAATAAAAAAAACAAGTGTAGGATATTTTGTCATTTTAGGTGACTCCTATGGAGTTTGCAGGTTTGTTAAGAACTTCTGGTTACCATAAATAATGGTTAATGTTCTGGTAAACTAGACATAATTATGCAGTTATGAAAGCAAAGTCGTGGTGGCGATTTATGAGTTTAGGGTTGAAACATGACCCAATGAACAGCTGGAGATGGTCGTCTCAGACAGAGCAGAATATAAATAAGGATCAGGATGGCTGAAGGAGCTTCTTGGAAAGATCTGTAGGTATCCATTGTTTCTGACTCTTACTTGGTAATGAATTAAACAATTGTTGAGCTATGTTTAAAATTGTGACATATACTTTCTATGCTGTAATTCAGCGCATAATTATACTTACTCACCTCAAACAATCTGAAAATGCCTCCACGCCATACTTCGAACACACATATGGTGTTCCCCCTAACGCTATTCTTCCAGAAACACTTGCCATGTTCACTACTCGACCTCGACCTTTACGGAGCAGAGGTTGGAAGACACGGACGACGTCAATGACGCCAAACAAATTTACGCCTAGACAGGTGACGTATTCTTCCTTGATGAACCACTCTGTGCCTCCCATTGGTCCAAATATTCCAGCGTTGTTAACAACTGCCCACAGTCCTAGTACCAATTGTGAACAAGTAAAACGGCTATTTCGTTGATAACAAGATTGTTCATGATTTGAATTACTTCTATTCTAATCATAAGAGACACAAACATAAATTGTTAGATCATCTATGTGGCATTGTTTCAAGTTCATTAAGATGCAAATTTAGAACTAAAATAAAACAATATTTTAAAATTACTTTATTTATATGCATTGTGAAATGGAATACCTAGCCGTATACAATAAGAGAAGAGGGTTAACTCAAAATCACCATTACTCGGACCAAGCGACAGTACCTGCAATACATCTTTGTACACAGCCTTAAAAACCGGTATCGATCTTATACCTTTATTTGCCGGTAGGTGTTCGTCAACAAACTCCCGCGCTTTAATAATGCTCTCTATTTTACTGACGTCAAGAGACAATGTTTTCAGTCTAGCAGACGACACTTTCCTCAGTTCGTCTGCTCCTCTCTCTGTGAAGCAGCCGGCGAACACATTGAAGCCCAACGAGTCCAGTCTCTTGGCCAACTGATTCCCGAATCCTGTGTCACATCCTGTGATGAACACGTGACGCTCTCCGTATTTCCCTACAGTTGGTAGTCGGATCAGCACCTTGAGGATCATGAAGACGACAACAGCAGCTACCACGTATATCCACATGATGCTGGGTTATCTGAAAATATTCCTGCTATTTGGGTACACTTCGTAACTGCTTCAAGCACAACGTTATCTAGTATTATTACCTAGCAAGACACTACGTAACTACTCCAAGCACAACGTTAACCAGTATAATTGCCTAGCAAGACACTGCGTAACTGTTTCAAGCATAACGTTAACCAGTAGTATTACCAGACAAGACACTGCGTAACTGCTTCAAGAACAACTTTAACCAGTACATTACACATCAAGACAATGCGTAACTGCTTCAGAGCGTACCCTTATACAGTATAACTATGAAACATGATAACACTACCGGGGAGTATAGTTTTCATAAGATCCACTGGGCCAAAATACATGTATCACTAAGCAATATATAGGAACATGGATCTCATTTAAATTTCAACAACGTCATGTTTTTTTTTATATTAAGAAACCATTGCAGAGGGAGGAAGTCTGTGTACATTCAGAAGTCAGATTTTGGTGCCATTTCCTCAGTTTGACTTCAATAGTGAATAATCCGTCATATGCATACCCGTTCCATACTACGTGTGAGGCAATCGTGTCCACATATATAGAAGATATCTGTCAATTTTAATAATTCTATGTTTATCTCAACGAAAATATATAAATTTCTACCTCACGAGATCGGCCGCTAGGAACACCCCGTCATCACAGTAACAATGTGACGTCATCATTTAATTTGTTACGTCAGACCATTGTTTTATGATGTCAAATTATACCAGTCACTGGTTACAGTGAAAATATAAGCTATTTTCACTTTACCTTGATAGACAAGCTGTCCGTCATATATAATACATGTATATCCCTCTCTTTCGACTATGCATTACAAAATATGTTGATACTAGTGCCATGAAGTACAGCATGTACACTTATTTAATACCATCTATGAAATATGAGTGCATCTCATCATTATACATTATTCACCACGGTTTGCATAGAAACTTGACTTGAACAAAGTCAATAATTCCCTTAAAACGGGACTAGAGATCGGGAATCGTTGAAAATTTCATTACAGTGTGTTGAGCGAAGTAATTTAGATATGAGGATGAACTAAGATAATAAAATCAATCAAAGCAGATCAAGGGACATTAAAAATGTATATTGTAAGATGCAAGTATTTTAGTTTATCAAATAAGTTGGGAGTGTGGGTGATTTTACTTTCATTATGATATCACTCACAAAAGCCTGTTTAACAGAGGATATATCCCATTTGCAAAGCAATACACGTGTACATGTGCAGAGTGACACGCATGACTTCTCTCGCTAGTGCAATGTGTATATTAACACACTGTCCTATTGGTTCGTTCTAAAATAATTAAGATCTTTATTCGCACTTTTCATAGACAGGAGCAGGTGACTCGAACTGGTTTGAATTCTTAACAATAGCCTTTGCACATTATTATGTTATATATAGCCTGCGCACATTAACATTCAAGGTAATCCCGTTCTGAATATGTAAACTTCTGTTTACAGTATACATGTACCTTGTATCATGGTATGTTCATATGAAATGTGTATTTTATATAAAATTAGATGACCACACATGTACAGACCATAGTCGTCTTCACATGAAACATATGATAGTAAGAACTGTTCACGTGTTTACCTAGTCTTCCTATGTTTAAACAAAAATAGTTAATATGGTCTGGAACCTTCCTTTCAGAGGTAGACTCCATGAGTCGTTAGTTTATTTCCTGTTCTATAGACCTCTCCATGGAGCAGTGCGTCACGACGCTCTCAGTTACCCCCCTTTGTGATGGCGCAAGCGTCGTCCGCCATTAATCGGCTGCAAAATGACGTTTTACGTTAGGGCATGGGTCGAAAGCTGTAGCTTGTCTCTACAATAACTTTGAGTCCAAGTTTTGGGTGAAGGCAGAAACAATATATCAATTTAATCCTGACTGTTTATTGCTTCCAAAAATGCAATGTTTCATCGGATACTTGTTAATTATGAAATTAGGGCATGTTAAAGTGATGAATCAGTTCTTAATATATTTCCACATATTACATATCTTCTGAAAGAGAAAATGTTGTTCTGGTCCAACTGGGTTTCTTATGTCAAGATAATACATTTTTCCAAAATAAAATTCATAAAAATAAATTCATTCAACTGTTTGCCTACATTTTATTTATGATTTGAAATGGTAATGAATCATTTAGCCCCGATTCAATTCATGGTATAAGAAACAGATGTATGTGTAGAAGTAATAGTGTGAGTATTTCTCATTATTTTCAACATTTTTCATATAATTTGCAATCAAGTAACAACTATTTCTTCTTTAAAATGTTACAAACGCATTATGGAATTATATCTTATAAACATGTAGATTATTGAAAGTGGAAAAATGTAATTGTTATATACCCCCTATTCTCGCAATGCCATAAATAGCTTATGTAAAAATACTTGCAAACATGGTAAACTATAATTATGCAGCGATACACAAATTGTATGTGAGAAATTAAATTTTTCTTAAAGTCTTTTCGCCTAAGATATCCATTTTCTGTAGAAGCAGTTAAAGGTCTGTGTGTTTAATGAACATAAATTTGATGATTAAAAAGAGTTTTTAAAAACTTACGCTTTTCCCTTTGCTAAACTTTTTGAAAATGAATATTTTTTGAGTTATGAGAATGATATGATTGAGAGAACTTATTTGTTGGGTTGGCCAAATAAAAAGAGGATTATTTGGTGTTTAAAACGGCACATTTCTGACCACAAACGCATATAATAAACATAACATGTTGTATTTACAGTGTAATATCACTTATCTCCCATCCAGTGACGGGTGAAAGCCGGTATTTTCATAATTGTTGCATTCATCTAAACATGCTTCATCTTCCTACATTGCTAGTGTGCAAAATAGTATTAAACATACTATACTTGAACTATTAGGTTAATTCATGTTTTGTAGTTCATGCATATTTCGGACTTTGGTATTACTCGATTGTGTAGGTGAATGAGTGAAGGGAGACACATATTTACAGATTATATAAAAATCAATTTAAACATCTACAGTAAATCTTGACAGTACATACAACAAATGTACAACTATATAGTAGGCCTATTTCATTCTGTTCTAATAAAATAACATACGAACAAAAGTTTATACAGCAGGTGGCCATATTATTACGTACATGTAACGTAATTCCCATAGACTTACGTGTTAAATAGCTGTTACGAGAATAATTTTCATGAATATATTGTTTGTCGATTAATTCTGAAATCATAACCAAAATATAGGAAATCATTTCAGCTACAGATACATAATTTCCATAATATGTTCTGACAATTATTAAGAAACCTACCTCTTATCAAACATCACATACAACATACCGATTAGATTTAACATGGCCGTCAATCAGACATTGAAATCAAATTTGTACATGCGATGTTTAAACAAGTGTCATTCAAAACACGAATGAACTGATAGATGAAAGGTAATTATGTGCCTGTAGCTGAGATGATTACCAATATGCCCGCAAAATATGACAAAATATATGGGATCTTTATTTAATTTATGAAAATTATTTTCGCAACAGCTATTTAACACGTAAGTCTATGTACATTTGGTTCAGAAACAGATAATCTTTAATAGTCCAGATGTGTGGATAGGCCTATATATGTGTCACTATTGACAATTCTTTAACTACAAAGACAAAAAAACCAACTATTTTCACAGATAATACAAGTAAGCTTTAGTTCAAAACTACGTTCAAGTGATATTCGCCTCCATTCAAATACCATAAGTTTCCGTGCGCTTTGATATCGCCGATTTACATCAAACAACACACAGAACTGTTGTTATCTGTTAACTTCTTCAATCTTTTACTCATGAATCGTTGTTTGCACTCTTTGTCGCAAATATGACATCATTATTTGGTCAGTAAGTTTGACGTCTTTTATACAGCGTAAGCGTTGACTAGGCACCGTCTATTCTTGATTACGTCATACTTGATTGCCGCAGCGTTGCAAATAACATAGGCTAGTTTAACGTTGCAGCCGCCTAGGCTGCCACAAGATGGCTGCGGCCATGAAACAGGCCGTGGAAAGGTCTATACGTACGATACCTCAAACATCCCCCATTGTATGCACTCAATAACGCAAGCGAGCTTGTCAATACCAAGCGGGAGTGGTCTCTGACAAGATTTGTTTTTTTCCCCACCAAATGGAGAGCGATAGGATAATGAACATCCCTTCATTTGACTTTCTTAGGATTGCATCTGTGACCTCAACCTCTATTTGTATCTTAATGAGTTACACACATCACCCAGGCCTAGATCTGCTTTGATAGAATGTACTATCTACGTTCACCGATATAACTACTGAGCATAACAATAGTTGCTGTTGACGCTCCGCCTGATAAACGTATGTTGTATAAACTCGTGCAATACATGTAGTGCTTCCAAAGTAGACAAATAACTGCGTATGTTCAGTCTTTCTGACTTATTTAGTTAGGGTTTTGCTAAGGCATGTCTGTTATCTTTGCTTAACATCTAAACTGACGTATGGACCATTTATTTTTCAAATGGAATCTGTGAGTTTGAGATGAAGCTGATCTGGGCGATCTAATGTAGCGACGGAAATATACTTTACTTCATGCGACTATAGAAAAACTGGGTCAATGTTAACATTTGGAAAGATAACAGAGTTGTGTAGCAACTTCATTTTACAGTAGGAAAAATGATTTAGGAGTCCATGATAAAGGCTAGGTCAAATATAACTTACGTTTGTGTAACACCGGGCTGGAATATCAATGATCATTAAAGCCATTATAAAGGGTAGACAACAACTTACCTGTGTACTCATACGTGTACCTGTCTGTCTGTCTGTCCCGTAAGCAGGCCAGGTAGATATGTATTACCTGAGCATATCACAATGGCTGACATAACTAGACCAGGTTCGTTTTCTATGGTTATCAGTCTGGATTGTACCGGTACAGTTGTACTGCATGTAGATAAACGAATCTAAGTATGCACTACTAGTACTGATATCTGCACTATTACCTTTAGTGTTATGCAGAAATAATAGTTGGCCTAATAATATGTCCATTTATAGAGCACACTTATCCACCCACTCCGTGGTTGCTCAAAGCGCTATAGGAGTAGTATTACCCTGATCTAACTCAAGCTGACATATTTGTCGCTAGAAGGTCACCTCCACAACCATAACCAGGTACCCATTTGCAGCTGGGTGTTATTACAATTCAATTTTTCAAACTTTCTGCATTAGATATCTTGAACAGTTTTTATAAGACATTTGATATTCATAGACTATATCCACTTGATTGCCCAGTTGTGCATTTTGAAGGATTTAATCAATTACTAATAAGCATACAGTGTAACATTTGCTGACATGTGTCTGCATTTTATATCTCCGTCAGTATTTATAAGATATTTAGTTCAAACTTTTGATTTACATACTTTATGCAATATTTTCAATATGCCAAGTCTTCTGATAGATTGTCGCTAACAGCTATCCACATTGAGTTCCTTTGCCAGGTGTATCTTTTGAATGAAATAATGTCATTGGTTGTTTTGAACCAAGCAGAGTAGTTCAGAAAGCTTGCTCCGAAGCAACCAGAACGTGAAACAATCAAGATAACCATCAATCAGAAATCATTTAAACTAGTAGACCTTCATTTCTCGAACCTTGCTCTCCCTCTAAAGCGACACATTTCATTTGATCCGGAAAATGCCATCGTATGTATCGAGGGAGTGTATTGTATATAAGAATGGCATTTCTACTCATCTCTTGCATTGAAAAATAATTTCTTACTTTGAAGTTTACACGGATTCCCGAACTTTGGTTGGTTGAGAGCGCGGTCAGGTGATCAAAATTTCGAGGTTCATGAACTCTTGGAAAATCGTTCATACTCGTGTGAACGCTTTCAGGTCGTGTGAACGTTCGACGGTACTGCAGCGTTCTTTCCTGATTGAGCGTGATTTTGTTAGTAAATTTCCAACGGTTACCATGCATTTACCGACTTATTTGATTGAATAACCTAAACTCAATATCATACTACCTTCTCAATTGTTAAAATAATAAAACATTTCAATAAAAGATCGCGCATAACTGTTTGATGTTGAGCTAAGCGAGTCACAAGGCCTATTTCTAGAACCGAACGGCGAAAGACATTCACGGTCGCTGGCTAAATACAAATTATGCAATCTATAAGCAAATACTCACAATCTAATCATTATAAACTAACGGGATTCGGATTTGAGCAGTCGTGGTAATGAGATATTGCTTTTCCGACTGTTGTTTACATAATATTGACGAGGTGACAACAGCAAATGGCGACCTCCATGTCATGACGTATTCAAAGGACGTCATTCAGCGGGACGTCATTCAGCGGTATTCAAACTCTCACGTGAACTTGCTCGCAAGCTCGCTCAGTTCACGGAGGTTTGAATCCCGCTTTGACATCGTTCATTTTACAGTGCAAACACACAACCTGACATTCAATTCTTGAATAAACTTTCCGACTGTCTAATATACATGTCTCATCATGATCTGTACACCTGGTATATTTAGAGGTTATGACATCTCTTTGTTCATATCATACCCAATATTAGCACAAGACCCCTCTGTCAGAGCGATCATATTGGTCGAGGGCTGAATTGGGGCCGTGTATGGTATGAACAAAGGTATGTTGTAACCTTATTAACATTTATCATACTTTTTCTAAAGCTAGACAAAATGTTTAAAGGTGCATCCACTGGGTTGTTGTGGGTCACATATGCCAAACGTTGTGAATGACGTTAATCTTTCGAGAAGTATTCACCGTTGCCATATTGATGATTGTTTACCGAGTATATCAACGATATAGAGGTAAAGCATCGCCTTCTGATCGAAAACCGGACAATGCATCACGTGTGGCGAGCGTCAATTAGTCAAACGTACTTTTGGAAACTTATTTAAACTAGACATACAGACAACCTTCCGTTGATTATGTTTAATAGGCCTTAGAACTACTGTGCATGTAAATGAGACGTGTAGTTTCTGTTTCTGTACATGTATTATGATGTTGCTAAATTTTTTAGTTATAAACTATTAATTATGATATATTTGGCTTTTGGGGAAAAGTATGTTAGTTGAGTGAAATTATTTGAACTGAAATAAGCACATATCATAAATATGTTGGGACGTTCAAAATTTTTGGAAACACAATGGATGTATCTTTAAAGGAATGTTAAGAATGTGATGTTTCAATACGGAAATTTACTATTAGGGACCTACAAGATGGACAAACCCTTCATTATATGTAAGTTTGTGAAAAATTATGTGAGCTGCGCCTCTTATATTTCAATTAATAAATTATTTAATTATGTTAACGAATGGTCGACAACATCCTTGTTCAGAGGCTACTCTGAATTGCACTCTTCGCTTGTGACGTTACCATTGTGTTGTGCCTATAAGGTCGGCACTTGAGGCAATCCGGTGAAGCAGATTCATGAATATTCATAAAGTTTTTCGTATCCTGGAATGATCTGCGCATGCGTGACCTAGGACGAGTTCTCCCTTGAATATGTGACGTCATACAGTAGCACGTGAGCGCGTGAGCAGGTGCACGTCATCCAGCAGCTATATTTGAATTGGAAGTCGTCTGTTTTGGAGGGACGTTCATTCATATCTGTTGAAATCACGGTAAGTTACAATCATCCCGAATTAAAGTCAATATATTCTTGTATATAAAGTCATGGTAAAGACATAGTAATAATTTTGTTATATATCCACCGGAAGAGAAATTTAAATTTTGATTAAAAATGTCTATGTTTTTACGGTTTCTACATGTGTTTTCACATTCATTCACAACGTTGGTCCAACAACATCTTGACAGCTTTAATCACTCAAAAATTATAAATTTATGTTCTGTATGTACTTTTTTTGGATTCACATTATGGCATATATAAGTAAGGTATTATAATTTAACTGCAACTAATGGACAGTCGTTTTTGGAAATCTTCCCATTTCACTGACACGTGTTTAGGTGAAATGAAATTACAAGGCAAAATCAATTCCAAAATTTATTCAATAGATTCATTCATTACCATATAATTATGATTACATAAAGGAAGTTATATACATAAAATGTTGCAAATAGTTCATAATGTACATATCTGTTGCTCAATGTGTTCTGAATTTCAACAAATGTACAGTACTTTAACTTATAATTCATATTCTTTAGTTAAAAGTAACCACGAGGAAAAAAATCCATTAATTTTATGTTTGAATTTTATTAGAAATACTCCTTAGTAATAAACCAAGAAACATTAATTAACATCCCATCAATTTATGCAATTTATAATAAGATAATTTCATTAAATTTATATTTTTAAGCGCATTGAAAATAATCGTTTAAATTTATTCAAGGATTTCCATAGGGAAAATAACATCAGGCAAAAATACCAGGAATAGTATATACTGATAGAAGCGTTCATAAAATAACAACATATCATTGTCATTGCTCCATAATTCTTATTTTGAGTGCTCATGTCCATACAGTGAAACACATTTTACAAATACTTTGTACATTCAAGTTGTTAACTCACAATCATAAATTATTATGTCAATAACACAAGGAATGACATTTTGATTCAAAACCAAGAGTTACTGACTTGCCTCTTTTTCAAAACAAGTTTCTACAATAGCAGTAGGACTTCCAGAACCGACTCTGGTTACTTGCTTGTTAAAAAAACTGTCCTTGACTTGCTACCATTGGAAAGATTGAACAATGTTAAACATCATCATCATTATCAGTATCTTAAATATTTTGGCCCCTGGATATAAATACAAATACAAGGATACACAATTCACAATTATAATAAAAATGGAATGAGCATTAGTATGAAAATACAAAGTCAATCACACATATTCTTTTTTTAGCCTTTTAAGTCTTGTGTCAGGTGTCAAAATACAAAAGGATTAAATTGTTTCAAAATATATTTACAGTGTATTGGTACAATAAATTAAACAAATACTTTTGCTTTAATATTGACAGAAGAAGAAAAATAATTTATTTAAGTGTCGCACAACATACAACATCGGATAATGATGACAATGATATATAAATAATATAAAATTGTGTATGTTGCTCGGCCAAGCATGGTCTTACGGGACACTATTGTACATTTAAAATCATAAACAAAGATATTTAAAACACATTTAAAAAAAAAAAATAATAACATAAGAAAACAATTGATTAACTGAAATAATAAGTAAAAGAAAAGAAAAAAAAAATAATAAATAAATATTTTAAAAAATAATATAAAAAATAATGATGATAATAAATTAAATTAAATTAAATTAAATTTAAAGAACAACAAAATAAAATACTTATATAATAAAATAGAGTAAAACATACACAAACACTACAAGAATATAATATAATACATATTAATACATTAATATTTACATCTGACAACCTGCTATGGCCAGTATGGGTCATTCTCAGAAAATGTCTGGTGAAAGTGATAACATAACTAAAAACCTTTTCCATTTCAATTAATATTTTTTAAATTTTTAACAAGACAACCATAGAACATGCATTTTAAATGATGGACTCTTATACTATTTCGAGAAAAATATTAATTAAAATTTGATTTGAAGATGAGATCAGTGATATTACCAATACATTTTAAGCTTTCTGTAATAGCTAATCAATTATTTTAGTGTATAATAATGTCCACTTGAACAAAACATGTATGGTGAATTTATTTGTAAGAAAGTTATTTTTAAATGTGTAACTTCATGAAAGTGAATTGTGAAACTTTAAATTTAACAGCTTACCACAATATATGTACAGACATCACAGTCAGGGCCGGGATTCACAAAGCTTCTTAGAATTTTCTTAAGCCTTAAGAATTCTTAAATCCGCTTAGGCGCTAAGAATTCTTAGTTTCCATAACAACGTTTTTAACTTTTAAGAAATTCTTAGAAATAACATTTTTTTCTTAATTTTGTTCTTAATTTTAAGAAACCTCATGAGGTGTCTTAACTCTTTAAGAAAATGATTAAATCAAACGAAATGGCTGCCAGCAGAGACTGTTCCTTTCTCACTGGTAACTTATCATTGCTTTTGTAGGTTAATTTATATCATTTATCTTATTCAGATACATGCTCAACTCATCTTGAAATTATTAGCTATTAGTCCACTTGATATATGACATACATGTAGATCATAATTTTGGTTTGACTTGACCAGCAAATTAGAAATTTGTAAAAGAATGCCTAAACTGAATTGATGTAATAGTTAACAAGGTATAATTAATACAAAAGAAAAGTTACTTAGTCAAGTGTCCACTATTATGGGAAAGTAACCAACTTATTTAGTTTGCATTCAATATATCATTGTCTTTCTGACAAAATCTGTTTTGAAAAAAAGAAATGCAAGTTTTTCTCATTGGCTTTGCTGTTATACTAAATGACTGTACTTGTATCCAAGTATAAACTTTCATTAATCTTTCCTTTTGCAAAATATATTTAAAGTATTTTTCATTACTAGGCAATTTATGAAAAATATGAAATCCAAATACTGTCAAAAAGTTGTAAACATACATCAAAATACCAATTGTTGTATATATGTTTTGAAAAGTTTGAATATGAATTGAAATTTGTCCAAAAATAAACTGTGAATGTATAACTACCCATATATTGATATTTTTTTTTACTTTAGGTTATAACAGTTGTATAGTAAAAAGATCAATTTGGATTGGTGAAGATAAGAAACTTTAAAATTATTAAAGATAAAAAATTAAAGGTTGTTCAAGGTTTTTTTAATCAAGCTAAATTCAGGACTTGCAAAACATGAAAAAGAGATTTATTAATATTTATTTGCTTATATTCACTTGCCTCATGTCTTCTACTGTAAGTCAAGATCTGTGTATATCATGTGTAATGATATTGTCAGCAGACATACATACATACACACACAATTTTGAAAACACCTTAAAGTTTGACAAGTTATCTGCAATACTGCCGAAGCGGCGTTAAACAATAACTCACTCACTCACTCACTTGACATGTTATTTCTCCATCCTTGATTCATCAAGAATAATCTTCACATTTAGTGTATACATGTAACATGTATGTAAAACTACATTTTCTTGATAATTTATTTTCAACAAGAAATTAAGTAAATTTTAATCATAAGTCATCTTTTGTCAGCATTTGTGTGATACTTGATGTGAAGTGATATTTAGAGATGTGGTGATAATTTTCTTTTTAACCAAACATTATTTGTGAGTATATATCTTGGACCAATATAATACAATCCAATAAAGTTCATATCTTGACATTTATAATGTATCCAATGAATGTTGAAATGTGAATTTTAATAAAAAGTGAAAAGTATAATTTTATACTTAACTTTACAAATTTAGTGAAATTTTCACTATCAATTCAATATCAGTTATAATACATTTATTGGAACCTTGTGGATTCAAATCTACAAGTTTTTATTAAATATTGAAATACCAAAATTCAAATAAATGTATGTGTTCTTAGTACCAAAGGGTTTTTATAGTTAATTCTAAATAATTTTATTGACTTTATCTCTCTTTCACTTTTGAATTTTAAAACTGAAAAATATATTGTTGTGTTTACATTAATTAATAATCAAATTACTTAATTTCAAGGCATTGAGATAATGTATATGTATATAGATATGAATCTAATTAGTGAAAATATTTCTGATTGTATATTTCTTGAAAATTCTAGTTAGATCTACTTTGAGTCGAGAGGATCTTGGCTACTGATTAATTGATTGAAATAAAAACTTAAATTAATGTACGAAAGAGATGCGTGTCAGGGGTCATTTTACCTTTCATTCAGCAATTAACATGACTGGAATAAAAGTTGGTAAGTCTTGGTATCTTCATTTTACTTCAGTAATCCACCTTAAAACATGTTTTGCTGTTGTTTCATCAACATATTTAATATTATTTATTACAATTGATCCACACTGTTCTCTTCGTGCAGACAGATGCAAATATTGTTACCTCATTCCGAGGAGAGCGTACATCTGTTACTATAAAAAGATAAGGGGATTTCCAAAACGTCATAAATCAACCACTAAAAAAACTTGTTCAGGTACTACCCTTACCACAATGCAAGTTGAATTCTTCTTAGTTAATTCTTAGAATATTTAAAATTTGACTGCTAAGAATTTCTCTTAAATGGACTTAAGAAGCAAATTAAGATTTTTCTTAGATTTAAGAATTCTTAAGAAATTTTAAGTATAAAACTAAGAAAATGCTAAGAAGTTTTGTGAATCTCTGTTGAGCCATTCTAGTTCCTGAGATTTGATCATAATCTCTCACTCTAACCCTTTCTTATTCTCATTTTGTCCTATTTCTCAGAATAGTTCATTAATTCTAGATCAACATCAAACTTTATGCCTAACTGATTGGATTGTGATACTTTGATAACTTTGAATTTCCACTCCCCTAACTATTTTTAATGGCTTCTTCTGTCTTTATTTCAACTGCAGGAGATGCAGCAGAATGCCTCCCCCCTCTCCTCCTGCCTCCTGCACAGTTGGTGGCATCGCCTCCCACAGGTCAAACAGCTGCCCTGTAAGTCATCAATGAATTAATTACTATTTGTAATGCAATGTAACCATGCAGAAGCACAACACAACATGTTCTTATAAGTAAATTGAAAATAGATTTGTCCAGGAATAATACACATAGTAACTTTAATTCCTTAATAATCTAAATCCCAGTGAAAGTATCAGCTTTTGTTACTATTGTGGTACTGGTTATATTGTGTGATCAAATGTCAAATGTAACAGCCAATCAAAAGCCAGAAAAAGGTGTAACTCCCATGTGACTTACAGGAAAAATACTACCATGTGTCCGTCTTCCCATATGGGTAATATTGAGTGATCTCACCACGGTTGAGTAATAAATACTTTTATCAACTCGAGTTGATATATTTGATTTGACATTGTGTGTGTGTATTTATTATATGTATATGTATATGTATGTTGAAGTACTTATAACTTGAAATTCTTATTAAAGTTACCATTTCATAATTGTCTTCTTCTCCACACACAATGCATGCAGCTTCAGACAGTTTCTCTGTAACAGGGCAACACAATATTTAATATTTTATTATGTTTCAATTTATAACAATAAATTAAGTTCTATTCAATAATTAGTTTGAATAGTGTTTTTCTTTCTTCTTTTGCCATATACCTACTTTTGTAAGAGGAAATTTTTGCATGACAATATACAAAGCACAATTTCTGGATGTGAATTACAGGTACCGGGTATACTTACTGGAAAATTTCATGATGTCCCTTGCCAAGTCCAACCGCTTGAGCGACGGATCCTCCAGATTGGTGAAGGGCAACCCCTCAAGGAATTTCTCTGCATACTTTGAACAGAACATGAATGAATGAATCAAGTACAATTATTCTCTTCAGTCTTGGTAACTTGGAATTTAATTAGAATTCATTATGATTTAATCATAAAATGTGATTAAAATATTTGATATTCAAGCTTTATATAATTGTGGGACCAAGTATTTGCTAATCAATCGCATAGAGTAATAAGTGAAGCATATATATAATTATGATAACCGTTATGAAGTCAATCAATTTGTATGAGCCGAGTTATTTGTCTCTTTTGACCTAGGACACTTTTGACGATCGGTCATTGCCTTGAAAGTGTCCTCGGTTAGCGTCTGCTTGACTGGGTGTTCCCAGATAAGGTGCAGTCCAGTGAAGCATATATGATAACCGTTATGAAGTCAATCAATTTGTATGAGCCGAGTTATTTGTCTCTTTTGACCTAGGACACTTTTGACGATCGGTCATTGCCTTGAAAGTGTCCTCGGTTAGCATCTGCTTGACTGGGCGTTCCCAGATAAGGTGCAGTCCAGTGAAGCATATATATAATTATGATAACCGTTATGAATTCAATCAATTTGTATGAGCCGAGTTATTTGTCTCTTTTGACCTAGGACACTTTTGACGATCGGTCATTGCCTTGAAAGTGTCCTCGGATAGCGTCTACTTGACTGGGTGTTCCCAGATAAGGTGCAGTCCAGTGAAGCATATATGATAACCGTTATGAAGGATATTATATTCGTGTCTATGTCATACTATATTTACGACACGGGTTCCGGAATATTAGTATTTCACAAGCGAGAGCGAGGAAATATACCAATATTCAGGCACGAGTGTAGTTAACATAGAACAACAGACACGAATATAATATTCGGTTTATTAACAAAGTCGTGAAATTAAGGAAAATACGCTAAAATCCACTTTTAACCATAGGTTGGCGACCCGCCGTCACAGTATTTGGAGCATGAAGTCATTTTATGACTTTACGTCACCAGGACATATTGATATTTTGCCCTGGGCATCGTATGAAAAATGTGAACCACAATATGATTGCCCTCGTAGGCAATAATTTGAAATAAGTCGAATGCAATATTCTATTACCTCTCCTTTGAAATGGTTTGTGTGTTCATCTGGATAGGGCAGTTTCACAAAGTATTTTTGTGGTACAACACTTCATCATATGATGGTGATTGAAGATCTGACTTTAAAGTCGCAGATGTTCTATCTCTGTGGTTTTTGGTGTCATTGTCCTTAACCTAAAATGGGGTTAAATACATGAAATATAAAAAGTTTGACTTGTATAGGCAATGAAGCTGTACCGGTAAAACTGAAACAATAGTTACTGTTATGATTAAGAGTTTCATAATTAGAATTATATGCCATTCAAAGATACTTACTGAATATTCGGGAAACACTGTAATTTCCCTGATAGTCACGCCAGCAGCACAGTTGCGTTTTTTTGTATTTTGCACCAGGAATTTCTTCTTGGCAAACTCATGATCACCCTGAAATGATACTTTTAAGATTATCAGACATACTGTGTTTTTCCAGGTAATTTCATAATTATGTCATGTTTATTTAACTTTTTTGTGAATTATTATTACAGAGAAATGTTGTAATTATGAGTGAATTGTTAATGTGCTCTACATGTTCCAATAATGAAAAGTGTATAATGTCTGTGTATGATTTCATTAAGACGAGTTACCTGAACCTCATTGTTTATTCTTTGTTTCCTTGCATGGTGTCGGTCTGGCCCTTGATGGCAGTCCAAGTGGATGATGCCGTTTATTATAAACGCTACACCGCTAGGTAATGAAGAACCTTTTGATGCCTGAGGATCTTCAAAATAGATCTTGTGCTTGCAAATTTCTGAATAAATGTATAGAAATATATTATTGTTCATACGTAATTAAAAATGTCATTAAATGTATCAAACATGATGAAACACGTTTTAACTTTAATTGCCATTAACACCCTGGGAATTTCGATGATAGTGATTTATTGGATATTAACCCTTGTATTCATTGATAGATATTTATGGTTGTACCACGTTACAATTCAAAAAAATATTTCTGTCAAAAGGGAATAGATATATACATGTGATAGTCCTGTGAATTGAAGATCATTGTGCATAACATTATGAATGTTGACTATATTACACTCAATATTTTTTTAGTTGTAATGACCCCAGTATAATTCATTTGCGGAAACTCCTTAACATCTGTGTTTTTGTAACTTATTTGATTTTCTAAATAACAAGTCTGTAAATGTTTATATATTTGAATGTCATTTAGAAGTGTTAATAAAATAACAGGAAAATATTTTGACAACAACTTCTCTTGTATGAAAATACACATCATTTCGGAGTATATACTTACTACTTCAACAGGGGGAATGTAAGAAATAATAATAGGATTCATATACATTTTTTAATTTCCTTACATTCCACCTGATGAAGGAGTAAGAATATACTCCGAAAAGTCTTGTATTTCACATTAGAGGACCTGTTGTCAAAAAAATGTTGCTGTTCTTATGTAATTGTTGTAAGATATTGAAAAATAATGACACTTAATTTGTTTGAGACTATTTTACAAGAACAATTGCAATGTAATTAGCCAACTGTGTTTCCATATGATACAAATGTGTCGTGAATTATGTTTTAGGGATATCAGTGTGAAATCTTTTCCATTATGTGTACAAAAAATTTGAAAGTTTGTGATTACAACAAAAAAATAAAAGTTCATTACATTGACCGTGTTTTTTTTATCATTTATTTGCAAGGCCATACACATTGCAAGACTAAAATTAACACTAGTTCAGCTAGTAAAAATGACACAAGGGTAATAAATGTTACCTTCTGCTAGCCCTGTGGACCTTTAAAAAATTCTCAATCATTAGGGAAGTAGGGAAAATACTTGCCATTGAAGTTCAAATAACATTTTATATTTGTTAGCTTTCTAGGGGGATTTGGGCTAGTGATACTTTCATTGGGCTAGTTAATCAAAACTAGTAGTCCTACAGGCTACCATGTGTTTGAATTTAGTTTCTACCCTTGCACATTGATTAATTTTTATTTCTTGTGTAATCTTGCTGTATCTCATTCAAAAAAAGTGTGAAGCAAGTCGCAAAGGTATGTACAAAAATAAATCTCATTAGGTTGGGATAATTTTGTATACTATATAATACATTGATAATATATTTTGATGTCACCTTTGCTCAATTGAAATTTTTCTTCAAAAAGTATTTTTAAAAACATTCTGAAAGTCAAAATTATTCTAAATGTACTTAGTGAATGTGAGAATCAGCAATGTTTAATTTACGAGGCTTGCTCAGAATTTCATTGACATAGATGCTATTTTTTTCAATTGAACACGACAGGTAAAGGTGGGTTTTTTTTTAAAAGTGCTTCTGTACTATTTATTTACAATATATTACATTAAAAAAGCATTAATGAAGACAGAAATATATGCCTTGTATAGTTATAACTAGTCGTTCACAAGGACGTTAATTTAAAATATAACACGTACACAAAACCCTGCAAATTTCTGATTCAAAATAATGAAAAAATTCACAATCATTCCTACTTGATTTTGTCTCATTTGAGAAACAAGAACAAACTGTGCTCTTCGACACACAGAAGTCAGTGTTCGTTGAATTGCTCTCATCATTTACAAGATCTATAACCTCATCAAACGTGTCTAACTCAAATTCCCTATCGGCCATGGTAACGGCCATCAAAGGAAGTCATGAAGTTTGAATATCGCGCCCTATAAAAGTTTGGTAGGTCTCTGCGCATGCGCAGAGTTAATGGGCTATAAATAGACTCGGAAATCTTGCCGAGCACTTACGACAGATTATGAATATTCATGAATCTGCTTCACCGGATTGCCTCAAGTGCCGACCTGCCTATAAGCAAAGGGAGATCACTCTAACCTAACATCTCCCGGGCTGACCTGATCTAGATTTGCAGACCGGTTTGATATGGTTGATGTAGATTTTCCCGACCGGTTAGCAATATCGGTGCTGTTTCCTTATTATGCAAAAAAATCCCATATCATTGATAGGTATATGTTAAACAGTTATAATAAACTCTCCATGTTATATCTTTGAGGATGGATAATGTATCAGAAAAGATAGAGAGCGGTCCGTCTAAATATAGCTTTGACATTAACCTCTCTTATGAAATACTAAATCAGTATCTTTCATATATGGCTCGTTCTAAATCTACATGTGTTTAAGTTAAAGTATGGATAACTGAATATGTGTTGTCCTTTTAAGATGACATTCAAAAAAGTGTGCGTAGTTGATTACCTGATTACTGACCTATTCCAGTACATGAGTGTTAAATATATGACCATTTTCAAGTGCATGCGTGTTAAATAATTGACCATTTTCTAGTACATGCGTATTAAATAATTGACCATTTTCCAGTACATGCTCGTTAAATAATTGACCTTTTCCAGTACATGCATGTTAAATAATTGACCTTTAAATCACATAAAATGACAATGAATCATGATACATCCATGAGTAAAACAATCATTATTAAACGAATCCTGTGATCCTCAGGACAGTGGTATATGTTTATGAAATTTGGCATCATGAAAAAAACAGAAGGGGTCAAATTTTGAATTTTCATTAATGTTTGTATAAAACTTATCAGATTGACTAAATGGCAACAAATTAATCAGATATACATTGAATGAGTATAAGAGGAAGTACATGTATATGATGTATGTTAGACCAAGTCGGTCACTTAGTGAATATTGCACAGTAGAAAATAAAAACTGTAGTTTTGAAAAGATTGACCACTGTTCACTTCAAAGAGCTACCAAAATTGTAACTGTTTACTATGAGATATCAAATCGGATTATGTTTTGGAACACTAAACTGTCTTTTTATAATGCGAAAATGCAAAGTGATCGGTCTGGATTTTGCGTTGATAAGATACGAGACATGCCAAATTATATGATATTTGCACTAAAATACACCACCGGGTGAGCAAACTTTCGGTACGCAGCTGTACAGGAGTGCTAATGAGTCCAGTACAGGGGTGCTAGTTCATTGACCCTTTTAAGCACATGATTGTTAAATTATTGAGTCAGACCTTCTCCCAGTACAGGGGTGGGCTACATTTGCCTTGAAGCCCTATAACCCATGGTGCACGTTCGTCCGACTCGGTATGTACATGATTAATGATCATATAACTAGATTTGTTTTGTTCTAGAATTACTCAAGGAATGTTAGTATAAATACTTTTCCAAGAACTTTATTGAGAGTTAGAAATTTACAAAAGCTGTAACCACGAAGGACAAAAACTTCAACTGTACTTTAAACAAATATGACCATAACTGCAGTAAGCAACATAAAGGGAACATCGAAGATACTTTGACTTCATTTTTTGAGGATGCATATACAAGAAACACTAAAACCAATCTGAATACACTCGGGAATATAAGCTGTACACAATCACATGTGAGATATAAAGGTCTCATGCTAAGACGATCAGTGATCATAATATCATGTTGACATGTTGATAATGTGGATATTATATAATGGCAGATAAAATAAACGTCGCCTTCACAGTTTCTTTAATAATTTATAAGTGATGAAAAGAAATGCCCGGAACAGAGGTCACTCAAATGTTAGTAATACGTATATATACATTGCATCATCTAAAACGATGATTCTGATGTGAACATTCTCATTTTACAGGCCTAAATAGGTTTCCCGGAAATATAACCCATATGCAAATGGATATGAGTATAATTTAGGCACAGTTGTCACAGTGCTTAATAGTTGTAAAATACCGTTGATAATTTACAGCAAGAATGAGTGATTGGTATGTTGAACAGAACTCATGTTTTACTTCGCTAATCGCATTTGTAATGCCCAAATAAATGTCAACATTCGAAGCATTTAGGCCTGTGGGAGGATTACACGAAGGGCGTCAATTGGTTATGACTGATGGAGAGAATCGAAACATTTAGGCATGTGTGATAATGTACACGAGGACGTCTATAGGACACAATGCAGGGATGAGTATGAGTATAATTTAGGCACAGTTGTCACAGTGCTTAATAGTTGTAATATACCGTTGATAATTTACAGCAAGAATGAGTGATTGGTATGTTGAACAGAACTCATGTTTTACTTCGCTAATCGCATTTGTAATGAAGGGCCTAATTTAGACTAGGAAGGGCGTCAATTGGTTATGACTGATGGAGAGAATCGAAACATTTAGGCATGTGTGATAATGTACACGAGGACGTCTATAGGACACAATGCAGGGCTACTAATTTTAAACGATATCAAAGAATAAATAGTATATGTTATCTCAATTGGACATTTGAAAGTTTGAAGTAAATTAATCATTAAAATCTCTCAAACGACAGTGTGACAGTGTGCGTTTCAGTGTCTGTGTTTTTTATACAGAAATATACAGAAACATATGTAAATAATAGCAAACGCTGAAAACATTGTTCTTTAAAACTTAACATTTTAGATATAATTTTAAATAATGAAAAGTGTAGGTATATTGCATCAAAAAAACATTCCCTTTCTTGTGCGCATCATGACAGAGAACCAAAGACAAAGTTTCTAAAGGCAACAATGTTGATAGACGTCGGATAATCAACCACGATGCACAGAGAAGGGAATGTTTTGATCATAGGCACTAATGCTCACCTTTTCGTCATCTTGTCGACACCTTATTTCAAAGTGTGCGAGGCAACCACAATTCCTTGTGTAGGAAAATAATACATTCTGTCCTAATTTAGACTAGGAAACATGCCTCCAAATGTGTGTGATATTAGGCTATTTAAGTTATACAATATATATTTATTATATAGATATAACATAGCCATGTAACACTGACATTCTGCTCTGTGCCTTTCTGCCAAATTTGAGCAAACAACTGTATGACTATTCTTACCCCGTTGAAACTACTTTTGACGTATGGGCGAAGCCTAAAGTAGTTAGAGCAGTTTAGCCAAAATGCAAGCTGGACGATTTCAATAAATGTATTTTTCAAATACATTTGTTCCAAATTCAGAAGTATGCACAAGAAAAAACTCAGAAAAAAATCATAAGAAAAAAAATGTACCCCTCCAGCATAATTTTTTTTCAAAAATAAATTAAAAGAATGTCGTACCGCCCTCGTCATTTTGTTTCTAAAAACTGTGTCCGTGAAAGATTTAGCAATTTTTTGCAACCTAAATAATTCAAATTGGTCTCAGCTTCATCTCTGCCATCTTCAAGGAGTAGTAGTCTCCATGCCAGGTACTCCAGTTGACGCCCCTCCCAAACGTGGTGTCATTGTACCTGCCGGTGAGCAGAGCGTCGTGACAGCGCCTGTACCACCAGCCACAAGCGTAACGAGAGGCACAGTTTCCTTGTTGCTTATTATCGTTATCCATGTCCGGGGTTGAGAACATCACACCGCTATGACTGCCAAGGGAATCACCTGGAAATCAAATAAGTACACTTCCACTCTTGGCAAGATGGATATATCCAAAAGGTTTACAAATCGCGGATTACCCTTACTTTAATGTGACACTGAATGTTTTTACATATTGTTCTTCATTACTATTTTTGCGGTGTTACAAACACTGTAAAATATCCAATTGATAATAAAGAGTTGGGCAAAAATGAAAATACTGTTTAAGTTGTATGCTTCTCTCAATGGTAATACGATCTGCTGTACATGTACCATCTTTGTACCAGTGCCTTCAGAAGAGGGATGATGGTACAAAGATGGTACATAAATAACAATTAGCATAATTATTGTTATTGACGTGTATTTTTATTATTCCACAGATTGTATGTAAAGTATTGATTGGCATGAAATGTTCAGGGATGATAGCCCGTGTCTGGATCTCGCTCTGTACGTAGGCCGAATTTTGAATTTCGGTGTGTGATATATCCACCTTAGAAGACTCGACTTTTGACATGGGGAAAAATCAAAATAGTCTTGAAACCTTTGTTAAAAGATGAGCCATAAGGATACGAGTAAAATGACGTAAATGACGGCGAATTCGTATTCGCATTGTGATTTTATACATTTTTTAAAATTTCAGGACCCCATGCACCTTTGAAAATCTGAAGTTACATTCATTAGAGGGCTTAATGTGCGCATAAGGTAGCTGAAACATTGCATATATTGGCTTACTCCTCACAATTGTTAATTCTTAATACTTTTTGCACAGTGTTATGGATTTGGAATTATACACCGTAAGACTGACGGGTACATGGAATTATACACAATAAGACTGACGGAAACATAAGGAATAATGAATCGGCTGTCAACTAATAAAAAACGAGTATTTTATTTTTAGGAAATATAATCCCCATTATCCTCCGCCGGTGGTAACACATACGACCTTTTACGGGATATCACTTCATTTCAGGAAGAACAACATTCTACAACGCCTTTATACTTGTCAGGGGTATATTTCAAAAGGGTGGTACGGGTTCTAGTCATGTTTACATAAAACTTCAATGTATAAGAAATAAATTTCATAATGAGTTTGTTCAATGCTTTACTAACGCTAAAGTTAAACTGTTTTATTAATTACTTCCACAAGCTACGGCGTTTATATCAGTGTAACTCGCACTTTTTCAATCGTTTATGCGCCAGTGAACAAACATATTTAGTATTCTATTTCTTAAGTATAATTATGAATAATAGTTTAGTTTATATCTTTAACAAAAAAAGGATATTCATACAATCACATGTGTCCTCAACATGTTTTTTTTTGTTTTACATGTTGTGACGAACGTGACGAAGAAAAACTTATTTGAATTATTTTCAAACATTATGCTACAAACTCCGCAGGTTAAATGTACCTTATATTATTCAGAGATAGAGAAGCGTGTTTGTGGCCAACTCTTTCCTAAACTCATTTCTCGCGCAAGTTTCCATCACTAGCTTTTTCAAGCATTGTTAATTCTCGTCAACTTTTCTGTGCTAGCAAAGCAGCATGCAGCACCTTAATTCATTAACACCTGAACTCGTGGGCTGCTACGCTAGCACAGAAAAGTTAACAAAATGCAGTAAGGCTTGATATAGTCATTGAAGAGGACTAACCTGAGTTATGACGGGACAGGATAAACAACTGTATTACCCATATGGTTGAAATTAACCGAGATCATGTTATTAATATGAGCACACCTGCACATTTCACGTTTGCCTAGCCACCATTGTCATCTGCGATAAACTTAACAACAGTAAGTTTAGAAAGCCTCAAATACGTGATGAAAAATTTGAAATTTGCAGGATTGAATGCTACCGTTAAATGGGTCTTACCTTTGTTTCCCTGGTACCCAGATACTTCCAGGCGATAGTTGTCGTCTTCATCTCCAACCCTGAACGTGCTGTACGTGGCGTATCCTGATTGGTCTTCCCAATCTTCCATGTTGATTCTCAACTCAGACGGCTTTGCAGATGTCAGGCGGTTGATTGCGTCATTTCCTGTTTGGAGACAATTGAGTACCAATGTGTCATTATAATTGAAAATTGAAAACTGACAACTGTGAAACATACAAGTTGAGGATGACTAAGTGATACCGACACTTTGAATACTTGCACTTTACCCTGTAAAGAGATGATAGATAAGTGATACTAAAAACACAACGATGTGGTAATAGGAATTCATGTCTTGGTGGGTTTCATAATCTTCATAATCTATATCAAGTGACTTGCAATTTCGTCAAGCATCGACCGATGGTGCAATGAGTTTCAATGTACACAAAATGTACTACATATCATTATTAACCGTTTACTTAAGGAAACAAAATTGTCCAGACCTAAGCATGCGCCGTGTTGGTAAAAGATGCATCCATTGTGTTTCATAAAATTGTATTTCGCTTTTATCCGTACCAACATATGATATGTGCTGATTTCAGTTGGAATAATTTCACTCAATTTGCAATAGTCATCCCCAATCGCCAAATATATCATATTTACTACTTAAAAAATAACAGTCAGTCACTTTCAAATGATATGTTTTATGACATGCAGTGATAAACAGGTGTGGATAACAGAGCTTGTTATGTTTGATTAATTGTACTCACCCAACCAGAATTCAGAATCAAGGTTACCAAATCCCGCCTTGTAGTCGTTCCACATGTTGTTGAAGTCCTGGGTACCATCCTGCCGTCTTAGAAAAACCTGTAAGTTGATCACTCAAATATTTGTTTTTTCATTTCTTAATTAAGGCTAGAAAAAAGTAAAAATATCGAAAACATATTTTTCCGAACCACTGAAACACCAAGGCTTTGATTAATTGCGAGCTTTTATTCTCCAAATTCCTTTGAAGCAACTTGACTTCCTCCATTACACGTCGAACACATGTGCTCCATTACACAATATATTGGGAGTTATCCCCCTTGGGTAACATAAAAGTAGCACCAAATTAAACGAAAAATGCATCCGTAACACATATAGTTCTTACTCAGTTACATAATCAGCTGACAAAGCTTATGACATTACGATTACCTCTGTTCAATGAAAATCGAGTAACGGACTTCACAATGTGCTGAAGCCGAAATTACACATTTCATTTAAATTACACAAACTAATTTTATGACCTATTAAATACTACTAGCCCAAATTTGTATTTTTATCTATAGTTACAGCTAAGTTGCCAAACTTAAGTTGGACTAATTGGTGCGGGCCAGCTGTAGTTCAATACCTGGGGTTTTTTTTTATCAAAGACTTCACACCTTTACCTGTGTCTTCACTGAAATGATAAGCATTAAAATCATATGTTCTGCCAGTCAGTCCTTCTCGATTAAGTAACACCAATGACAAGGTATGGCATGTGTGAATCTACCAACATTATCTATGCCCTTTAACCTATAATTGGTATATATATCATTTAAGGCAGAACAAAAGGTAGGCATTTGGCTGTATGTTTCTAGGTGTTCTAGAAAGGGACATGCGAATGATAAGTGTCCTTTGAAAATAATGTATAAAGTCACCCACAAGTGATAAACAGTATTTCAAAGCAATATAAATGTTACCTGTAATTGGTATATATATATCATTTCACGGTACAAGAAAAGCTTGCCTCTTGTTGGTTTATTTGACAAGTTAGATAGTTATCCTTGCAAAGCCACAAACAAATGTAATCTGAAAATTGTTTCTGTAAAACGAAATCTGATTATAAATTTTCAAACAAGTCGACAAGACGAGTCATGCGCAGTATTGAAGGAGATACAAAAAAGTTAACCAAGGTTAGATTTATAGGAACCTTACTGTCCATCGGCCCCCATCTGTGGTCATGTCACAGAAGACTCTGAAATGTCCGACACCATCCGCAGGGTTGATGAAGTAGACTCCATTTGGGGAATTAGGATCTTTGCTCAGTATTTCGGCACAATCTTCTATCACCGTCCACTCATCACCACCTGGGCTCATATCACAGTAGACTCTAGCAGGACCTTTACCGTCATCAGGGTTGATGATGTACATTCCGTCTGGACAATCAGGGTCGTTGTTCAGTACCTCAGCACAGTTCCGCTTGTCTGAAAGGAAACATAAAAACATTTTCAAAAGCAAAGTTTTTAGGACTTGGTTTTCATGCAATTATCATTATTTCTTCTTTTTGACAAGACTGATATTTCAAAGAAAAGGATGTTGTTGTAATGTTGCTTTAAACTTAATTGTGGTTTAGAAAAAAAATGAAGTGGAAAATACGAAAAACTCTGTTAACTACTATATGTTTGCTTTATATCATCAATGACGTCATAAACCACCTCCCTATATCCACCTCCCTATATTCACCTCCCTATATCCACCTCCCTATATTCACCTCCCTATATTCACCTCCTTATATTCACCTCCCAGATTTACCTCCCTATAGCGCCTCATTATCCATCTCCCTATATCCACCTCCCTATATTCACCTCATTATATCCACCTCCCTATATCCACCTCCCTATATTAACCTCCCTATATTCACCTCCCTATATTCACCTCATTATATCCACCTCCCTATATCCACCTCCCTATATTAACCTCCCTATATTCACCTCCCTATATTCACCTCATTATATCCACCTCCCTATATCCACCTCCCTATATCCACCTCCCTATATTCACCTCCCTATATTCACCTCATTATATCCACCTCCCTATATCCACCTCCCTATATCCACCTCCCTATATCCACCTCCCTATATACACCTCCCTATATTCACCTCATTATATCCACCTCCCTATATCCACCTCCCTATATCCACCTCCCTATATCCACCTCCCTATATTAACCTCCCTATATTCACCTCCCTATATTCACCTCATTATATCCACCTCCCTATATCCACCTCCCTATATTCACCTCCATATATCCACCTCCCTATATTCACCTCCCTATATTCATCTCCTTATATTCACCTCCCATATTTACCTCCCTATAGCGCCTCATTATCCATCTCCCTATATCCACCTCCCTATATTCACCTCATTATATCCACCTCCCTATATCCACCTCCCTATATTAACCTCCCTATATTCACCTCCCTATATTCACCTCATTATATCCACCTCCCTATATCCACCTCCCTATATTAACTTCCCTATATCCACCTCCCTATATTAACCTCCCTATATTCACCTCCCAGATCCCTATAGCACCTCATTATCAATCTCCCTATATCCATCTCCGTAGCCCAGCAGATTACTATTGCATTTTTGGTGTTTACACATGGCATATTTATATTCCTATTATTTCATATGTAAATCCGGTTTTACTTCGTGTGTTCATAATATGGGAATGTGTGAGAGAATGTGACGTCCGTCTAAATCTGTTGAATCACTTTAATCCAAATAGGCTCCTGTTACCGCCAGGTACACGTAGAAGACTCTTCATGATACAAGGATGTTTATAAAAAATAAAAAAAATAAACAAACATTCCATAATTGAATGCAACATTGATGATTGTATGACAGATCCATTCACTAGTCAATGAATGTAGTGTAGTGGGGTTCGCCTTCAGGTGAGCATGAATGTCGAAGTCAAAACATGGTATTCTTCAGAATAAAAGTTGGATTTTTGACACTCGTTCTCAAAATATCAACAAACCCACATGTTTTATTTCTAAACGGGGGAATACATTGACAGCGTCTCCGATGTAGGCAACTTTGTTTAAGGAGTAAACTGCACAAATGTCTCAGCACATTGTTAGGATGGTGGTTGCATTGACAGTATTTACTTGATTAATTATTTTTCAGATAATGCATGTAAGGAATTGAAAGACATGCATTTCATCAATATAATCATCTTGTAGATATCATATTATGGTATCTAACAATACAAATAAATAGTTTCAATAGTGTAAAACTGATCCGAACTGAACTGAATTTTCAGCAACTGTCAGTACTTCTCGATGAAATACAAAAAATGATGACATTTGACATGTGGGACTTTGAATTCGTTTGTTATGGTATCACTTTCACACTCTCAGTTGTGTCACCTATAAAATTTAAAAACGTCATCACATGTGTAAGTGATATAGTAAAAGTTAACGGATAATATTGTAAAATTATTTGAGCGACATAAGTCAATTTTGTAACATTGTTATACAGTGACTTTCCCACTTGATCTGTCGCTGAACATAGAACCGAGTATCATTTTTAAGTATCGGGATCGCGAAATCATTGAGGAAATTTTAATAGAACAAACAGTGCTGCAATAAAAATAATTACACATCATAAATGACTTCAATCTATTTACATTATTTGTCAGTAATGAGGAGTTGCACATCACAGCAATTTTTTAACGTTTTTAAGTGAATGTGTACATGAATAATGGTTGGAGTAAAATCTAAAAAGATGAATATCTTTGTGATTCCTCATTCATTAAAAATAATTTATCTCATCTTCAATCCGTGGCTCCATTTTTAAAGGAATGAAGACTTGCTCAGATAGTAAGCTATGAATAGTGAGAACGGTTATTATAACTACATACTCAACATCAATGGTTAAGACAAACCCAATATTAACTATGTAAATATTTTATAGATAATAATGAAAAATGTTTAATCTCAAAGGCCGCTCATTTTGTGAGTGTAGTATACATTGTAATAATAAGATAGTATGACTTGTGTATCAAACATTGCAGCAAGAAACTGTAGATCGAGGAAAGGCAAGTACTGTAAGGCCTTCCAGTCGTTGTTTAGTGTCTCCTTACTATACTTTATCATGGATTTGTTTGTTGAGCTAGAAACGAAATTGATTTTGTTGTCTAATTATCAATCGGCTGGTAGGACAAGGAATTTGTAGTAATCAATAAATTGACATTGTGATGATAAATCACACATTCCCATGCGATTCTTCCAGAGACCTGATATAGAATAAGGTAGTTATACGCTCTCGCTCTTATGCATATTTCTTAAATATTTTTCTCTTGTTTGCCTTAAAATTAAAAAACAGTAGATTGTAATACTGGTCAAATTTATCATGACAATTAAGAGCAAACAACCTGCTAATTTTAAATTTAAATTTCGAAAATTTACGTAGCTACACTAGATTCAATTATCATTAGAGGAGGGATTTTAAATTAGTAATATTTATCTCAAATTACACAAATCGGCGGGAATTGATGGTATGATATCAGATGATTTTAGAAATTCAGCTGAACTTATCGTATCATACATAGATCGACTATTTAGTGTCATACTAGAACATATCATTTTACCACATTCCTTGACGGTGGGTATCATTGTGCCAATCCATAAAAAAGGGGATGTGAAAAACCTAAATAATTTTGTAATAATAACATTATTTAGTATATTAAGTAAGCTGTTCAACTTTATCATTACTAAGATACTTGTAACCTGAGTATATATATATATTGGTTTCATCAAACGAATCACAAGCTGTATTTAGATACGGCTATACCACTTTTGATTTAAAACAAATATATTACAAAGTATGTTTCAAAGATATCTTATTTCAAAGGTAAGAAAGTATTATGTTGCATGTTATATGTAGATTATGTGAAAAATTTAGATTTTATGTAATGAAATGAAAACTTTAGTCTTTATTTCAGTGTCATATGCCCTTAGTAACAACATGATTAAACTTTTATATAACATACATGAGAAACTGAAGGCATGTGTAAAAAATAATCATGAATTTTCAGAAATTGGGTGTAATACATGAATGTATACTTCGTCCATTCCTGTTCTCAATCTAATAAATCAGCTGTCTGTCCAAATTCTTGAAGCGGTATACAACGTCATGCAGAAATATTCCAAATAGTCCTTCTGTTCGCAGATAAGGTCGTCTTGTTTTAAAGTACCATCAGTGTCCAATTAAATCAACTAATTGAACTGGGAACTCTCCTTTATATTAAGATATACTACCATGTCCATCCGACTATTATCAATTTCTCTACTATTCTGAGCATCAATAATGAAACGTTCACACGCAATATGCAATATGTTCAACATTTTCGGTCATTTACTATGCAATGTTGTATAGAACACATGTTTATCAGTGTAATGTATATTCTCTATGTATGTACCCCTTATGTATGGTTTTACTATAGGTCTCTGGCCTTTCTATTGTGAACTAAAGATAGTTTGATTGATCTTAAAGACAACTTTTACTTAGAACTCAGTTCAAAATATTGCTTTTCCCTCGAAGATCAATGATATTCTTTTACACATCTCAATCAACTCCCCACTAGACATGCCCTGATCTCGAACACTGGATGACATCACAATGCTTTTACGTCAAAACCCGTATGATGTCACATTACATGACGTCAAAAACATGAGGACGTCATAATGCTATGACATACATATGATATGTTTACAGATGAAGACATGATTTTGGATGATGAATAGAATGTCACATCGTATTTTTTTTTATATAATATATGCCTTAACTACAACTCGTTGGTAAATGTAAAATATCATCAAGCCTCAAATTGTATCAGCTCGTGGTGATATATTTGGTATCAGAATTCACCTATGCTATTTAATTGTATTCTAGAATTAAAATGTTCATGCTGTGTTTAGAGAAAAAATGTAAAGAATGATTTACATGTATGTGGTAAATAGAATGCTACCTTCACATTTTCTGATATTGAATATACCACCAGCCTTTGATAAAGTAAAATATCCACATTAGCTTCTGTTTATATAGTTGATAACAGACGTCACTTACTTGCATAATATATATTTATCCTCTAGAACTAAGACTAAGAACTAAATTTGTATCACTTCAGATATAAATCCATAAAATAACTCATTAGTCCAGTTCAAACATATTTAAACAAGACAGAAATGTAAGAAGATGAAATAACAAGAAAGAATTGGTGCATGAGGATAAATCTGTTACACAACTTACCCATTCATGTGGGTACAATACATACTTTGCTACATATCTCAATTCACAAATGGTTGTTATAAGTGGAACAATATCATTCAATAAATTTATAGTTTTTCACTAAAAACAAACAGCATTCTACCTAATCTTCAAAATACTCGTTTCACTTACAATCACTGCAGGACTCAATAAAACAACTCACCAACTTGAAGTGTGTAGTAGAGAGACCCTTCCTCTGCAATGCTGGACTCTGTTAAGTAGAACTGGACGGTGTGGGCAGTACACACACCACTCTGTGTGTTGTAGAAGAAGGAGACACATTGCTTATCTCTGCCATATTCAGTGCTACATGCAGCTGCGGATTTCACTCCAGACTTGGACCAAAGTGAAAGTTCAGTGACTGTAGTATTCGAAAAATTCTTCCTTTTTATCAGCTTTTGCTTTTTACATGAACAATTGCCAAAATCCAAAAAGCATATAAGGAAGAATACCAAGGATAGGAGAAAAGCACGGAGGTTAGTTTGGACTTCCATTCTAGACTGAAGAGCAACTGTGTTGTTTCTACAACAGACAGGTACACAGCGAGATCTTCCCATTTACCAAGCTCTATTCTTTCTTGTAAATTAACCAGTCAAGCGCTATAACCAACCCAACGTTCTAATTAAAATGCTCTGCAAGAATAATCTATGCTTATTCATGTCGACTATGTGAAACGTTCTAGACTCATTGATCAATTACATTTCATTTAACTACTGGGATGTTGGTTGTGGAGCGTACATTCAAAATCAGGTAATAGAGGATAATAAACGACCCTCTATTTAATAAAAATGGTATAAAATAGAAGGAAACTTTAGTATTCTCTTGATTACTCGCCCAACTATAATCCAGCGAAATAGCAGACATAGCTCTGAAATTATGACTCCCACAAGTCGGTTACCATTGTGACGGCCTTACTCACATTGTGACGCCTTAACCGCAAACTATTGTGACGTCACACATGCAGCGGTATTACACTAGAAATACTCGCAATTTAACGGGATAATAGGGATAACACTACCTTCAAAAGTACACATTCTTGTACTTTCTCGGGCCGAGTCCCATACCGGATTCGAAACCACACCCTCAGACTAAGGCAACTATCGCCAGCATTGACTGTACCAGCAGCTTACAACACGACCATTTCGCCTCGACAAAAATCGACGGCAGTACCGTCACAGAACTTCAGAAGATCTAAGTTGATATTTTCATGTTTTCTTGGGAAAATGTGACTGTTACAGAATTTCAGTTTTCAATTAAGCAGGCGGATTGACAAAGATGACTTGAGCATGACCGAGGAAATAGTCAAGGATATCAGTGGAGCGTGGGGCCCTGTCGCTGTTGACAGATGTGCTGATCATAAACACACATGATTATGATCTGATTAGAACATACATTTAACACTTAATTACTTTAGTGTACATACTAATTTTGCAGGTTTGATGCTTTGCTAGCGACTTTTTAATCTGCTGTTAAAAGAGTGTGGTCTGAGATGGCTCTCGAGCCATTTTAGACTTAGAACTGATATGACTTGACATAGAAGGCAGATTTCGAATTTTGATATCCTGACATCTTGCAATATACCATTTGGCCTTCTTCAAGTTTACAGCCGTGGATTCGACTTCAGATTTGAACCAAAGTGAAAGCTCAGTGCTTAGAGTGCAAGATAAATCTTTTTTTCTTAGTGACAGCTTCAGTTAAAAGTGAATCTTGTCCTCATTAAAATGTTCTGCAACACAAAGCCTACTTATCGTTTGAATACAATGAAAAAAATTATGGTGGCAACGGCGACAACAAATACCTGGACAGTTTTTATATCCTTGTTAAAATGTTCTGCAAGAAGTATTTCAGTAAGCTGTAAAGATCTGAGAAGTCAACAAGTTCTCCGTTCTGACTACAATTTTTGTTATGGAAATGTCTTTCATCGTTGGTATCCAAAAGCATTTTCTTTAAATATTGATCTTGGATATTATCAGCCTAAGGATGACAGTTTTAAAATGGTAGGTTGGTACTCGATGAGAGATCAACGAGGTCAGGGCCTCTAAACTTTCCTTCACAATATTATTGTGCAATTACAGTACGTCCTCATTTATATGAAGAAAAAAACATTGAGTTAATTCTTATGTATGCCTAGCAAAATCACTTCAACAAGATAAACAACAATGAATGACATCATTGATTAAAGTGTTTAAGATAATTAATCGTTTAAGGCGCTGTACCATGTTCTTGTATATTATTTTCTCAAATTTGTCATTTATCATGAAAGTGTATACAATATATTGTAACATGAGAGTGTAAAACATCTCAGTACATGACCGAATAAGCCGTATACACAGAAAACAGTTATTGTATTGCTTGAAAATAGAGCGATTTATAAAGCCATAATTTTTCGAACTCATCAGTGTGAGAGGTCGATTTGTAGGTCATATCCGATATTGAGAGTTCAGACAACAACATGATTGACCATTTCATCATTGTACCATGTTTAAAACTCTACTTTGAGTGTTTAAGTATCAAAACATCAGTCAGATCACTTGAACTACCTTCGAGCGGCCATTTTAATGAGAACTCATTAAAATGGCTGCTCGATGGGAAATGGACTTGTATGGCGTAACCGAACCATGCACATTTGTTTTTAAACTCTTCTCATTAATTCATATATATTTAGTCATTGCCAACACTTATTTATCTTTGGGTGAGAGCACTTTATTTAAGTAAGCAGGACGTCTTTAATTGTGGTTTGTCCACACTTGTAGCAGAGAATGTTCCAAAGAATACTTGAGGACGTAGAGTTGAACTTGATTTCCCAACATGCAGTGATATTCGACAATGGGACTTTCTTCCTATTTCCTTTACTAGCGGTTTTGTGTTTCGTGAAAATGTGAAAGTATGACGCTTGCTATTGGAAGTTTAAATTTGAAAAATATAAGGATGTGTAACTATTTTCTAAGGTCTGCTTAGTTGCTCTCAGTCATCTTCATTAATAAGTTTAACGTATTGGGATGTTAAACTATTACACTGACATCGAAGAAACAAGTCGGTACGCATCCTAGATAATCTCAGGTCCGATAAATCCCTGTGGATACGCTTGATTCTACAGTTCTGTCTGATGATTTTATGTACTAACTGTTTCACTTCAATTCCCTTCAACGTGTCAATGTTCTAGGTCATTGGAGCCGCATTATTAATGTCCGTAATCAGAACAATCTGAGGGGAATCAATATAAAGTTACACAGTACAATCTTTTGACATTTAAGTACAGTGCAAGGTGCAGATAGGGTTCGTACCCTTGAATAAACTTTGTCTGCATCAAACGGAAGGTGAAGCGATCATAGCCACCATCAATTAGCAATAATTAACACTAGTAGTCCTTCATATCTCTCATCCTGCCCTTCCTCTAGACCGACACATTTCATTTGGTCAAGAAAATGTCATTATGACTGAGAAACTGCCTCTAGTCAGACATCTCTTAACCATTATGTCGGTATAGGCCAAGTGCACTGTATATCAACATGTCATATCTACTAGATATATTGTATTGAATATTATTAATTAACTATTAATCGTATGGTACTTATATGACATTTACGACCTTGACCATATGATTCGACAGCTGGGCCAATACGAAGAAACTTGGCCAATACGGGTAAAACCGGGCCAATACGAGACAAACTGGGCCAATATGAGTCTGAGCATTCGCAGTTGCATATTTGGTGAAAACCCGAAACTGACGCTTCACAACTTTGCCCCGTGCTATTTGTTCACTCATCTTGTTTATTTAAGTGAATACAAATGAGATTTTAGTGTTGTGCAAATAGAATGAAAAGAAGTCTCAGGCCAATACAACGGACCTCAGACCTGTAACTCGGCCAATACGAAAATACTTAATTAATAACATTATAATACACTTTGCGGATGTCTTACATATTTATTTCAGCTAATCTGTTCAATTTAAATATAGTTTTTAAATGCTGTTCATATCATACAACTACTGGGATAATGCTTCATATCTTAGACACTGTAATATATTCTAAACTGAAGCACAAAAGAAACGTCACCCCTCAGTTGTTTTTATCATATGTATAATTTTCAATGTCAAATATCTCGAGTTTTCGACGTCGTATTCAAAAACTGAATAGTTTGGGAAATTTGTCCAAAATATTAAATCCTTCAAAGAATTCTTCTACTTGTTTTTAAAAAAAAAATTAAAAATTAAAATTTTGAAATTCAAAATTCCCCAAAAATAATTTTGATAAAACACAACTGTTCATCGATATATAACACATACTCTGTGTGAAAATCAATAAATTTACCTCGTCATGCACACATTTAGAACATTTTAAACATGGTAGGTGTCATGTTGGTGTACATTTTTTTTTTTTTTTTTTTTTAAGTTTTTATTCCCAAGAATTTCATTTCTAACCCCTGTCTAGTTTAAAAAATGATATTGTAATAAAAAAAATAAAACAGTCACCAATTAAGTCATTAAACTACTGCCAAAAGGTGTTATTGCATCCTGCCATAATCAAATGCATAAAAAAAATAAAACAGTCACCAATTAAGTCATTAAACTACTGCCAAAAGGTGTTATTGCATCGTGCCATAATCAAATGCATCTCATTTCTTTAGAATATCAAATTAATTGAAACCAACTGAGGTGTGGCGTTTCTTTTGTGCTTCAGTTTATGAACCAGTATGAACGTGTGAACGCTTTCGGGTCGTGTGAACAGTTGATGGTACTGTAGTGTTCTTTCATGATTGAGCGTGGTTTTCTTAGCAAATTTCCAACGGTTACCATTTACCGACTTATTTGATTGAATAACATTATCTCAATATCATACTGCCTTCTCAGTTGTTGAAATAGATAAAACATTTCAATGAAAGATCGCGCATAACTGTTTGATGTTGAGCTATGCAAATCACAAGGCCTATTCTAAAACTGAAAGACATTCACGATCGCTTGCTGAATGCAAATTATCCAATCTCGAAAATACTCACAATATAACCATTATGAACTAATGGGATTCAGATTTGAGCAGTCGTGCTAATGAAATATTTCTTTTCAGACTGTTGTTAACATAATATTGACGAGGTGACAAATGGCGGCCTCCATACCATGACTTTATTTAAAGGGCAGATAACTCTGATCTCGTGTCCCTGAACGATGAGTTTTTATTACGCATCACTCAGCATGATGAGTGCCACAGGTTTCATTAAACAGATAACAGATAAACAGATAAACTGGAAAAATGAACGATGTCAAAGGGGTATTCAAACGCTCACATAAACTTACTCGCAAGTTCTTCTCGTTCTCGGGGGTTTGAATCCCGCTTTGACATCGTTCATTTTCCAGTGGAAACACACACACTGATATTCAATTCTTAAATAAAGCACTGACAGTGTGATATTCCAGAATCGACAAATCAGTTTTTGACCTCTACGTTTTCATAAATCAAAGATGTGAATGGCAGGTTTTCCCGCATGTTAACCATTGTAGAGAACACCTGGTTTAACGTACATGGCGATTTACATATAAACATGATGACAAGGTTGTATGTGCTTTTCAAATGCAGACTGAACACAGATTTCTAAATTCAAAGTTTCATAACATTCCAGTGCAGCCCAATTAAATATACATTTTGACATTATATCTCATAATTAAAAGTTTGGCTTGACTCTGTTGAGTAGAAATGTATGTTGTAGAAGAAGCAAAAGGAAAGTTCAGTTATTAGAGTGTTCCATCAATCTCCTTTTTCCAGCTGTTTCCGTGTAGTGTATGTATAGTCGCCAACTTCAAAATAGCAGGAGCTAAAAAACATAAATAATTTAGAAGCGTTGACGAATGTTAATTCTTCCATTCTTCATTGTAGATAAATGATAGCTCCAGTTAAATGTTCTGAAAGACTAATCCCACTTGTTGTACGGAATACAATAAAGAAACGGTGGCAACGACGTCAACAAATACCTGGACAGTATTTATGTCCTTGTTAAAATGTTCTGCAAGATGAATTTCAGTGAGCTGTAAAGATCTTAGAAATCTACAAGCTTTCTGTACCGACTACAACATGTTTTATTAATATGTTTATTATCTTTTATTGCTGGTATCAATAAGTTTTTAAATCAATTTTGGTTCTATTTTACTTCTGTATAATGTAAAACATGGTTTCATTTGGGATAAACTACCTTCAATAGTACAAATTCTTGTATTAGTTCGGGCCCAGTTCCTTTCAGGATTCGAAGCCACACCCTCAGAGCAACTATTTGTTCAAGGCCCCGTGGTCGTGTGGTAAGCTTGTGGTAAGATTTGTGTAACCTCTTTAGCCAACTGATGATATCTGATGAGCTTGATTACGTATCCAATAGGTTCGTATTTTGTAAAAAATATATGGTCATATTGATATTCTGATCTATGGCAGTGAATAGCTGAATCTTGTAAACTTTTGTTTAACTAAAATAATTGTTCAATTGCTTACAACATGTTCCGCTTGATAATATAATCAATAGTGTTGTGAACAGATGAGTACACAACTGTATGTGTATTTGTTGTTACCAACTGATCCCTCAATTTAACTTATGTGTGAATACACCGTTTAACTTTTTGTTATTTCTATCGATAGTGGTCTGATAGAATTGTATTGGAATTGGTTCGAATTGACAAAAGAAGGCAATATAATGATGACACCATCTCCAAGTCCATATAAGGGCCATGTCACATTACTTCTGTACTTGGAATAACCGTATAAAAGTAATGAGGAGGGTGGTAATACATAATCGTGTATCAAATTTACATATACAGTATAGCTGTTTGAAGCAATCTGGAGGTGTGTAATATAGAGACAAAACGAACTTTGATTGACCTTTTGGTTGATTATTCTTTTCACATGATTCCTTTTCAAATAGCTTGGGAATCAATAAATTTCCAATCAATGACACTCATTACTAATCAAGCAACGAGATGTTTTGCATCGTATTGATTGTATTTTCAATTATAAATGAGAGCAGCTTATTAGTAAGTTCTTAAATATTGACATTTTTTGAAATTACAAACAGTTACAAAAGTTTGGCTTTATGTTAATATTTTTACCCGTTCTTCACATATGTATATGTCTTTTTTATGGTATTGTGGCAGGAGAACAAGGTATGTACCTTATTAGTTAAGGTCTAAAGTATTGACATTTGTTTCAAAATATAATTAACAGTTACAAATGCTTGGTTGGATGTAAAGATTTATTTTAGTCAGTACACACTCAAAACTACCCAAGCAACTAGATGTGTTGTGTTTCGTGTTGGTTGAATGTTTTTAGTATTGTGACTGGAGCACAATATGTTGCGCAGCTTATACGTTAGACCTGCAATACTGACAATTGTTAAAGAAAATAATTAACATTGAACAATCAGTATGTTTTCTAAAGCTCATAAACGTTATTTAAAATGTAAAATACACTCAATTCCATCATGGTTTGTCAATCTTCATTAAAGATGTAAAGTTAACTTTACAGCCTTGTAGGGGCCTAAAATGACTTTAAAAGATTGCTAAGTGTAATGTGTGAACATCTAGGCTTTAAACCTAAGAAATTCGTGGAGCTATCTGGTACAACTCCAAGAGTTATCACAAGCAAGCTTTAAATGAGTCTTAGAACTATTTCAAACCGGTCACATAAGAATTGAGTGGAGTAACCACTGTGTGAAAAGTTGTACGTCTCCTTTTTTAATTACAAAGACTATAAAGGAGATGACGTTTCTTGAGCCCATTAGTGTACTTGTGTTAATCAGTAAAGGGAGGAAACTACACCAGATAACTTATTGATCTCTTATTGAAGTGGTCGACATACACAATATATATTCACAAATGTCTTTTAAACACAATGATGTATCATCATTTCTGTAAACATTCATAAACAGAACAGATTTTAAAATCATATTCTTTTATGTCCACATAAGTTGACTACACAATTTCAAAAGTTGTAAAATGAATAATGTTCATCACTGTCAGCATATTGACACTAGGTGTAATTGGTTATTGATAGTATACTTGTTTTCAATCATCCCACATTCAATGATTTGGGACCATTCAATTAAGTCATGGAACATAAGACGGCATATAAAAGAAGCTAGTTAACTTTATTGATTATATTTTATTCATTTGGAACTTTAAACATGAACGTATATTAATAAGGTAACTCGATATGATATATACATATAAAGAATACCTACTATTTGAGTTATTAAGTGACAAAATGAGTGTATAAGTTTGACAACACCAGATGTTCCCAATCATGGTTAACAATGGCCTGGCCGATAACACTTTCATTCATAACTCTGTTTTAATATTTAAAAAAACGTGTCATTATGTATTAAGTTGGGAAACTCTACGAAGATGGAAAAAAAGTATTTGTCAATTTCCACTGGTCATGATTTTGAAGCTCGGAATTGGAATTGGAATAACAGTGATGGAAACATGATTGTCAATAATGCAAGGTACATGCTTAAGTATCTATGTAATTGTTCGACAGGTGGACATTAGTGAAATGTGTAAATAAAAATAAAATTTCTTGTTTCATAGAAGATTGTTCTCCGAATATATTTCAGTGTCTAAGTCAAGATATGGAAGCAGTATTCCAGCAGTTAAATGGAATGAAGCTGATCAATGAGTCTAGAATGGTTTTACATCACCCGACATGAATAAAGCATGGACTCGTCTTGCGTATCATTTTAATAAGGATGCAGTGTTGGTTTGGCTGGTATGTTTAACTGAAACAAGAGAGCTGGGACACTTGGAAGATCCTGCTGTGTAGCTGTCTGTTGTAGAAACACAGCTGCTCTACAACATAGAATGGGTGTCCAACCTAAACTTAGTTTTTTTATCCTATCCCTGTTATTTCTTTTCGCATGCTTTTTTGATTTTGGTAATTGTTCATGTAAAAAACGAAAACTTATAAAAAAGAAGAATTTTTCGAACACTACAGTCACTGAACTTTCACTTTGGACCAAATCCGGAATCAAATCCCCAGCTGCATGTGCCAGTGACTGTGGCAGAGATAAGCAATGTGTCTCATTCTTCTACAACACACAGAGTGGCGTGTGTACTGCCCACACCATCCAGTTCTACTCAACAGAGTCAAGCATTGCAGATGAAGGATCTCTCTACTACACACTTCCAGTTGGTGAGTATTTTAAATCTTATTATAACGTCTGAAAATTTTACTTTTATTTTCAACAAATATTCCATTTTGGACCCAAGGCTGTCTGGCAACGTTGTTATTGGTCAAGCGTAATCTTCAGTAATGAAAGTCGGTTCCATGCTAAGAGTAGAGTGAGAGGCCAGCAACAGGATGCGGCATGTGTGCAAGAGATTGTTCTCTATGGCGCCGGCAGCATTATGTTTTCGGCAGAATTTTTGGCTATCAAAATACATATTATGTAGCTATTCCACAATACTCTAACAGCCCAGAAATCCTGGGACCATGTTTTGCAGCCATTTATGTCCCGTTCGATACAGAGGCAGCAGCAAAATTGATTTTCCAACAGGATAACGCCAAACCAAACACCAGGTTCAACATGGACTTCCTAAACCGTCAAAACATCCAGGTTCTAAACTCACCGGCAAAATAAACTTATCACCACCTTTTGTCGCTCATAAAAAAGCAATAACACAGATATGATATGTATTTTTGTCAATTTAATGACACAAATCATTTTACAATCAATCAATACTATCAATAGTACATTTGTTGTTACAGTGAACTTAGTTTTAATCATATCGACATTGTCATTCGAATGATCTCAAATTAATGATAATGTTATTCTTTAATGCACACGTTTATCAAATAATATATGCAAAGTGTACTCAGATGTCCAATGCTAAATACAAATCAATAGCAGTTTCAAACAGTCAACATCAGTTAATTTCAATTTCAGTCATTAGAGCGCGTCCAAGTGCGAGAAACACGTGATGCATGCTCTATCCAGCCTGCAACGCAATTACTTGTTTAGCAGTGCCAATTCTGGGCTGCGTACGTTTTGCACTTAGTGTGTCGCATGTGTGATGGAATTCCTAAAGAACGACCAAAGTGTCACTCTGATGTTCACGCTCGAGTCACTAAAGGCCCCTCCTGTTAAATCGAGGAGGGGGGTCGTGAGAGTGACGGAACTACGTCATTTGACGCTGTATTTTCAAAAACCTAGCCAGAATTGTTCGTCTTTAGTGTATATCCTTACTGTCCGACTTACTTACGTCATCACTTGAACACATTCGTAATACTAGCTGATGTGAGATTTGGTTTTCGGTTAATGACAAACACGGGTTGGCATGATAGGTGTATTCGGCGATCACAGAATGTTACCTTACCAATATGAGTCGTCCGCGCAATATTACACTCGAGTGAGTCAAAACGAATGCAGCCCTGGAGACAGAATGCTTACAGAAAGTTCATTGACATTGAATGAATCAAAATAAAAGGGGCTGCTGTTTTTATGAAATTTACCTGATTCAGAATAAAATAGATACATGGTAGCGAGGTAGCAGTAGGAATTCATAAGAAGTTGGTTTGAACATGAGATGAGACCACCGGTGTCAAGTTTATAGCTTGAAAATAATATGAAAACAGGCTGTGGATTTAAAATAATAAACATCTAAGATGTTTTGATTTTTTTGTAAAAACACATCATGTTTACAATGAATATACTCTCAGCCATATGAATGTTAAACTTAAATGCAGTAAGTCAACACATATATATTCAACATATTCTTAGATGATCAATACTAAATAGAAATCAACAAATGTTTACACAAGTAAACACAAAGGAGTTGTCAATTACAATCTATAACATTGGCGAGGTTTGTGCATTGGAGCGCGACCGTGTCTGTGAATTGAGAAAAACACTTGTTGCATGCTTTATAAAACCTGCAACACAATGACTGGTTCAACAGCGTTAATGCCAGAGAGAGCACACTATCACTTTCAATGCACAAATACAGAGCTCTATAGGACTTGTGCACTTGAACAATAGCGTAGGAAGACAACATTCCGCGTAGTCACACATATTATCTTTGTGAAGGGGCCATGCACATTTATCGTAATAGACGTGTGCCAAAGAGTCCCATTTTTCGGATTGCCATAGCACCTTTAATACTTTACTAAGAGAGACCTTATGCAGCTCATTGGAAAGGGAATTTAAAGATGATTCTGATTACATGTGGAACAAAATATGTTATTTGAAGCCAAACGTTTATAGAAGACATATGACTTACATTTACACTTCCAAGAAACACTGTCATTTGGCAGCAAAATGTTAAAGCCATGTGAGGTTAAAAGCAGCTTAAAACCTTTAAGACCATCTGGTGGTTTTGCTTATGTTTTTGCTTATTGTGCCAAGAGACTTATTTTTAGGCTCTTATAAAATGAACCTGCATGTAAAGTTTAAACCAATTTGGCTTAATATTTTTAAAAATAATAGAGAAAAACGCACTTTCTAAAAAAAAGTCGTTTTTGGCTTATCTTCCCTTTGTTTATGGAGCATGTCTTTCAATAATTTTAGGGGCCCTGTGTATCTTTTAAGCTTCATAACATACTTATCGATCATACATACCTGTAGCTCTGCTAGATAAATCGAGATAATAAAAATAATAATAATCTGAGCAATAACAATAAGGTCTTCAAGAAACTTGAAGCCCTTAAAAATCGTCAAAACCGGCCCGAAACCAAATGTTTCCAGGTTCGATTTTTTAGGACTGGCCTTATGTCATATACTGCTAATGAGGCTCTCTGCATAGAGGTATTCCATTGATTTTCTCACTGTGCTATATTCTTCGTTAAAAAGCGTGGAGAGTCAAGTGATTTGATTGAATGTCAAAAGAATAAAGTAAATGTTATGGTTGACACACGAACCGCTCCTATTGGTGTTTGTAACCATGGGCACAACAGTCCGAATATAAAACATCAAGTCTATTGACAAGTTCCATCTGTGCCCAGCGAATATTTTCTTGTTTTTCCAAATATGGTTACTTTCTTTTAAGTTCACAAATGCATATAACATAATTAGCAATAATAACATCATGTATTTGTTGTCAATTTTAATAATGATAAACATAAAGCATGACCTATATTATGTGAGATCATATATATCAGCTAAAAGTATTAATAGAAAGCTTTTTTAAAAATGTAGTTTAACAGAATTGGCTTAAGCAGGATTTCGCCTATGCCATCACTGTCAAAAATAAATTTCAATGAAATAGTATCAAAGCTGATGAAATAGCTCTCCAGTAATGAATCAATGTTAAACCGAAAGCATTTGAGTCAGATTTATTTCTTCAAAACCTTCCTACTCATGATCCAGTGATCCATGATCCATGATCAATCGGGGTATATATATTCAACAATAACCCTATCCCCTAATCCTGTATGCACCTTTTTTTAATTTTTTTAATTGAATGACGGTTACTCATTGGTCACTCATCGGCTACTCATGACATTCGTCACGAAATACAATGTCAGGATTTGAAATTGATTCAATCGATCTTCTTATACCAGGAACTGCCAATTTACGTATTAAAATCATTTTAATGGCATGGTTATTTCCAGCATTATATGGGAAAATAGTTGGATATGAGATCGGTGCATTGAATAGAAGTAGCCTTTGGGGGAAATGCCCTGATAGATCAGGATGTTGCAAAACATTTCCAAAATGTATGTGCCAATTGAATCTGTATATTGTCATTTGTAAGACATACTGTTATATTTATATTTTTAGATGGACTAAATAAGAATGATTAAAGTCACAATTCCTCTTGAAACTATACGGTATAAATGTTTATCATCCAAAACTTGGTTCCACAGGAGATATCGCTTGTATGAGATATCGTTTTGACAGTAGATTTTGAACAATGCCCTGTTGGCGTCAGCTACATGACATCACAATGATTTTGCATCATCAAGTAATGACATCACAATGCCATGACGTCATAATCATGATGACATCACAATGCTATGACATCACAGCACTGGAAGCCAAATGGCAGTTTTGTGTTCAGATAGTTTCATTTTTCATTAAAAACTAATGAAGAATGATTTTGGATGATAAATAGAATCTCACCCTCGTGTCTTCTGATATCAAATATATCAACACTCGTTGATAAAAGTCAAAATATCCTCGGCAAGCCTCCGATATTTGTAACTTTTATCAACTCGTGTTGATATATTTGATATCAGAAGACACTTGGGTGAGATTCTCTATGTATTGACTATTGTCTTGCCTTTTTAATTGATTTTGATATATTAATTGAACCTTTGTTTTTATTGTCGTTTTTTATGCCGGGGAATTACCAGTCAATGAATATTTGAGATTTATTTATAAACAACTTTGCTTTCACTGCTTACCAATTTAATTCTAAAAGTTGATCATTTAAACGACGTCATTGCAAATACCAAAGGCATAGTTTTAGCATGATGATCATTCTGGAAATGGTTGATCCTAGAGTCGAAGTCGTCTTGTTGTCAATAACGATTTCCTTCCCAGATAAGCGGGACTGTGCTGAGGTACTGAACAACAACCCTGATTCTCCAGACGGAGTGTACATCATCAACCCTGATGACGGTATAGGTCCTGCTAGAGTCTACTGTGACATGAGCCCAGGTGGTGATGAGTGGACGGTGGTACAAGATTGTGCCGATATACTGAGCAAAGATCCTAATTCCCCAAACGGAGTCTACTTCATCAACCCTGCAGATGGTGCGGGACATTTCAGAGTCTTCTGTGACATGACCACAGATGGGGGCGGCTGGACGGTAAATCATCTTTCCTTAAAATCAAACCTTGGTTAACTTTTAGATCTTTGTTAATACTTAGCGCGCACTAATGTTGACTGAATTTAAACTTTATCATCTGATTTCGTTTTCCAGAAACCTTTTTCAGATTACCTTTTATGTTGCTTGAAAATGTTACCTTGAATATAAATATGCCATCAACACGTTACCTTTTCTCATTAAATGATATATACTAATTACAGGTATCCTTGCTATTGCTTTCAAATAATATTGATCACTTATAGATGACCTTCTTCATGTATTTCAAAGGATTAGAAGCATTTGCTTGTCCCTAGAATACTTTGAAGCATGAACAATTGTACCACCAACAGACTATATGTTATTTTGCCTTGAACATGGATAAATGGTTGACTTCAAACTGTCATTACAGTAAGTCAGGAATTATACTACTGTCATGAAAGCTGAACATATTGAGTAATGGATAACACACAGTGATATCATGTTTTATACATTTTTATTCGTGTTTCATAATGGGGAATTTAATCAAAATCGACCCAATATAAACTGTGAGGTACAGATAAGTTCCTTTCTGTTTATCTTAAATATTGAGTTGTCAAGATAACAAATAACCAACGAAATGTAAGTAACAGTGTACTTGCCACAAGCCCGGATAATGGCGTCAACCCTTTTGCTCATTACTCCAGTGAGTTTACGAATTCGTTACAAAGGCAGCTGCTGCCACTCAAAGAAGCAATGCAGTCTCCAAATCAGCTAGATGTTATTGATAAGGTTCCATTTCTTGGATTCGACGTCCATACATGTTCTGAGGGATTCAAATCTAGACTCCGAGCCAGCCAGGGGAGTTGGGTGATGGTTGAAAATACGACTTCACAGCACGGGATCGGTGAGACCTAACATTGTCAGCCATAATAAAGAACAAGATGCTTAAGTATGATTGTCAGAGAAGGTACTAGGACGATGGTAAACATGTTTCGGATGTGTCACTCAAAAGAAAGAGCAAAGGAAATTTCCAATTGCCATCACAAGATCCAGCATACAGTCATGGAAAATGCATCCCCAATCTTATGATTTGCACAACATATTCAAACTCCTCGCTTCTTAATATCGTCACTATTCCATTCTGTTAAATTGTTAAATGGTTATCAAGAATACTTATGTGTATATGGTTATTAATATTATAAAAACGCATGCCACAAATCCAGTTATTATTCTGGAGGATATCATATTTTGCCTTTGACAATCATTCTCACCTGGGGTCGAACTCCCCATTGCTGGTCTACATGCGCTAGTCGAGTTCCATTTGAACACAAGTAACTGTCGTATATTTGGTAAGCGAGATGATTTTAATTTAAATTAGGTCATATGGTATTTTGGCATATAAAGCTATATACAATTTTGGGGGAAATACTTTATGTCAATTTTAGAAAAGCAATATATCCTGAATGTCAACCCTTTTATTGTAAACATAAACAACGTTGTGGAATACATATTTCCTCATCAAGTAAATGGTAATTAACACAATTTCAGGTTGCTTTACTATTGTTCTAAGAGGACTATACCAATTCCAGGTATTTCAAAGAAGAGTTGACGATGAGGTCGACTTCCGTAGAGATTGGGCGAGCTACAAGGCAGGATTCGGAGACCTTGAGTCTAACTTCTGGCTGGGTTTGTACAGATTGTTTAAAGCTTCCTGTTATTGTGGTGGTCATCACTTTCTGGTCATAGAATCGTCTGTATAATTTTGCATAGGTGCAATAATATAAATACTTTGGTAGTAGATTTATAGTACTGAGGGATGAGCGATAATTGACTTGTTTTATACATTCAAAGTGTTATTTTCTTTACTATAACTGTTTTTAGGATTTTGATAAAATGTGCATAATTTCATGTCTTTGAATAGCGGAATAGATAGACGAATGTGATTATATCATAGGACCCTCAGTCGAATGCTTCATGTATAATGGTTATAACTTGTTATTATCATAAAATGTACCTCTGTTGTGGAACATAACCAACAAACCAAACCATGTTCCCAGCTTACAAATGTGGTCTCAAATTCCAGATAGCTATCACTTGACAATAACTGATGAGCTTGAAACCGCGGTGTACTAATAAAAGATTAAAAGATTGGTGATTAATGATTTGTGATTTATGATTGGTGATTGTGATTGTCTACGGTGTGTAATGAATATCAGCAGACTTGGTTTGTTAATTGCCATAACTGTAAAATAAATGTTACACTGTATGCTTTTGCCTTGGTTATGATACATAGTCATTGTAACAGTGTCATTCCTTACTTGATGGCTCGGGTGACAACACGATGGTATTATCTACAAGAGAAGCACACAACTTATATTGTTACCCTTCGTGTGGCTGCAATATGTCAAATACGTAATGTTATGGATGTTATCAGATTCACATGTCTGTATATATGGGTAGCAGTTAGACAACTCTTGTGAAGAACATAATGATAATTGTAACTATACCAACAGACAACCTTCATGCTAAATTAGCATTGCGGTGATTCTGTTTCAACCAGGAAATGACGCCATCAACCGCTTGACATCTGCAAAGCCGTCTGAGTTGAGGATCGACATGGAAGATTGGGAAGACCAATCAGGATACGCCACGTACAGCACGTTCACGGTTGGAGATGAAGACGACAACTATCGCCTGGGGGTATCTGGATACCAGGGAAACAGAGGTAAATGACACATGCGTAGAAACAAATTCAACCCATTCAAATGTTGATTTATTATCCCCCGGCATATAATGTGGGGGCCCCGTCTGTCAGTCTGTCCGTCCGTCCATCTGTCCGACCATGATCACATCGTTTCCGGAGCATTGCTTGAAAACTACTTGACCAATCTTGAATTTGTGTATATTTGTGTTTGTGGGGTTTTTTTTTAATCCTTTTTAAAGTCTTTTTGTTTTGTTTCCAAGGGAACACTTTAGACTTGTCTATTTGAAGAGTATGAATTGTTTCCGGGGCAGATGCCTACACTACATGACCATACCTCGTCAAATTAGGTGTACTGCCTCACCATATCATGTAGATGTGCCGTTTGGGGTTTGAACTTTGAAAATATGTTTTTTCTGTTTCCATGGCAACATTTTGGACATTTGTCTTTTAGAAAGGTTATATTTTGAATTGAATTGAGGGAAGGAGGAGACATCTGTTTTTACGAGCAAAAACACCTTATAGTTTTAATTATATACAGCTAAAACTGATTATTCAACTTATGTGGGCCGGGGGATACGCCATCCCTCCTGATGGCTCTTGTTATACATTACAAACCCAACTCTGACTATTCTGCTATAGCTGTGTGTCCAAATTACGTTTGACTAATTGGTATCCGTCCGTGCATCTGTCTGTTCGTGATCACATATTTTCCGGATGAGAACATGAAAACCGTTAGGCCCAGCTTACAAAAACTTGATGACATCACATGTAGTTGTGTAGAACTTGATGTCTTTAAGGCCAGACTTAACGAAGCTTGCGAAGTGGAGCAGTTTGTGTTTGCTACTGAGCCTTTTAAAGTTTTAAAGTTGAACTGCGAGTTTTAAAACAAATAACATTCTATATTCCAACATATTATGATGTCATTTTATTTAAAACCTGTGTCTCATAAAGAAATGAAAATATTTTGATAATGATGGTTTTTTTTTTTATTTTCTTCTTTGTTTATATTCTACTGAGGTGAAAACGAATCATGACGTGAGAGAACGATATACATTCTTGATTCTGCAACTCATCTTGTCCTGCATTTCGAGACAACTCATGGGCCAGAAGTAAACTTAACATAAATCCACTGAAAGGACAAAGCAGAGCCTACTAAGTTACCGGCATTTCACACCTTGAGCCATTCCATTGTAGTTACGGTTCATCTTGCGGTGCATATGTCGTGATCGTGCATCTTCTATTGAGTTTATCTAGATGTGTATGTTTCATATAATGCAGTCAGTGTTGACAATGATACTGATGCCACTACGAACTGTGTCACAACTTAACATATTGTCACTTATACTGGGTAATGGTCAGTTCAGTCCATCTATTATATGAAGAACAATGAAATACTGGGATTTATTAGTGAAAACAACTGTCTATTAAGCTTCAGTGAAAAGAATTTATATGTTCACTGTGACCAGTGACTGATATAATTTACAAGGATTACATGGATACAAAGTTTACATCATAATAAATAGAATATCTGTCAAATACAATGTTTATCTCATCTCGTGAGGTAGAAATTAAACTTTCTACCTCACTCGATGAAATAAACATAGTATTTGTCAAGAAAAGACAAATATCCTCTATTTATTCCCAATCAACTGACAAAAGTACATTGAACATACGACGTAATAATAATGCATGGTGCATTCATATACATTTGTAGGTATATATATCAGATTGGTTCATCTTCGCAATCAACCTGGACATTAATGCTGCCATAGGGTCGAGGCGATATCGATAATGGTCTCTCAAAGAATTGTGTATTTCTTCCAGGTGATTCCCTGTCATACCATAACGGCATGGCGTTCAGCACGAAGGACCGGGACAATGATGTTGCTTTGAATGCAAATTGTGCAGTAAATGTCCGGGGGGCTTGGTGGTACAAATCGTGTCACAAGTCAAACTTGAACGGACTGTATGGCAGCACTGTCCCTGCGAAGGGTATCAACTGGAAGGCGTGGCATGGGCCCAGTTACTCCGTGAAGAGGACGGAGATGAAACTAAGACCTACTTAAAGGGACAGCGTGATTATGATGTGATGTCCTTAGTGGGCATATGTACTATAAAAATGATAACGATTGATTTAAGCGCGCATGAGTATGTCTTTGAAAGATATACCCACACAATGTTTCACAGATTTGTTCGACCCCAAATAAGTGAATAAATTACACTGATATGTAAAGGTGTTTTCCCAGTCTAAATATGGATCGTCGGTGGTAAGTTATTTCAAATGGCAATGTGTATAATTTGAGCTACAAGCCACGAAAGTAGTTGAGTCGCAATTTTGAAACCGAATCCAACATGGCGGCTGTCGCCCCTTTAGACTTTTGGTACAGAGGGGTGTGGATACTTTTATACACATCGTTTATATTAAAGGGGCAGTAGCACGTTTTTTCGCTGAAATAAGTCGATGAAATGTATTTGAAAAATAATGTCACCAATAGTAAAACACCATTGTCTCTCCGGAAAATCAAATTGAAAATGAGTGTACATGGTTCGGTAAAGCCATGGGGATGGTTTTTGTAATGCGAAATGATTAAATTGTGTTCACAATAAAATGGCAATTTTTGCTTTATACGCAACACCGTTATTAACACTACGGATAATTGGTTTGTGTAATAACATGTTTTACCCTCTAAAGTATAAATGGAAAATTTGAAAAAATAAAATTTTCAAAAAACGTGCTACTGCCCCTTTAAGACATTGGGTATCATCAATTTCCTGTGGTCCTTCTCGCGCATTTGGAGATACACTAGTTGTTTTCGTGTTATGTATTTATCACTTGATTCAGTTACAGTTCCTACAGATAATTAAATAGATGATTTTGTCAACTAGGTATTTTGCTTGAAGCGTATCATCAAAGAAATATGTAACTATATAAATTGTAAGTTGTTTTTTGTTATTTCTTCAACGCATGTTTGTAGATTCATTCGAAATCTATTTGTGGTTAGTTGTACTTGTGTCTGCTGTCTATATTTGTCATTACTGCAACATTTGATTGTAGATACCGATCCATATTGCAGTGCATCTGAGTGTTACTTCTTTGTATATTGCTGTTACTTTGATGTATATTCGACAACCTTGCCCCCGCCCTTGTACCTCGTTTTGACAATCATGCTTTAGTAACTCGTCCTTAATACACAAATCCAATTTCTTTTACTCTCAGATGTTTGAGACCAAATGTAGAGAGAATACGTTATTTTGACTTCAGTCGATCACTACAACGGCAAGTTTGTATGGTAGATCAACTTTGATTAAATTCCCCATTATGAAACACATGTTTAAAAAGAAAAAAATGCCAAATGACCATTGTGCGTTATCCACTTTTCAATATGTTCATCTTTCGTGACAGAATAATTTCATTCCTGATTTGCTTGTAATGGCAGTTTGAAGTCAAACTTACAAACAGTTAAAACATTCCTATGTGGCTCAATTAAGTGTATGTTACTTTTGATGTTACTTCTATATATATTTGACGTTATACATATATATATTTGTATTTAATCTGTTAACTCAAACTGTCTGCATGTTATTAATACATATCTTTGTTGTTAATATTTCGCGTAGTTGTGTAGTTGTTGTTTCTATGAATCTTTATTATGGCACTGAGGAAACCTCAGACTCATACATGAACTACACCGCATATACCGTATTTCCTCTTATTTTTTCAGCACCCCTTGACCTCCCCGGTGCTTATTAGAGGCCCGACGCTTATTTGAGACCCGGCGCTTATTTCTTTTATAGAGTATTTAAGTTTACTAAGGAATCATTAATCTAATGATTTAGACCCGGCGCTTATAAGAGACCCGGCGCTTATTAGAGGAAAAACGGTACATGTACACTCAACGGCAAAAGAAACGTCACTTGTTTGTGTTTTTGCTGATAAAATTTTACTGACGAATTTTGAACGAATTGTTTCTTCACCAGAATATAACCCGTATGTAAGTTGGGTATAAAAGGGCTTTAGAAATATTATTTGATATCGTCAGAATTAATTAGAATCAGCGACAATGCCTCGGTTGACGATGCACCAGCGAGAGAGAGCAATTGGGATGTTGGAGGTGAGAGCAACGCAAACCCATATGAACCAAATATCATGGGTTGTTCGAAAAAAAACAATACTGAGACAGGTAAGACGTCTGACAGACCTTGAAGTGGACGTCCCGAGGCGACGATCCCTGCAGAAGATCGTTATTTAACATTGCGTCATCTTCAAAATAGATTCATCACAGTGACCTCATCGGCACGAACTGCGCTTGGACATTCAATCAGTCCAAGGACTGTTACAAGGAGACTACATCAACGAAGAATAAGGGCCTATCGACCTTTTAAGGGACTAATTTTGAAGCCTGAACATCGACGTCAGAGACTGATTTGGGCAAGAACTGTGGCACAGTGGCAGCTAAGACACTGGTGAAACGTCCTGTTTACCGACGAGAGCCGTTTCCAACTATTCAAGGCAGATGTCAGATTAAGGACATATCGACGTAAGGGTGAACGTCAACGCCGGTGCTGCATTCAAGAGAGGGACCAGTACGGTGGAAGGAGTGTGATGGTATGGGTGGAATTGTAGGTGATATGAAGACATCTTATTGTTATCAACGGAAACCTAAACGTTGCACGTTACTTGAGCGAGGTTTTAACGCCAACAGTGCTCCCCTCCATCCAACATCTACCACGGACAAGATAACGTCAACGTCAACCTCCTCCAGAGACGACTGCAGCGCTGACACTGGCGTTAACGGAAGAGTGGCGTGCCATTCCAATTCACTTCATAAGACGTCTAACATCTTCAGTCCGACGTCGTGTTCGTCCTGCATCCAAGCAAGAGGCGGTCACACTCGATGTTGACCAGAGTGAGGAAATCTTAACGTTTTTGTTTCTCTTGGTGATGATCGAATACCGGACAATCAACATTGTGAGTTAAACATGCTTTAATGATCAGTTTACTTTCACATATTTTGTGATTACACGACCATTACATGTTGCTACTTTATTCATTTTCAAATAAAAATTTTAGCCATTAAAATTGTTTTTTTCGTTTTTCTGTTATTGAGTAAAATATCAAAGTGACGTTTCTTTTGCGGTTGAGTGTAGTTAAATTCTTGTTCTATGTACAAATGCCATTAAAACTACATACATGTATGTATAGAAATATAGATTTTTTTTTATACTCATTGTGTTTACTAATTTTCATTATGTAAATGGAAATTTGTTCCCTGTCGCCGTGAAGTGCGGAGCTTGGGATATAGTATTCAGCTCCGTGCGGACGTACATCCGTCCGTGCCGTTTCTTGTTAGCGCGATATCTCATGAACTGCTGCACCTGGAGTCTTCAAATTTGGTACCAGTCTTCATTTGGGGAATGCGCAGACACCAGTCGATTTGGGTGACCTTGACATATGTGTTCATCCTTTTAGCTCATTTCTTAATTGCGGCGGGGGACATGGTCACGTTTATGACAATTACTTGTTGGTATTGAATCCAAAAGAAACGCTGCAAAGGATTTTTCTTGTCGTAATCAAAACCAATAAAATTTATGGGAACACTAAATGTTTTGTCCCATAAAACAAACATTCAGCTACAATGTATAATGAACATCAACAACAAAACATTGCACATTTTGATCAGATGTAATTATTGATGGTCGAGTGTCAAACGTTAAAGTCATGCCCTTAAAGGGTCGATAGGCACGAAGACCATGGTGAGAGAAAGGCCTGGCGGCAGTCTGTCAATTGACACGATATCCAAGTCTGGTTATGCTTGATGACGTCACAGTCAGATTTTGATTCTGCAGGTGAAGCGTCCGTGAATTACGGTCTCCTTTGTCGGTCGTGAATTTTGGTACGTGAAACAAGCCTGGCGATGATGGATCTGCAGCATTCCATCCTAGTAGACACATGTTGTATAGCCGCCATTTGTAACATACCGATTGCTCTCTCCCTCTCTGCTGTAGTTAAACGAGGCATGTTCTTAGTTGCCAATCATTCAATATGATATCAGTGAATAAAACTAGCCAGCTTTTATACACTTATTTCATCCGGGCATCTTTCTACACTATTTTAAATTTTTCGTGCAAAATCGATTTTTTTCGCAATAAAACGGATTGCTCATGCAAGATTTCCCAAGATATGTTGTGTTCGAGATATGTGTTCTTGGTTGTTTTTGAATAGGTTGACAATGATTTGATAACTGTACACTCATTTTTAGTTTTGTAGCGTTTCTATGGGACGCTAGTTTAGATTGAGTAAAGGATACCTTTGCTTGAAATATGCATTTTCCAATAAATTGCATTCTTCACTCAAAAAGTTTCATTTCTTCTTCATTTTCACTTCTTCATTTATATTTGAGTTGTTGTTTAATGTTGACACTTTGCTACTTTATTGAACTGTCAAACATGGATTATATTATATTATTATACCTTTGTATTATATCATACCTTTGTATACTTTTAGACTACGTTCAAGTAGTATTCTTTCTTGTTATACCACCTACCAACGGTTGGGGGTATCTTGTAATACCAACGATTCCGTCCGTCCTTCCGTCGGAAGACATTTTTTGTCCGATCGATTACAGAAAAACTATTCATCTCATCCTTTTCAAATTTGGCAGAGGTGCAGTGCTTAACTTAGTCGTATTCTGAACATTTTTTGTCCGATCGATTACAGAAAAACTATTCAAATTTGGCACATGTCTTCCTCACCACTAGGAGAGGTGCAGTGCGACATTTTAAACGAATTATATTTTGGACTTACTCGGGCTAAGATTTCTCATGTAACTTTCATTAAAAGCTACTTCTGTGTTGTCATTTGTTGACTTTATCATTTTCTTTTTTATGTAACTTTCATCAAAAGCTACTTTTGTGTTCTTGTTGATTTTACTCATTTATATTTCCACTGGTTATATTTTGGTAAAAAGTTCAATTTTCTTTCCTTACATCCATACACTGCTGTATATTCCTCACTGTGCTTACAGGGGTGTGCTTCCATGTACCTGTTGTTTCAAGTCACTCGAATGAATCATTATGATGGATTAATTTCTAAAATGAAGTTTAAATCCGTGGTAATGGCAGTAATGTATTATGTTATCCCTACCTTTTCAAGTTATTCTTACTCCAAAACCACATTTTTTTATATGAAAAGACTTGACCCACCCTTTTCACAAACACTTTAATTTTAGCAATCACATTTCATAGCTTATCAATCCTATAATCTCTATAAGTAAAATAAAATGTCAAACTTTAACAGTCGGGGTAATAGTGAGCCACGCTAACTTCTTTGCTTGTTACATCTACATGTATGTCAAGATATGTGATATTTCACCTTAAATGTACGTATTAATGCTTGTTGTTAAATATACGTTAACATGGTTATATTTGTTTTTAAATCTCCGTTAAAATAGATATGCCTGTTGTTAAATCTTCATAGTACAGTTACAGTTGGTGTTAAATCTACGTTAACATATATATACTTGTTGGTAAATCTGCTTTGAAATAGATGTACTTGCTGTTAAATAGAAAATCTTCACCAAGTGTCTTCTGATATCAATATATCAACACGAATTGATAAAATTCACAAATATCCGAGGCTTGCCAGGGATAAATACAGAAGACACGAGGGTGAGCTTATATATATCATTCTTCATTACTTTCAATACCTACTTTCTGAACATAGCATTGCCATTAGATCATCAGTGTTTTGGTATCATGTCATTGTGACGTCATCATGTTTATGACGCCGTGGTATTATGATGTCATCAGGTTTGAGCATTAAGTCATAACATTGTGAGCAATTACTTGATTATGTTAAAGCAATGTGATGTCACAAAACATTGTCCAAAATATACTGACAAAACAACATCTCCTAGTAGGTATCAGTTGGTTTCACACAAGCAATACCTCCTATGAAACACAATTGTGGATGATACATCTACGTTATATTTGTTGTTAAATCTACATTAGGACAGTTATATGCGCTGTAGCACGTTTTCTTGCTGAAATAAAATACTCTCAAGAAAATGTAAATAAGTGTTACCAATGGCTTAATAATACTCCTGATTCAATAAAATGTGTTCTAGAACGAATGTTCATTGTTCAGTTAAGGCATGCGAGTCCATGGTACACTGATGGAATGGTCAACCATCTTGCTGTCTCTACTGTCAAACTCTCATGAGACCTACATATCTACCTTTCAGAGTGAAGAGTTCCACACCACTGTGATGGAAAACCTTTCACCACCTCCAATGGCCTCTTATTCGAGATTGTGAATGCAACATTAGGAAGTAGGCTGAGTTAATTGAAATTACCTCCGTCTATGTGTCCAAGGTCTACTTTCACAAAGCTTCCTTTACTAAGGTTAACCTTAACTCCCATTATTTAACATTGCACTAAGGTTACCTTAGTGATTTACGATCACCTGAGTGTTTAGTGAAAGGAGGGCCAGATTCTTTGCTCATGAAACCTCTTCATTCAACCCCGGGGTTCTATTTCGTTCAGCATCCCCATTACCCCCTGGGTTCTATTCAAGGCCCGGGTTGTATTCGAGGCCGGGTTATATTTTGTTTGCCTGAATTAAGGTTTCAAGTGACATATGGAACAAGTAAAATAACTACATAACTCGTGCCATTTCTGCAGACATTAAGTTGGAAAATCATACTGTTTATACATGGAAGGGTATTTATTCTACACTGTTTTAATCCAAGCAATAAACACAGATATTCACTATCATGGACCCGTTACGTTGAATTGTACACGGTCATAACAGTTTTTACGTTGAATTACACACGGTCATAACAGTTTTTCCTTTCCAAACAAATGTTTTACCTGCCTATGCATGATAAAGTTATATGAAAGTCATACTTACAGAATACTAGATTACCGTGTAACCTTGACCTTTGACGGATTTTAGCGAAAAATTTCTTAAATCTTGGTCTTTCTCCATAGTTGATATATACAACTATATAACGTTGTCAATTATTGGCCACATTGCTAAAATGGCAACATTTTTCTTTCTAAATTTAGTCTTATTTTCAAAACTAGGTCTTGTTTGTTCACACTTGTAAGGTGTATCAGGTGGATTTTCCAAAGAACACTTGAGGGCGGGGAGTTGAGCTTGATTTCTTAACGTGCAGTGACAATACAACACCCCTCAACTTGCAGTTTCTTCTTTTGTAATGGTTAATATGTAATAGTATGACACTTACCATTTGAATTTTATATTTGAAAATTATATTGACATAAAATTATTTTTTAAATCGTTTTTGATTTTTCTCTGACCCTCTTTCATTGCTGTGTTTGTAACTGTCAAGTAAGGGGATGTTTAATTATAACACAACAAATAGTATTTCACTTATATCACGGCTGCAACACCATGTGGTTATGCCTTGCGGTGACACCTGCGAGCAACGGCTGGAACTACCGAACCATGGGGGTTTGCATCCAAACCTTACTGCACGTAGAACAGTTTTCCAGTGTAGACAAAGTTGCCTGCCCATGCGCAGCCACTCATGCTCATCGGTTGAAAGGACTAAGTTATCACTGCAGATCTTTTCAGTGTTACACTTTCACTTTGAAGGTAACAGCGCTGTAATTCGAGCTTAACAGTGGTAACATGTCAGTGCAGAAAGGGACTAAGTGCCACTTGGTACTATCAAGCACTGTGATTCGCAATGAAACAGAGGTGACATGTCAGTGCAGAAAGGGATCAAGTGCCACTTGGTACCTTTATGCCCCAAGTGATTGAAAAACACGGCGGTAACATCTGCAATAATTAACAAAATTAAGAAATTACGGTTGTATTTACCAGAGACAAGAAGGCATGTTATACTTGAAAATCACTTTTATTTAAAATCCTTGAAGTTGTTATATCAACATGTTCAGTGCCAGAGATACTAAGAAAACTAAAATGCGATTTTCTCAAAATGAGGAAATATGCCCTTGGTACCTTTCTGCACCAAACCATCGAATATAAAGGAATCAATGAGCATAAAATCGAGACAACATACACTTGAAATTAAATTTAAGACTACTTTTATAACCCGGTTTGATGAAAGGTGCAAATTTAATCCCGGCGAGCACACTGAAACCTGATTGTCTGATTCCCCACTTGTTCGGCTGTTACGCATGTGACAGGAAATTTGTGCGCCTTGCCACGTTAATTAGCTTTGTAATGAATTGTCACTGCAATTACATCAGATCGTTAGGTATTTGAAATATACTAAATCACATGTTTCAAACAATATTCAAGGAATTGTCATTTGAGAAATAACCCAGTTAAATATCTAAGGATTCGATATATATCGAATATTTGAGTTGTTTTGACGAATATTCGTATATTAAATCGACAGTTAAAAATGTACTAATGGTTTTCAATAACATCGTGAACAGGTGAATACACAGCTATATATTCTGTTACCAACTGATTCCTCAATTCAACATGTGTGTGTGTAATGTATGGTGGTTTGTCATAGTCGAATTGCAATTGAACTGAATAAGCACCAATGGACAAAAGGACGACAATACAATAATACCCCCTTCACCATGACCGCATAAGGGACGCGTTGGTGATGATTATGTATAACAGTAAATCAGGATGGATACATAACCTTGTATTAAATATTCCAGTATTAGTTTAAATGTTAGTGAGGCATTCTCGCAGTAGAGATAAAACGAATTTAAAGATGATCAACTCTGTTATTTTCACATGATTCGTTTCGAGATATTTCGCTCAGAGAATCAATACATTATATTGATAGCCAGTTGTCTAATCCGAGACACTCATTACTACTCAAGCAACGAGAAATGTTTTGCATTGTATTTATTGATTTATTTTCATTTTATTTATGAGAGCAAGATGTCATGCAGCTTATTAGTAGGTTCTTTAATATTGACATTTGTTTAAAGAGGTATAAACAGTTGCAAATGTTTGACTTCATGTAAAGAATTTTTTTTTCACATATTTATTAATCTAGGGGTATAGTTGGTTCTTCTTATGTCATATTTGATACACCTGTTATTACTTTTGTTTTAAGTATTTTTATTGACATATTTTTAAAGTCATTATAAGGTTTAAAGTTTGAATAAATATAGTGCTTTGACAGTTTATCGAAATTGACGATATTGAAAGTACTCATAATTAATTATACTGCTTTAAATCATTTTATCAAGCTGAACCATTGGTGTTCAGTTTTCGATCACATCGAATGTCTGAAGAAGTCCTTATGGTATACTGCTCGAGTCTTAAATTACCCTACTAGTGGAATCTCAGGTCAGACTCATTTGACAAAGATTAAAAAATAGTGACTAAAGCCCTAAGCTTTAACCGCCCTAAAAATCAGTTAAACACCACTTTGTTAAAACATCGCAAGATTATATAACCTAAAAGCTTTAAGCCTAAAATATCTCTGTTGAATATAAAGTTCACAATCGTTATGTAGAGGAGCCCGACAAGCGATTAAGTCATTTTGACCTGGTATAATATACTAAATTTATATTCGTGTCGGGCCTGTTCAAAATGAATGAGGCTATATGGTGCTATGCGTTACAGTTATCTCAGGTCGTCTTCAAATGAGTCTTTGAAATATCCCAGGCCGGTCACCAACAACCATCCAATAATCGAATTGAGGACATGTAGAAATGTATCTACGGCCTACATTGGCAATACAACCATTTCATTTTGTATGAATGAAATCGTTGTTTACGTTGTTAAACTATTCTTTTTCAAATGCAAGTCTCGCTTTTCAGCCATAAAGAAAATAAAGAAGGTGACTTTTCTTGAGCCTATTAGTTTAAGTGTTTTAATGAGTAAGGGGAGAAACTACACCAGATAGCTAATTGATCTCAAGTAATCAACAGGCAGAATTTTGATTCATGAATTAACAGAAAACCACAACCAGTAATCTTTATGGATTTTACTTAATTCATGTGGAATTTCAAATCTGAGTGTACTTCAATACGGTCATCCCTATAGACAGAATAGACAGACATCGAATATCTGTTTTTTTAGTTATAATGTAATAACTCCAGTTGTCCCTAACAATGGTAATCAAACATGTACTTTAGACTGTTAGAAAGGTGGACAGTAGGGATATATTTATGCTTCAACCCGGAAAGATCATAACACAATTATTGTAACCATTTGTTGTAATTCTGTTTCGTATAAAATGGTCCTCCGAATCTACTTCCAAGCCTAAGTGAACATATAAAGCAATATTCCAGTAGTTACATGAAATGCACGTGATCAGTGAGTCTAGAATGTGTTTAACTTTTCCAACATGAATTTTAAAAAACTGAATACGTCATACAGAGCATTTTTATAATGACGCGTATAACTGTATAGACACAACACAATATAGAATGTTTCACATTGTCCGACATGAAGAAAGCATTGACTCGTCTTGCAGAACATTTTAATAAGGACATAAGGTTGGTACGCTTGACTGGTTCATTTACTAGAAACAAGATAGCTGAGTAACTGGGAAGATCCCGCTGCATAGCTGTCTATTGTAGAAACACAGTTACTCTACAACGTAGAATGGAAGTCCAAACCAACCGCAGTGTTTTCCTCCTGTTCATGGTATTCATTTTCGCATGTTATTTGGATTTTGGCAATTGTTCATGTAAAAAACAAAAATTGATAAAGAAGAAGAATGTTTCGAACACTACAGTCACTGAACTTTCACTTTGGTCAAAATCCGGAATCAAATCCCCAACTGCATGTGGTACTGAATGTGGTAGAGATAAGCAATGTGTATCCTTCTTCTACAACACACAGAGTGGTGTGTGTACTGCCCACACCGTCCAGTTCTACTCAACAGAGTCCAGCATTGCAGATGAAGGGTCTCTCTACTACACACTTCCAGTTGGTGAGTATTTTAAGTATAACTATATGTTAAACGTCTGAAAATTTAACTCTGTCATATTTTCGACAATTATTACATTCTGGACAAATGACTGCGATTTTTAAATTGATTTGGTTTAGGGTTTGGAATTTTCATGTGTGCTGCACTTTTACAGAACTACTTTGAATCACGAAATCGAACTGACGTTAATATCTTTGTTTTGGGAACAGAACTTGAACTTTTCTTTTGTAAAAATATTCTTATTGTAAAATTAAAATCTAATTCATAGGCAATCTCAGTTTATGTCCCTAACTTTGTTGATTGGCTAGATATCAATTGATCAATACATGTATTCATTTTAATATATTCCTTGACCCAAGATAAAATTTAGAGTCGTGCAAGATTGAGTTATCTGGGTAACAAGATTGAGTTATCAGGGTAAAACAATATCTTTGCATGTTACCATCGTCTTCTATGCAGCTCATTTTCAGAGAACTAGAATAGATGTTCTAAGAGTCTTATGACAATGTATCAAACAAGCAGCAGCCAGCTCAAAAGTAATATTTTGTCAAGTTAATAGCAAAGAAAATCTTAAAAAACGTTACCAGCCCGAAACCAAATGTTTCCACGTTCCACCTTTGTGGGCAAGCCTAATTTCATATATACACTGCTCTCTCCGTAGAGATAGACATTGATTTTCTCAGCGTGCTATATTATTGTAAACGAATGTGGAGAGTCAAGCGATATAATCTGATGTCAAAATAACAGTAATGTTATGGGTGACGCACAAACCGCTCTGGTTGGTGTTTGTAACCAAGGGTACAATTTAACTATCCAAGTATACAAAATCCACCTACGTCTATTGACAAGTTTCATATCTGCCTGGCAGAAGTTATCTTGTTTTTGTCCAAATATGGTTTCGTTCATTTTAATTCACAAATACATATCACATAATGATAAGATCAGTCAAGTTGATAATGAAGATCCCAGAGAAAATCAACAAATGAAAATATGGATATGGAAAAACTCATTCTTTTTTCAACTGAAAGATTGATTTTAATGTTGATAATTTTGCTGATATTGCTCACTATTGTTTGTGTGAGAACAAACTCACTGGTATACCTGTCTTTTGTTTGGGACTTTATTGGATAAGCCCAGTAATGGAAGGACATCGCCTGTTTTACACAAGACAGAAGCTGATTGATGTTGGTCACTTTTGTTCACAAGCTGAAATTGCAAGTGAACTTAAGATTGCTGTGAATTACTTTGAGATGATTTTACACAGAGGTCACCGTCGATAAACATTCAGGGATCGATGAGCTGGCAGACGTAAGCAGAGGCCTATCTGTGTGCCACCAAATGACTCCACCAATCAAACTGTTTCTTCAGTGAATCAGGACAATCTCATTTACATACAACCACGCCGACTAGCGCCAACTCTAAAACTAAGTCTTTGGAATGTACAATCAGCCTGCAACAAATCTGAAGACTATTATGGAATGCAATGTTGACATCATGGGCTTAACTGAAACGTGACTAAGACTCCAAGGCGATGAATCAACAATTGCAAGTTAAACTCCCCCTGGATTCAAACTGAAACATCAGCCAAGAGAAACACGTGGAGGTGGCTTGGCCATTATCTACAGAGACAACCTTCGTTTGAGTCCATGCAATTCCAGGTTGTTCACGGAAGTAATTCAATTGACATTGTGGCAATGTATCGCCGCCCTCCATCAAAAAAGATCCAACTGTCCTTTGCTTCTTTTCATGAGGAGTTTTCAAGCTTTCTGAATCAAATTTGTGAAAGCAGTAAACATCCAATAATCGCTGGTGACTTCAATATTCATTTGGACGTCAAAACTAAAAGTGACACATCACAGATGCTCAGTCTGTTAGAAGCCAATAGTTGTCGTCAACTCATTGACTCACCTACCCATAACTCAGGCCACATTCTGAACTAGGTTATTACAAAAGAAACAGATCAAATTATAACTAGCGTTACAGTCACAGACTATCAAATATCTGATCACCATATGATGACCTTTATCATTGACATTACCAAACCATCGAACCCAGTTAAGTACATGAATGTAGAAATATAAATAAGATGGACTCTCAAGCTTTTCGAGCTGATCTGTTGAAGTCAACACTGTTGACTGATCCTCCAAGTGAATCTGAAGCTTATGTCAAGATGTACAATGATGTGCTCCTGGAGCTCTTGGACAAACAAGCTCGAGAAAAAGTCAAGAAACTTCCTCATAGACCTGAAGCTGCATGGCTTTTCAGTTCTGAAGTCAAGAAAGCAAAGACAGAGAGACGAGTGGCTGAAAGAAGGTGGACAAAGTCCTGTCTTGAAGTTCACCATCAACTGTACTGTTCAGCAAGGAATAGAGTCACAAATATTATCAAGCACGCTAAGCAGAAATTCATGAACTCTAAAATCCTGACAGCAAATCTGACTCAAATGCCTTCTTCAAGCTGATGTTCAGTTTAATGCGTAAATCTTCGGATAAAAATCTGCCTGACATGGGTTCTACCAAAGAAACAGCCCAGTGTTTTGCAACTTACTTCCACGAGAAGGTTCAGAATATCAGGATGGCGCTGAATGATACTGAACCCCCTCATACTGAAAAGTCTTTCATTGCATATAGTGATGCTTACAGTTGCCCTTCCATTTTGAATGACTTCACCCCATTTACTGACTGTGAAATTTTGAAGCTTCTAAGGAGATCTAAACCAACTTGCTGTTTACTTGACAACTAAAGTTGTCATGACCTACATTGCTTACAGGAAGGTACTATGCCTCTATCTCCTGAAAAAGCCCAATCTTGATGTTCAGAATCTTAAAAGTTATCGACCCGTTTCAAATCTTTCGTTTTCGTCAAAACTTATTGAACAGGCAGTTGCAGAACGACTGTCCCAGGACTTGAATGCAAACAAACTGTACGACCCACTTCAATCTGACACAGCACAGAAACATCCCTGCTCAAAGTCGTCAATGATCTAAGATGTGCTGTGGACTCCGGGAACATTGCCCTGTTGATTCTGTTGGATCTTAGTGCAGCTTTTGACACCATTGACCATGGGAGACTCCTACATCGACTCTTGGCTGGTGTTGGTGTCAAAGGCTGTGCCTTGGACTGGTTCAAGTCCTACCTATTCAAACTAAAACTCAACGATGAGACGACTGAGTGTATGCTATTTGGCCCAGCTGCAAGGTGTTCCCAGTCTGGAGTTGTTTCACTACAGATAGGAAGCTCAACTATCAGTCTTTCCTCAGTAGTGAGAAACTTGGGGGTTGTACTGGATCCTGGACTATCTATGGCAAGGCATGTCAGCAGTATCACCAGAGCCTGCTCCTTCCAACTGCGTAACATTGCTGACATCAGAAGATATCTAACAAAAAAATCTCTTGTTATCCTCACTCTATCTCTAGTGATATCAAGAGTGGACTTTTGTAATAGTCTACCATCTGGTGCACCACAGAAGGTTGCCATCAAACCACAGCACATACAGACTGCCGCCAGGATAGTCTAGGGTGTAGGAAGTTCGATCACATTACCCCAATTCTATTCGACCTACACTGGCTGCCAAGATGCCAGAGGATCAGATACAAGATCTTATGCCAAGTGTACCGGTGCTTGTGTGGAGATGCTCCCAAATACCTCAGTGATCTCATAACTCCGTATAAGCCAGCCAGATCACTTCGGTCAGACTCGGTCAAACTCCTTTTAAATGTACCAGATTTGAAAAGTGTCACCTTTGGTAAACGTTCCTTTGCTTACATGGCACCAACAGAGTGGAACAGTCTTCCAATTGACCTCAGACAATTGCCAACTTTCGAGTGTTTCAAAGTTCGACTTAAGACATATCTTTTCCGAATTGCTTTTAATGACTGACTTTCCAGCCTCTATCCCTGTGCGCTTAGAGCATGCATTGAGTGTGGATGATGTGCTTTATACATTGACTATTATTATTAAAATAAACAATTGCTAATAATTATTCAAATTGTATTGACTAAAACACACGCTTAATCAGATTAACAGTTCATATGTTCAAATGAGTTATAAAGATATATAACACTGGTCACAAATAGAGCTCTACAAATGTATATACTATATCAGTAGTCTCCAGAAGTCTTGATCCATGAAGTATCTAAATGATGTTGCTATGCGAACCTGTTGGCCGATGCAACAGTTAGTGTCTAAAGTATAGAATCTAAGTATAGCAAGTCAGTCCTTCACATAAACAGCCTTTTTCGTACCCAAATTGCGTCTAGAGAGTCAAAGTCAATCTTCAATAACAATGTTTACAACTGATCCAGTCTGATTAAAATCGACCTTTTCCGAGGAATAAAGGTTGCTAAATAGTGCATCTACTGAGATACGAACTCCTTGCCAAACCATCTGGTAACAGCCCGTAGACTCATGTACTGACGCTATTCAAGTAGCCAATCACAGAATGTCCCACAAAAGCTTTCAGTGTGAGAGTGTTAGGGGCAAGTACAATCTAGTTAAAACTAGCTGTAATGTTATACGTCCCCTAAGTCCGTCATTGCTTTAGGGGACGTATAACATTACAGCTAGTGTTAACTAGATTGGGGAAAGTAACTCCCGACAGCCATACTTTCCGTAACATGTTTCCGAATGCTTTCAAAACTCAAGCATTATAACAATGATCTGATTGGGTTAAACTGGTACAGAACACGCGGTAAATGAATTATTTTGAAAATTATATTCCGCGGAACAAGGTCGATTTTTAATCAGACTGACAACCTATCTTACCCAGACCGGAAGTTGCTAGAAACTTGCGGAAGGTTTAGAAGGAAAGGCAACTAGGTCCATCAAACAAAACCCCTAACAGTAAAAATACTATCACTGACACTTGTAAGAGTTCAAAACCAAGTGACCCTTGCTTACACTTGTAGACCCAAAAACAATTAAACCTAGATATCTAATATTATTGAAGGACAGATACATTCTCATAACAATAATTAGCAATAATATTATCATTTATTTCTTGTCAATTATAATAAAGATAAACATGAAACATGAAACATGAAACATGACATATACAATGTACATGTAAGATCATATAAGGTAAACAAAATAATAGAAAGAATTATAAAAAATGTTTTAACAAAAATTGGCTGAAGCAATATTTTGCATGAGTCATCATTGCCAAAGGTAAGTTTCAATGAAACAAATCTCAAGCTAATTGAATAGCTCTCATGGTTAGATGAGCAATCGACATCATTTGAGTGAAGTACGTTTAAATGATCTAGATCTAGAAGATAGTTCAGTGATGACAATTTCAAAGCTGTCCTGCTCTATCAAGGTGTCTGTATCCTTAACGATACTCCCCTGATCCCATATGTTCCTTCTTATCAATGAATGCTGGTTTTCTTATGTAATTTTGCACCAAATGAAATGTCATGAAATGTTTTTAATTGTCTCACATTTTTGCTCGATTTAAAGTCCTGTTATTGGTTGGTTATTTAAAGTGCCATACGATTATTCAGTCATAACGAGTCCCTGACGAGAGAATATTGGTGATTTTATTAATGTATAAACTTTCACTTGCTTGCTTCACTTGCTTTCACTATTTACCGACGTAGTTCGAACAGTAGAAGATATAAATGATATTTTATAAATGATATCATTGCAAATATTAAAGGCATAGTTTTAACATGATGATCATTCTGGAAAGGGTTGATCCTATAGTCGAAGTCGTCTTGTTATCAATGGGTGATTTGCTTCCAGACAAGCGGGACTGTGCTGAGATACTGCGTTACGACCCTGATTCTCCAGACGGTGTGTACATCATCAACCCCGATGACGGTAAAGGTCCTGCTAGAGTCTACTGTGATATGACCACAGATGGGGGCGGTTGGACGGTAACGTTCCTTTAAATCAAACCTTTGTTAACTTTTAAATCTTTGTTAATACAAATATATGTTGACTGGATTAAAATTTATCATCTGGTTTCCTTTTACAGAAAACAATTTCAGATTACGGCTATGTTGCTTTGAAATTATCTCTAAATAAATGGCCTTGAAAAAAATATACCAACAACCGGCTAATCTTGTTCAGTGATAGTATTTTATTTACTGACTGTCATCTGACTGTCATCTGACTTATGTAGTGATATCTTAACACTGAAAGTAAAATTTAAATATGGTACCATGAAAGCTTCTTGCTATCTGATTTCTCAAATTGGCATGAGACCTGCAACTATACCTGTCACACTAACGAGTTGACCAAAACAGTTGCTGTATACTTCGCACCATTATCTATCAATAAGGATAAGCGTTTTTACGAATACCAATTCCAGGTATTTCAAAGAAGGGTGGACGGTACTGTCGACTTCTTTAGAGATTGGGCCAGCTACAAGACAGGATTCGGAGACCTTGACTATAACTTCTGGCTGGGTTTGTTCAGATTGTTTATAACTTCCTATTATTGTGGTGGTCGTATTAATTATTTTCCGGTCATAGCTCGTATGTATGATAATGATAGGTGCAATAATATAAATACGTTAGTCGTGTGAGATGTTCATGAGTTATTATGAATTTAGAGACAAATTTGGTCGTTTAACATGTGCCAATGCTTCCTAAATAGTCGGAATACATTTTAACCAAAACTTTTATCTTGGAACCATGGAATTGTGTTTAGAAGAGAAACATTGTAAATCTTAGTATTATCCAAAACATACTGATTTCATTGTTTATAAATGTGTATGAATTATCAAATAAGACAATAACATTTCTACTAACTTAATGACCTTTTTTTAAAAACTCCCTTCAATTTTGTTAATGGACAATTGAGCCAACCCATGCAACTATGGCGATAACATAATTATCAGTATATTCTCAAGTCTGTAATTTTAGCACAATAGGCTCAACTTATGGGATGTTAAAGGTGTATCCATTGTGTTTAATAAAATTGTATTAGGCTTTAATACGTTCCGACTCACCATATGTGATGTTTACAGTGCAAATAAATTCACTCGGCTTGCATATGCATCCCCAATCACCAAATATATCATAATTACTAGTTTCCAATTAAAATATAGTATCATCATTATGCATGTGCAGAAACCGAAACTACACAACCCATTTACATGCACAGTAGTTATATGACATAGAAAAATGATCAACCCAGATTTATCGTTTTGTCTGTTATAAATAAGATTACAAAATTACGTTTGACACATTGGCGCGCGCCACACGCGGTACATTGTCCGGTTTTCGATCAGTGTCACTACTTTTACCTTCATATCGTCAATATACTGAGTCGACTATCATCACAATGGTAGTTTTTGGTAACAGTCGGTATTTCTCAGTAAAAGTGACACCATGTATAACATTTGGAATATGTGACCCCAACAACACAATGGATGTACCTTTAAGAAACAAAGTTCCTCCGAGCACATAACTTTTTATGATTTTTAAATTTGAAGAGGTGAAACGTTTCTTTTGGCGCTTAGTTTATGAATCAGACTTCTGTTTGAGTATTGTTGAACTGCAGTCTATTTAGGTCATCCATATTTTCAAGTCAGAAATGCATGATTCTGTAGATGAATAGCACTTTCAAGATCACAGAATTTGATTATTAAATGAATCTGAACGTCATCTGCAAGGGATTCGTGTCATAGTGGAGAAGAGTCAATGATGGTCTAGTGTACAGGATTAATAGCACTGGACCTAGTACGGATCCTTGTGGAGCTCCGTACTTTAATTGAACAAGCTGAGAGAAGAGAAATAAGAGGCAAGCCAAAAAGTGTGTTCTAGTCCAGATATAAGGATAGTGTGGTCGATAGTGTCAAAAGCTGAAGAGAGATGAAGAGTGATAGAATTAATTTTTTTCTGTGGTCAAGTGCTGATAGAAGGTCGTTGTCTCGTTGGTGATCTTCAGAAATGCTGTTTCGGTGTTGTATCCGGCTCGGTATGCAGATTGGTGTTGGCTTAGAAGATAGTTTTGTTCTAGATTAGTAAGCAGTTGGAAGAGTACAATCCATTCAGTAATTTCGAGAGGAAAGACCGGACTGATAGCTCTTTAGGATATTGGAATCAAGGCTGGACTTTTTTTAAGTTTCGGACGTACAATAACCTCATTCGAATGCTTGGGGTAAAATTCCTGAAGTAAGAGAGTTGTTGATGATGTTGGTAACATTGGCCTTGGAGAAATATATATTTATCACGTGGAAAAGGGTCTAGTTTACATGACTTCTTTGGTGATTTCATTATGAACTCTCTGACCATTTCCTCTGAGTCACTGTTGAAAGATGAAAAACATGTTCCCGTGAAGCGTTTATCAGCAAACTGAACAGATCGTTTAGTAGGGATGGAGTCAATACTGTTTCGGAAGGTGTCTATTTTAGATGTTAAGAATTCAGAGAATGCCTCTCGGGAGATCTTTCTGTGTAATGTTTGTTGAAAGCTTCGGGGTTTTAGATATACCAATCAGGCTACTAGCAATGTTGTAAAGTCGTTGTGATGTATACTGGCCAAAAAGAAACAGATAGCTAAAGGCTAAGCTAAATAGCTAAGGCGTGATACGGGTGTCTATAAAAGCTCGTTTTTCCTGCTGCAAATCACTTTCAGATGCTCAGGATGTCAAGACTAAATAAAGAGTGCAAAAACTGAGCAATTGGACGTCTGGAAACGGGGGAAAGTAAGTCAGCAGTACCCAGGCCTTTCAACGTTAGCCAGGGTGTCATCTCTCGTCTTTGGCAGCATTACACAGTCCACAACTCTACAAGAACTTGACCTAGATCCGGTAGGTCATGAGTCCCTACTCCGGCGCAGGAACGGTTCATCCGGCTGTTCCATCTTTGGAACAGGACAGTTAATGCATTGTAAACAACAATCAACATCCCTCGACTTCGTAAAGTATCAGCGCAGACAATACGAAATCTCCTACGACAGCAAGGAATATGTCCAATGCGACCATACAGAGGGCCTTCTTTGCTACGTCATCATCGTTATGCACGACTGTGATTGACCAGAAACATTCACCCTTGGACCTTGGTGCAGTGGAGAAGAATTTGCTTTAGCAATGAGTCGCTGTTCATGCTGTATCGCCATGATGGAAGGATGTGTGTCCTTCGACGGATAAATGAACGTTAAGTTTAACACTGAAATCAGCAATCGATTGATACGGTAGGGGAAGTGTTATGATGTGGGCAGGTAAATCGTTGAATGGTAGGACAAATCTTGATTAAGTGCAGGTAAAGTTAACTGCTGCAGGCTACCGTGACGAAATCCTCCAAAGTCGTTTTCTTCCTGTAATTGACGTCAGACGAGAAATCTTTCAACAAGACAATGCCAGATCGCATCAGCATGTTTAGCATGGATTATATTGCCAACAACGGACCTGAACCCCATCGAGCATTTGTGAGATGTGTTGGACAGGCGTATAAGGCACCAGCAACATCAACCAAAGACTTGCAACAATGTAAATGTACTGCCATGGACGATCAAAGCACCGGACCTCAACCCCATCGAGCATTTGTGGGATATGTTGGACAGACGTGTGCGACACCTGCAAAATCCACGAAAAGCGCTGCAACAACCGGCCTATGCGCTGCAGGACGAGTGGAGAAGGATTCCACAACGCCAGATTCGACTACTCATTCAGTCCATGTCCAGGCGGTGCAGAGCAGGGATTGATGCTCGTGGTGGTAACACCAGGTACTGACTTCGTCACAGTGACGTGACAGACACGGATATCCACAAGAAGTTTAAATGACTGTACATAGCGGAGTGAACATGCATCTAACCCTGTGTCAGTTTTGTTGTTGTATATTCATTGTTTAGTGTGCAATATTGTTGTACAAATATGAACATAAAAACTGATTTTTCTGTAATGCGTTTTTTTATATGGGCTGGTGTAGTTGATTCGTGTATTTCTTTTCAATAGACTTTGACTTTGCTTAAAACACAGGATTGCTAATAAAGTGGTCTCTTTACATGCTTAATTGTCATTATCTTGATTCTGTGTCAACCAGGAAATGACGCAATCAACCGTCTGACATCTGCAAAGCCGTCTGAGTTGAGGATTGACATGGGAGATTGGGAAGACCAATCAGGATACGCCACGTACAGCACGTTCAGGGTTGGAGATGAAAACGACAACTATCGCCTGGAGGTATCTGGGTACCAGGGAAACAGAGGTAACTGGTACATATACAGAAGCTAAAATTACAATTTCCGTTATTTTATACACTACAAAACCAAATCTGTCATTTTTGTCTGCTACCAAATGACGTTTTAGTAAGTAGTAGTTAGTAGTCTTTACACCCTTATTTTGTCACTATACTGACCCGATAAGCATTAAAATGCAGTCAGTACCTCTCTATATTAAATAACACCATTTATAACATTTGACATATGAGACTCCCAACAACACACTGGATGAACCTTTAAAGGTACACCAAGTGTGTTGTTGAGGTCACATATGTCAAACGATATTTTATCGGGAAGTACTAAATGCTACCAATAATCATAATATTTATGATTGTCGACTTGAGTGACGTTATAAGGTATAAGTACTGATTACTGATCGAAAACCTGATAATGCACCGCGATTGACGGGTGTCAATTCGTCAAAAGTAATTCAAACTTATTTACAACAAGCAAAAAGACAAATTTGGGTTGATAATGTTTATTAGGTCATATAACTACTATGCATGTAAATAGGACGTGAAGTTTCGGTTTCTGCACATGTATTAAGGTATTTCTCGATTTCATCGAAAACTAGTTATGATGATATATTTGACGATGAGCGATGAATATGAGAGTTGAGAGAGATGATGAGCTCCTTTCGACCGGTGTATTGGTCTCTTCAAGTATTTTCAATATTCAGTGTTACCTTATATGTGCATTGTATTGTCATATTTATCACAAATCTCTACTTTCACCTTTCAAACGTCACTATACTGAGATGACTAGCATTGAAACTTAATTTTCGGCTACAGTCGTTAGGTATCGATGACTTTAACATTTATTTATGTTAAAATATAATATTCTTGGAACTTTGTACTTTAAGGAATTAATAATAAGTATATTTTAAAGATGTGAGTTCTATTTTGAGTCGCAGAAATTATAAAATTATATACTCATTACACTACCAACCTCATCCCCTCTCTGACTCGTGAATAGCCGTTACCCAAAGTTACATACAAATATTTTTTTTAAAGAAGCCTTACTTCAACCACCCACTCAACCACTAAAATGGTGAACCACTTCATTTGGCGGTGTGAGGACCTCCCCAAAATATGTCAGCGTAGGTGGTGCATTACAGCATTAGGACGACTGTCCATGTCATAAGACCATCTTGCCTTTTAGGCCTGATGAGCTACAAACAATATAGCAGACGGCTCATAAGGCTTTAAATAATGCACAACTACTACTATAATACACTAATAAAACATTTGCATTTTCAAGACACTTTCGTCCGCGGATTAACTACAAATTACAACCATATTATTAACCAAGGCGACTGTACTCCAATTGGTATGTGCTTCTAGAAAGTAGACGCATACTGTTTTTTTGGATGTGGCACCTTCGATCCTTATTTAGGCATCAGAGACTTCGAAACTAAATGATGATTGAAGATTGAGTCATCTTTTAGCTTGTATAACAGAAGTGAACCGAGCAGTCACATATGAATTTATCTATCTATTGAATTTGTGCATAAATTTGACAGGGCCTAATTGAACAGACTTCTTATATGATAGTCGTTTTGCCGGGAGAGGGTGTGCTACAAGGCGCAGGAACATTGTTCCGACCTCAGTACGCTCATTGGATCGCAGCGATACCGAGATTTGTCTCTCAAAAAAAAATCATATTTCCAGGTGATTCCCTGTCATTCCATAACGACATGGTGTTCAGCACGAAGGACCGGGACAATGATGTTGATACTAGACACTGTGCAATGGAGATGGAGGGTGCTTGGTGGTACAAATGGTGTCACATGGTAAACTTTAACGGACTGTATGGCAGCACCGCTTATGGGAAGGGGATCAACTGGAAGACGTGGCATGGGTACAGTTACTCCATGAAAATGACGGAGATGAAATTGAGACCCACATGAGACATGTGGAGTTGGAGCAAACCCCTTGCAAAGTATGATAAAATATTCCTATAAAATTGTTTTAAAGGCGCTGTAGTAAATAAGTGTTACCAATGGCTAAATGATACTCCTGATTCAATTAAAAAGAGTTCTAAAACGAGTGTACATGGTTCGGTTAAGCCGATTAGTCAATTTGCCACCGAGTGGCCAATTTAAGGTGTTCACATTAAAATGGCCGCTTGGAGTAAGGTCAAGTGATACCTTAACACTCAGAGAAGAGTTTTTAAAATGGTACAGAGATGAAATGCTCACCCATCTTGCCATCTGAAGTATCAAAATCTCATGAGAACTACACCTCTGACGCTGAAGAGTTCCAAAACAATTCGCGCTTTATAAGACGCACCATATTCTTGAATACGGCTTAATGAGATGTTTTACTCTCTAACATAACAATTTATTGTATAAACTTAAATAATAAATTGCAAATTTGAGAAAAATTAATGTGCAAAACAAAGCGCCTTTAAGGATAGCTAGGATACTACTTTGATCAAATTTGGCAAAAGATCGAGTTATACGAACGAGTTTGCACAGATAAGGAAAAAGAGATATATTGATTATATAATGAATGTTGTATGTTTAAAATTTGCAAAAGCATTCACCCTTTTTATATTTAATAAGTACAAACGAGTTTGCGGAAGATATCATGTTTAGTTCATCAGCGCTGAGGGGCTTCTGGCATGGGTCGTGGTCCTGCAGGCGTCATCCATGCATAGTCTGTTCACATGTAGACATTTCCTCAGCTGGAATATGCTGGGGAGGTTCCAAGCTCCTAGGGGATCAAAGTTGGTTTGGGAATATCTTCGTTCAGACTAAGAATTGTTTTGTATTTTTTCCTTATTTCGAAAAAAGGGCGTGACAGGGTTGCCATTAAAAGTGGTTTAGGCGTCACTCAAATAACGGTTCACTGTCGTTTGAATAACGGCTGTAACAATTATTTGGTCTTTTGGTGTCAAAATCCAAGTTCCATTATGAAATGAAATGAAAGTCAATATAATTTGTTGTTGTAAGGTGATTAGTGTCATTCTTTCAAGTGAAGTGATTACACTTTACTAACTGACATTTCAATAAAAGCCACTCGTTACAGCTCCTTCAAACTCACAAAATCACGAACCTGTCAATTTCAATTAACTTGTCTTAATGAACATATACGGTCACTACTTGCGGTATTGGCTTATCTAGAGCGATAAGAAGTGTTTAATAAACAGATTGAACTCAAATAATCTCAAATTTATTCAGATACCATATGGTTGTAGGCATTTTCAAAATTATCGTTAAACATGTTTAATGTTTGTTTAGCTTCTAATCATGCATGATAAAAGATGTTTTGGTGTTCGAATATCAACTTGGTATCCAAAATGTTGTTTACAAAAAATCAATTCTAAAGTTTGAAGTGTAGTTTCTTCTTGTTAATTTAGGTAAATATTAAGTACCTTCACATTTTCCCTCGCATTTTAATAAATTTTGCACATGGTTGATTTGAGTCGCTAAATTACCAATTGTTATGTCTGGGGTGATAAAATCGTTCAGTTTATCCTAACAATCCCAGAGTACCACTTTTCAGTTTACAAACTAGGGTGTTGCTTAATTTATTTTCAAGTGTATATTACAGTGGCCAGACATAATGATAACCATATGCATGCAAATCGGAATAAGCTACAGGGCCAATTGCTCAATTTTGTTGGTATAAAAGTCGAAAGTAAGTGATTTCACTGAATATTCTGTAATCTACGTATATTTGTAGTGACAACTATGTATGTTTGTAGATGTTTCTACGTATATTTGTTGTTTCTTTAATGTATATTTGTAGTTACTTCTACGTATATGTGTAGTTACATTTATATTTGTAGTTACTTCTACGTATATTTGTAGTTACATTTATATTTGTAGTTACTTCTACGTATATTTGAAGTTGCTTCGCAGTTACTTCTTTTTACTTTCTTCTTTTCAAAAATGCTTTTGTTTCCGGGCCATTTCTCAAAAACCGTTCAATATGTTTGTTACGAAACTTGATATATGGTTAGCCCTAGTGGTGGAGTGGTGCCTTTTGCTACTCAGGATATTCTGATTTTTATATTTTTTCTGGTTTCCATGGAAACAGTTTGAGTTTAGTGCATGTTGGGGTAGTGGCCTTTTCCGGCCTTTTTCTCAAAATCTATTCAGTATTATTTAATGAGACTGGTATGTGTTAAGACTCAAAGATATAAGGATGCCAGCCTTATGCTACTTCAGTCATTCTGAAATTTGTTCTAGCTTCCATGGAAACAATTTTAACAAAGAGTCCAGAAAAGGGACACAATTTGAACTAAGAGGCTACATGGAAACAATTTCATTTATTCTAATAGATTAATCTTTGATTGTCCTTTTTGGATTGTCTCTGGTATAAGTGGAAGTTTGAGCGGGGGACACTACAGTGCATCACATGCACATATTTCTAGTTAGTTCTATGTATATTTATTGTAACTCGAATGTAAATGCGTTGTTACTTCTTCGTTTGTATTGGATTTTTCTAAAATGTTGATTGATCCCTTGTCACTGTAACGAACTTATAAAAGATTTATATTCTTGTTATAACGCTCTATACTGTTAGATTACGGTCAGGTAGTATCATTTCTTGTTAGATCTACGTTAAAATAATTTTATGTGTTGTTAAATCTGCGTTAAAATAGTTTAATTTGTTACGATATGTACCTTAAAATAGTAACATGTGTTGATATATCAAAATAATTATAATCATTGTGTAATCTACATTAGGACAGTTATATTTGTCAAATCATAATTAGGGTGGTTACATTTGTTGTCAAATCTAAATTAGGGTTCCCAAATTTTTTTACTAAATCTAAATTGGGGTTTGTCAAATATAAAATATATTAAAAAAATATTAGGATAGTAATATTTGATGTCAAATATAAATTAGGATAGTTATATGTGTTGTCAAATGTAACTTAGGGTAGTAATATTTGTCAAATCTATATTAGGATAGTTAAATTTGTTGTTAAATCTAAATTAGGATAGTTATATTTGTTGTCAAATCGAAATAAGGTAGTTATATTGGTTGTAAATCCACATTTAGATAGTTACATTTGTTGTCAGGATGAAGATAGTAATATTTGTTGTGAAATCTAATTAAGATAGTTATATTGGTTGTAAATCCACATTAGGATAGAAACATTTGTTGTCAAGATAGTAATATTTGTTGTGAAATCTAAATAGGATAGTTATATTGGTTGTTAACTTGTTAACTACACGTTAAGACAGTTTTGTTGAATGAAGTGTCATGGACAACATGAATACTTTGACTAGTGTGTTCAGGTACATGTACAGCATGTCATGGACTTCAAGCAGCTTTTTGTACTAAAATTAGTGCAGCCTTGTCTGAAAGTCAAACCAACTTGGTAAAACAACTGTAAAAGTCCACTTTTCTACGTGTTTTTTTAAAGTCAACTTTTCAGTGATGTGTGTAGGTAAAAGCTACAACTTGTGATTTAGTAGTCATTGACCTGGAATTTACCGATTTTTTAAACACTGAAATGTCATATGACAACTTCAATCCTAAAGGTAATAAACTCTCTGAGTGACAAAGTGGAAAACCGTCTTCTGAGGTTTGTATTTTTATTTCTGTAACAAAAATTCATTAAACCACATTGGTGATTGCACATCAATACAACAAGTACCTTGAACAAATTATACATAACACAAATGTCATTGATATCCAGCTTTCGCATACATCGATATTAGCATACAGCTTGACTGTTGGGATAGAAATGTCAATGTAAGCATACACTGTGTCAATGTTTACGTTATGGAGAAACCCCGTTTACGAGGACTTACCAGAGATTGTGTACCCTGAGAGGAGGTTACCATTCTGAGGCCCAGAGGGCCGAGGGATGTAACCGACTCTCAGGGTACACAATCTCTGGTAAGAACGAGTAAGAGGGGTTTCTTTAACTTATCAACCATCTAAGTGAATCAAAATAGCGAGAGTGTGGTTATCACGTGACCTAAACTGACTGACTGTCACGAGAAGCTCGTGCAATACATGCAAAATTTTAAAGCACATGTAGTTGCAAGCGGTTCATTTGAAGAGAGACCGTCAACGGGTAAACATGTCTGAGTCAGAAAACGAACTATTTTAAACAGGCTTTTTACGTGTTATCGCGTTATTTTGAGGATCCCTGGCGTTATATTGAGGATCCCTCGGTGATGTCAGCCTGTTAACAGCTGCGCTATATGAGTTTATTTTGTATCGTCAATTCTTGTCTGTCCCCATAGCTCAGCAGTCAAATGCGCTGACTCAGTAACTGCAGGTGATAGTGGATACGGGTTCGAGACGCATTTTCTGCAAAACATTTGCTGTACATATTCTGTCGTAAACTTATGAAATTTTAAAAAATTAGTCTAAGTAAGTTTCTTCAGATCTTTACTTTCAAGCCATCATCTTAACAAATATATCAGGGTTTACAATCATTACAACGCACATACCCGGGACTTACAACGCACATACCGGGACTTACAACGCACATCCCGGGGAGTTACAATGTGACCATTTGATACGATCTTGAAAAGCCTGTTTCAAATATACTGTTATACGCGAGGTAGGTTGATAAATACACGAATGAACGATGTCAAAGGGGTATCCAAACAATCACATGAACTTACATGCAAGTTCGTCTCGTTCTCGGGAGTTTGAATACCGCTTTGACATCGTTCATTTTCCAGTGCAAACACACAATTCTTAAATAAAGCACTGACAGTGTGGTATTCTGGAATCGACAAATCAGTTTTTTTTACCTCTTTGTTTTAATAAATCAAAGATGTGAATGGCAGGTTTTCCCGCATGTTAACCATTGTAGAGAACACCTGGTTTAACGTATATGGCGATTTACACTCAAACATGATGACAAGGTTGTATGTGCTTTTCAAATGCAGACTGAACACAGATTTCTAAATTTCCTTAAGTCGACAACAGTCGACGAAACTGTGTTGAAATGAAAGTATCATTCAAAGTTTCATAACATTCCAGTGCAGCCCAATTAAATATACATTTCGACATTATATCTCATAATTAAAAGTTTGGCTTGACTCTGTTGAGTAGAAATGTATGTTGTAGAAGAAGCAAAAGGAAAGTTCAGTTATTAGAGTGTTCCATCAATCTCCGTTTTCCAGCTGTTTTCGTGTAGTGTATGTATAGTCGCCAACTTCAAAATAGCAGGAGCTAAGAAACATAAATAATTTAGAAGCGTTGACGAATGTTAATTCTTCCATTCTTCATTGTAGATAAGTGATAGCTCCAGTTAAATGTTCTGAAAGACTAATCCCACTTGTTGTATGGAATACAATAAAGAAACGGTGGCAACGACGTCAACAAATACCTGGACAGTATTTATGTCCTTGTTAAAATGTTCTGCAAGATGAATTTCAGTGAGCTGTAAAGATCTTAGAAATCTACAGGCTTTCTGTACCGACTACAACATGTTTTATTAATATGTTTATTATCTTTTATTGCTGGTATCAATAAGTTTTTAAATAAATTTTGGTTCTATTTTACTTCTGTATACTGTAAAACATGGTTTCATTTGGGATAAACTACCTTCAATAGTACAAATTCTTGTATTAGTTCGGTCCCAGTTCCTTGCAGGATTCGAAGCCACACCCTCAGAGCAACTATTTGTTCGAGGCCCCGTGGTTGTGTGGTAAGCTTGTGGTAAGATTTGTTTAACATCTTTAGCCAACCGATGATATCTGATGAGCTTGATTACGTATCTAATAGGTTCGTATTTTGTAAATATATATGGTCATATTGATATTCCGATCTATGGCAGTGAATAGCTGAATCTTGTAAACTTTTGTTTAACTAAAATAAGTATTCAATTGCTTACAACATGTTCCGCTTGATAATATAATCAATAGTGTCGTGAACAGATGAGTACACAACTGTATGTGTATTTGTTGTTACCAACTGATCAGTCAATTTAAATTATGTGTGAATACACCATTTAACTTTTTGTGTATTTCTATCGACAGTGGTCTGATAGAATTGTATTGGAATTGGTTCGAATTGACAAAAGAAGGCAATATAATGATGACACCATCTCCAAGTCCGTATAAGGGCCATGTCACATTACTTCTGTACTTGGAATAACCGTATACAAGTAATGAGGAGGGTGGTAATACATAATCGTGTATCAAATTTACAGATACAGTTTAGCTGTTTGAAGCAATCTCGAGGTGTGTAATATAGAGATAAAACGACCTTTGATTGAACTTTTGGTTGATTATCTTCTTTATTTTCACATGATTCGTTTTCAAATAGTTCGCTCGGGAATCAATAAATTTCCAATCAATGACACTCATTACTAATCAAGCAACGAGCTGTTTTGCATCGTATTGATGGTATTTTCAATTATAAATGAGAGCAGCTTATTAGTAAGTTCTTAAATATTGACATTTTTTGAAAATATGGCTTGATGTTAATATTTTTTCTTCACATATGTACATGTTTTTTTATGGTATTGTGGCAGGAGAACAAGGTATGTACCTTGTTAGTTAAGGTCTAAAGTATTGACATTTGTTTCAAAATATAATTAACAGTTACAAATGCTTGGTTTGATGTAAAGATTTATTTTAAAAAGTACACACTCAAAACTACCCAAGCAACTAGATGTGTTGTGTTTCGTGTTGGTTGAATGTTTTTAGTATTGTGACTGGAGCACAATATGTTGTGCAGCTTATACGTTAGTTCTGCAAAACTGACAATTGTTAAAGAAAATAATTAACAGTGAACAATCAGTATGTTTTCTAAAGCTCATAAACGTTATTTATTATTATATTAACAGTAGTGAAATGTTGTATTTACAAAAAAGATATGTAAAATATACGCTGTACATACTTATTTATGATTGGGACAAGTGTTTATGTTATACTTTTGTAAAACAAATATTTGTAACTTAAAATTGACATGTTATGTCCTATGGGCCTGTGGCCTTTTTGACAGAATAAACTATCATTCATAAACGTTATTTAAAATGTAAAATGCACTCAATTTCATCATGGTTTGTCAATCTTCATTAAAGATGTAAAGTTAACTTTACAGCCTTGTAGGGGCCCGAAATGACTTAAAAAGATTGCTAAGTGTAATGTGTGAATATCTAGCCTTAAAACCTCCAAATGAATGGAGCTCTCTGGTACTCCAAGAGTTATCACAAGCAAGCTTAAAATGAGTCTTAGAACTATTTCAAACCGGTCATATAAGAATTGAGTGGAGTAACCACTGTGGGAAAAGTTGTACGTCTCCTTTTTTAATTACAAAGGAGATGACGTTTCTTGAGCCCATTAAAGTACTTGTGTTAATCAGTAAAGGGAGGAAACTACACCAGATAACTTATTGATCTCTTATTGAAGTGGTCGACATACACAAAATATATTCACAAATGTCTTTTAAACACAATGATGTATCATCATTTCCGTAAACATTTATAAACAGAACAGAATTTAAAATCATATTCTTTTATGTCCACATATAAGTTGACTACACAATTTCAAAAGTTGTGAAATGAATAATGTTCACCACTGTCAGCATATTGACACTGTAATTGGTTATTGATAGTATACTTGTTTTCAATCATCCCACATTCAATGATTTGGGAACATGCAATTAAGTCATGGAACATAAGACGGCATGTAAAATAAGCTAGTTAACTTTATTGATTATATTTTATTCATTTGGAACTTTAAACATGAGCGTACTATTTGAGTTATTAAGTGACAAAATGAGTGTATAAGTTTGACAACACCAGATGTTCTCAACCATGGTTAACAATGGCCTGACCGATAACTCTTTCATCCATAACAAAAATTTATTTAAAAAAACGTGTCAGTATGTATTAAGTTGGGAAACTCTACGAAGATGAAAAAACGATTTTTCAATTTCACCTGGTCATGATTTTGAAGCTCTGAATTGGAATTGGAATAAGAGTGATGGAAACATGGTTGCCAATAATGCAAGGTACATGCTTAAGTATCTACGCAATTGTTCGACAGGTGGACATTAGTGAAATGTGTAAATAAAAATAAAATTTCTGGTAAAAATGTTTCATAGAAGATTGTTCTCCTTATATATTTCAATGTCTAAGTCAAGATATGGAAGCAGTATTCCAGCAATTAAATGGAATGAAGCTGATCAATGAGTCTAGAAAGGTTTTACATCACCCGACATGAATAAAGCATGGACTCGTCTTGCGTATCATTTTAATAAGGATGCAGTGTTGGTTTGGCTGGTAAGTTTACCTGAAACAAGAGAGCTGGGTTACTTGGAAGATCCTGCTGTGTAGCTGTCTGTTGTGGAAACACAGCTGCTCTACAACATTGAATGGGTGTCCAACCTAAACTTTGTTTGTTTATCCTATCCCTGTTATTTCTTTTCGCATGCTATTTTGATTTTGGCAATTGTTCATGTAAAAAACAAAAACTTATAAAAAAGAAGAATTTTTCGAACACAACAGTCACTGAACTTTCAATTTGGTCCAAATCTGGAGTGGAATCCGCAGCTGCATGTGGCACTGAATGTGGCAGAGATAAGCAATGTGTCTCCTTCTTCTACAACACACAGAGTGGTGTGTGTACTGCCCACACCGTCCAGTTCTACTCAACAGAGTCCAGCATTGTGGATGAAGGGTCTCTCTACTACACACTTCCAGTTGGTGAGTAATTTAAATCTAATTATAACGTCTGAAAATTTTACTTTTATTTTCAACAAATATTCCATTTTGGACCCAAGGCAGTCTGGCAACGTTGTGATTGGTCAAGCGTAATCTTCAGTGATGAAAGTCGGTTTCATGCTAAGAGTAGAGTGAGAGGCCAGCAACAGGATGCGGCATGTGTGCAAGAGATTGTTCTCTATGGCAGCGGCAGCATTATGTTTTTCGGCAGAATTTTGGGCTATCAAAAGACATATTATGTAGCTATTCCACAATACTCTAACAGCCCAGAAATCCTGGGACCATGTTTTGCAGCCATTTATGGCCCGTTCGATACAGAGGCAGCAGCAAGATTGATTTTCCAACAGGATAACGCCAAACCACACACCAGGTTCAACATGAACTTCCTAAACCGTCAAGACATCCAGGTTCTAAACTCACCGGCAAAAGAAACTTATCACCACCTTTTGTCGCTAATAAAAAAAACAATAACACAGATATGATATGTATTATTGTCAATTTAATGACACAAATCATTTTACAATCAATCAATACTATCAATAGTACATTTGTTGTTAGTTTGAGCAAAAGTGATACGACAGTGAACTTAGTTTTAATCATATCGACATTGTCATTCGAATGATCTCAAATTAATGTTAATGTTATTCTTTAATGCACACGTCTATCAAATAATATATGCAAAATGTACTTAGATGTCCAATGCTAAATGCAAATCAATAGCAGTTTCAAACAGTCAACATCAGTTAATTTCAATTTCAGTCATTAGAGCGCGTCCAAGTGCGAGAAACACGTAATGCATGCTCTATCCAGCCTGCAACGCAATTACTTGTTTAGCAGTGCCAATTCTGGGCTACGTTCGTTTTGCACATAGTGTGTCGCATGTGTGATGGAATTCCTAAAGAACGACCAAAGCGTCACTCTGATGTTCATGCTCGAGTCACTAAAGGCCCCTCCTGTTAAATCGAGGAGGGGGGTCGTGAGAGTGACGGAACTACGTCATTTGACGCTGTATTTTCAAAAACCTAGCCAGGAATGTTCGTCTTTATTCTATATCCTGACTGTCCGACTTACTTACGTAATCACTTGAACACATTCGTAATATTAGCTAATGTGAGATTTGGATTTGGGTTAATGACAAACACGGGTTGGCATGATAGGTGTATTCGGCGATCACACAATGTTACCTTACCAATATGAGTCGTTCGCGCAATAATACACTCGAGTGAGTCAAAACGAACGCAGCCCTGGAGTCAGAATGCTTACAGAGAGTTCAGTTTAATAAACTATTTACATTGAATGAATCAAAATAAAAGGATTTGGTTTGAACATGAGATGAGACAACAGGTATCAAGTTTATAGCTTGGAAATACTATGAATACAGGCTGTGGATTTAAAATAATAAACATCTAAGATAATATTTACAATGAATATACTCTCACCCATATGAATGTTAAACTTAAATGCAGTAAGACAACACATATAGATTCAAGATATTCTTAGATGATCAATACTAAATAGAAATCATCAACTGTTTATACAAGTAAACACAAACGAGTTGTCAATTACATTGGCGAGGTATGTGCATTGGAGCGGGACCATGTCTGTGAATTGAGAAAAACACTTGTTGCATGCTTTATAAAACCTGCAACACAATGACTGGTTCAACAGCGTTAATGCCAGAGAGAGCACACTATCACTTTCAATGCACAAATACAGGGCTCTATAGGACTTGTGCACTTGAACATTAGCGTAGGAAGACAGCATTCCGCGTAGTCACACAGATTATCATTGTGAAGGGGCCATGCACATTTATCGTAATAGACGTGTGCCAAAGAGTCCCATTTTTCGGATTGCCATAGCACCCTTCATACTTTACTAAGAGAGACCTTATGCAGCTCATTGGAAAGGGAATTTAAAGATGATTCTGATTACATGTGGAACAAAAGATGTTATTTGAAGCCAAACGTTTATAGAAGACATATGAATTGCATTTACACTTCCAAGAAACACTGTCATTTTGCAGCAAAATGTTAAAGCCATGTGGGGTTAAAAGCAGCTTAAAACCTTTACGGCCATTTGGTAGCCAAACGCTAAGAGTTAGCTTATGGCGCCAACAGGCTTATTTTTAGGCTCTAACAAAATGAACCAGCATGCAAAGTTTAAACTAATTTGGCTAAATATTCAAAAAGATAAAACAGAAAAACGCACTTTTAAAAAAGTCGTTTTTGGCTTACCTTCCCTTTGTTTATGGAGCATGTCTTTCAAGAATTTTAAGGGCCCTATGTACCTGTTAAGCTTACTTAAATTTCATCAAAATCGGTTAAGAATTGTGACATGTAGCTCTGGTAGAAAAATCGAGAGAATCAAAATACTAATAATCTAAAAATAACAATAAGGTCTTCAAGAAGCTTGAAGCCCTTAAAAATCGTCAAAACCGACCCGAAACTAAATGTTTCCAGGATCGATGTTTTAGGGTTGGCCTTATTTCATATACTGCTAATGAGGCTCTCTGCATAGAGGTAGATCCATTGCTTTTCTCACTGTGTTATATTCTTCGTTAAAAGCGTGGAGAGTGATCAAGATGTTATGGTTGTCACACGAACCGCTCTTATTTGTGTTTGCACAGAAGTCCGCATATAAAACATCAAGTCTAATGACAAGTTCCATCTGTGCCCAGCGAATATTTTCTTGTTTTTCCAAATATGGTTACTTTCATTTAAGTTCACAAATGCATATAACATAATTAGCAATAATAACATCATGTATTCGTTGTCAATTATAATAACGATAAAAATAAAGCATGACTTATATTATGTGAGATCATATCAGCTAAAAGTATTAATAGAAAGCGTTTTTAAAAATGGTTTAATAGAATTTGCTTAAGCAGGATTTCGCCTATGCCATCACTGACAAAAATGAATTTCAATGAAATAGTCTCAAAGCTGATGAAATAGCTCTCCAGTAATGAATCATTGTTAAACCGAAAGCATTAATTCTTCAAAACCATCCTACTCATGATCCAGTATCATTCAGGGTATTTGTATCATATATATATGCAACAATAATCCAATCCACTAATCCCATATGCACCTTTTTACTCTCCTAGTGAATGAAGGTTACTAATTGGTCACTCGGCTACTCATGACATTTGTCACCAAATACAATGTTAGGATTTGAAATTGTTCCCATCGATCTTCTAATCACTGGAACTGCCACTTTACGAATTAAAATCATTTTAATGGCATGGTTATTTCCACAATTTTATGAGAAAATAGTTGGATATGAGATCGGTGCATTGAATAGAAGTAGCCTTGCGGGGGAAAATGCCATGATAGATAAGGATGTTGCAAAACATTTCCAAAATCTATGTGCCAATTGAATCTGTATATTGTAATTTGTAAGAAATACTGTTACATTTACATTTTTAGATGGACTATATTAGAATGATTAAAGTCACAATTCCTCTTGAAACTATACGGTATAAATGTGTATTGACTATTGTCTTTCCTTTTTAATTGATTTTGATATATTAATTGAACTTTTGTTCTAATTGTCGTTTTTTTTATGCCGGGGAATTGAGTGTCTTATCCGATTCATTCCTTTACCAGTCACTGAATATGTGAGATTTATTTATGAAAAACTTTGCTTTCACTGCTTACCAATTTAATTCGAATAGTTGATCATTTAAACGACGTCATTGCAAAAACCAAAGGAATAGTTTTAGCATGGTGATCATTCTGGAAAGGGTTGATCCTAGAGTCGAAGTCGTCTTGTTGTCAATAACAATTTCCTTCCCAGACAAGCGGGACTGTGCTGAGATACTGAACAACGACCCTGATTCTCCAGACGGAGTGTACATCATCAACCCTGATGACGGTAAAGGTCCTGCCAGAGTCTACTGCGACATGAGCCCAGGTGGTGTTGGGTTGACGGTGATAGAAGACTGTGCCGATATACTGAGCAAAGATCCTAAATCCCCAAATGGAGTCTACTTCATCAACCCTACAGATGGTGCGAGACATTTAAGAGTCTACTGTGACATGACCACAGATGGGGGCGGCTGGACGGTAAATCATCTTTTCTTAAAATCAAACCTTGGTTAACTTTTAGATCTTTGTGCACTCATGTTGACTGGATTTAAACTTTATAATCTGATTTCGTTTTCCAGAAACCTTTTTCAGATTACCTTTTATGTTGCTAGAAAATATTACAATCTAAATTGCCTTGAATATAAGTATGCCATCTATACTAATTACAGGTACCATTGCTATTGCTTTCAAATTATATTGATCACTTATAGATGACCTAATTAATGTATTTCAAAAGATTAGAAGCATTTGCATGTTCTTTCTAGAATACTTTGAAGCATGAACAATTGTACCACCAACAGACTATATTTTGTTTGCCTTGAACTGATAAGTTCACATGGATATATGGTTGACTTCAAACTGTCATTACAGTAAGTCAGGAATTATACTACTGTCATGAAAGCTGAACATATTGAGTAATGGATAACACACAGTGATATCATGTTTTATACATTTTTATTCGTGTTTCATAATGGGGAATTTAATCAAAATCGACCCAATATAAACTGTGAAGTACAGATAAGTTCCTTTCTGTTTATCTTAAAGGAGAATATTTGTAAAGAATTATATTCTGTTATAGTAAAATATACTTTAAAAAACATATTCCCCCGAAAATAATATGGAAAGCCGTGTTTAATTACTAATTACGCGATATAACAACAGCGCCTACTGTTGTCTGTGCGCGTATGCATATTTGCCGGTAGCCTTCGGCAGGTTTAGGCTGTGACGTCAGAGATGCTCTACGGCCCGCTTTGAGTCCTTAGCGCAGTGAAAGCGAAGGCATTAGAGTAGATGAAAAATCGGTTGAATACGTAGAATTCGGGTAGTTTCGGACTTGATATAGTATATTGTGCAGCGTTGGTGTGCAGTAATTCATCAAAGTCTGGACAGAAGTTTACATATTTTTAATTTTCAAGTGAAAAGACGGATGCAGCGCGGCGAAAGGTTTTAATAGTGTCAAAGAGGGAAGAGGGACCGAAAACCGCCGGAATCTGTCTCACTATGTTCAGAGCATTTTGATCTGTTATATTAAAACAGTTTTATAAATAAGTGATAGTTAGTCTTAGAGTACTCGTAATTAACAGTCCTTTATAAGGATATAACTTATAACTTATAATGCCTTCTTATTGGATGTGTCATCCTCGGTTACCCAGAGTTTTATATAAACCCAATACCAAAAGAAACTTTGCACCCATCTTCTTGTCTTAATAAATCACATAATAGGCAACGATTGGATTTGGGTTTTTAAGTATTGTAATAATTATTCAATTTTATATTCGATAATATTCATTTCAAAAGTTTATTTAAATAAAAAGTTTGGACGCATCAACATACGAGGGGTATCAAAATGTGTTTGATTAATTCGTCTGTGATTCGGTGGTGGTCTCGTACTCGGTGGTCTTTGCTAATGGGTAATATCAACGTACTTTTAACATCAGAAACTGTTTCAGTAGTGCGTTAGTCGCTTAACATGTGTGTCTTGTCAAAATTAAAAGTTTATTTTTTTAAATTTTTTAAAATTTCATTTTTTTTTTTTAAAATTAAAAACTTCTGAAAAAAATATTTGACTGATGACAATACGCCATTACTTTTCAGTTTTAGTGTACGATGTCCAAAACTTGAAATATTTGTAATTGAAAAACATACATATGATAAAATCAACTGAGATGCAAAGTTTCTTTTGGTATTGGGTGTCATAATAATAATCCAATTCGAACGCGCTTTTTCACGTAGTAGGGCCTATACATGCCTATACATGCTCAAAGCGCACAAACATCATCACAGGGAAGAATCTATAGCAGGAAAGCTTGTTTTAAGAGATAGGTTTTTAGACTGGATCTGAATGACTGCAGGTAAGTGAGTTATATATGCTCAAGCGGAGAGTAACGGAGCATATATAAAACCCTGGGTACCGCCTAGGATTGGGATGTGTAGGCCTTAAAACTTAATTTCAATTTAATATGGCCAACGTGGTAGCTCAAATGGCATTGTCGGACATACACAAAATATTTCCTGATTATAAGTCATTTGAAAACTATAGTAATATTCAACGCTAAAATGATATATGTCGCTTATATTACACCCCACCACCCCCACTTACTAAATTCTAAATCTTGCCCCAACTTTTGAACCCTTCCTACGTCTATGTTGGATCCTGTTTTTTAAAATATATTTACTAAAAATGCATTTCCGCTGATTGTATATGTTCACAATATCATAACAAATGATTATTGCAAAAATAATAAGTTTCAGTGTTCAATCCTTGTGGGTGCTTGGTTTGTGTACTTGTGATAGGAGAACACGTAACTGTCTAGCAACTCAAGTTCAAATAATTACTGTCTGCAAGGCAGAACTATTGTAGAAAGCACACGTAGAAAGTGACTCAAAGTCAAAGCCCCTCCCCCCCTCCAACTCGGTTAATAGTAAGCCCTGTTTATACGGCAAGCGTTTGCATTTGAGTAAATCATTACACATATGAAAATTTGCTCATATGAGCAAAATTCGCCGTATGGACGCATTTGCACAAATGTATATTTTACTACCGTAAGCAAATTTTCACCTAGTCAGCGACGGTTGCATATAGTATTTAACAATTCTAGTAACAGTTCGTCGTTTACAGACATAGTGACTTCACATCGGTTGAGATACTATATTAGAGAATTTAGAAATTCTTAATATTTTTTTATCAAATTCTCTTTATAGGATAATCTCCTTCTTGCACGCGATGAACTTCGAATCTATCTGACTTATCGATTTTCATTATAATTAGGGCGACAAAGTCAAACCAATGTTGACAGATATAAATCAATGTCTTTTATTTAGTTTACATCTAATACATATTAATTGACATATTTTAGAAATTCTCTATTCATATATTAAAAGAGTTGGAATCCCATTTTCTTAGGCAGAAATTAAACACGCATGAACACATAGTAAATTTACTTTTACTAACATGCGTATATAACTACCATAAGCAATATTGCATATGTGCACTACGTTATTACAGGCTTCTAATAACGCGAGTTCCTTATTATCGTGTTAGTCCGGTTTTCGTGACTACCAAATCTCTGACATAGCTATGTGTAGATCTTACTGTCTATCTTACTTGATAAGGATTGAACAGTGTTGTACGTTAGATCTAAATAATAACAATATTTAATATCAAAACGTTTTTAAAGCAAACATGATTTGAATAATCGAGAATCAAGATGGTTCATTTTGTCCTGTGCAACTGGTTACTTCAGCGGTACAGTATATAAACGAATAAAGCAGTATAATTTGTAGTAACATATTTTAATTAACTACATATAAGTTGTTGACACCCATGTTGCCTATCTACATGTAGACAATAACTATTTAATGTACGGCATAATCCACTACTTATTGTGAAATTGTAACTTTAGAGTTTGCCAGTCCCTACGTACGAATCAGTATTTCCAACTCTCTTACTGTTTACTTCTGAAAGCTCATCCTTACTTGATTCCTGGTGTTCAACTCAATGTTGATTCACAATAGGTTCATACTGATAAGGACGGATGTTATGTATGTCAGATGGTTGAAAATCAACGCTGCCATCGCTATCCGAGAAAGTCATAACAACACTACGAACGTAGAAAATACACTGTCTCAGCGCGCGGGAGAGCATCTTTGACATCATATCACGTGACTGCTGCCAGCCTGATTAACTCTCGGGGATTTCCGGAAAACGACTCGCACCGAAAACGTTTTTTCAACGTTTCTACATAAAATGTCGAATTTTAATAATTTTTTTGACACACTTTGTCTTAAACAATACTGTTGAACATGTTAAAACAATGTTTTTCTCTAATATTCTCCTTTAAATTGTTATTGAGTTGTCAAGATAACAAATAACCAACGAAATGTAAGTAACAGTGTACTTGCCACAAGCCCGGATAATGGCGTCAACCCTTTTGCTCATTACTCCAGTGAGTTTACGAATTCGTTACAAAGGCAGCTGCTGCCACTCAAAGAAGCAATGCAGTCTCCAAATCAGCTAGATGTTATTGATAAGGTTCCATTTTTTGGATTCGACGTCCATACATGTTCTGAGGGATTCAAATCTAGACTCCGAGCCAGCCAGGGGAGTTGGGTGATGGTTGAAAATACGACTTCACAGCACGGGATCGGTGAGACCTAACATTGTCAGCCATAATAAAGCACAAGATGCTAAAGTATGATTGTCAGAGAAGGTACTAGGACGATGGTAAACATGTTTCGGATGTGTCACTCAAAAGAAAGAGCAAAGGAAATTTACAATTGCCATCACAAGATCCAGCATACAGTCATGGAAAATGCATCCCCAGACCAAAGTATCAAGAAATCTTATGATTTGCACAATATATTCAAACTCCTCGCTTCTTAATATTGTCACTATTCCATTCTGTTAAATTGTTAAAAAATTTTGTCAAGAATACTTATGTGTATATGGTTATTAATATTATAAAAACGCATGCCACAAATCCAGTTATTATTCTGGAGGATATCATATGTTGCCTTTGACGATCATTCTCACCTGGGGTCGAACTCCCCATTGTTGGTCTACATGCGCTAGTCGAGTTCCATTTGAACACAAGTAACTGTCTTATATTTGGTAAGCGAGATGATTTTAATTTAAATTAGGTCATATGGTATTTTGGCATATAAAGCTATATACAATTTTGGGGGAAATACTTTAAGTCAATTTTAGAAAAGCAATATATCCTGAATGTCAACCCTTTTATTGTAAACATAAACAACGTTGTGGAATACATATTTCCTCATCAAGTAAATGGTAATTAACACAATTTCAGGTTGCTTTACTATTGTTCTAAGAGGACTATACCAATTCCAGGTATTTCAAAGAAGAGTGGACGATGAGGTCGACTTCCGTAGAGATTGGGCGAGCTACAAGGCAGGATTCGGAGACCTTGAGTCTAACTTCTGGCTGGGTTTGTACAGATTGTTTAAAGCTTCCTGTTATTGTGGTGGTCATCACTTTCTGGTCATAGAATCGTCTGTATAATTTTGCATAGGTGCAATAATATAAATACTTTGGTAGTAGATTTATAGTACTGAGGGATGAGCGATAATTGACTTGTTTTATACATTCAAAGTGTTATTTTCTTTACTATAACTGTTTTTAGGATTTTGATAAAATGTGCATAATTTCATGTCTTTGAATAGCGGAATAGATAGACGAATGTGATTATATCATAGGACCCTCAGTCGAATGCTTCATGTATAATGGTTATAACTTGTTATTATCATAAAATGTACCTCTGTTGTGGAACATAACCAACAAACCAAACCATGTTCCCAGCTTACAAATGTGGTCTCAAATTCCAGATAGCTATCACTTGACAATAACTGATGAGCTTGAAACCGCGGTGTACTAATAAAAGATTAAAAGATTGGTGATTAATGATTTGTGATTTATGATTGGTGATTGTGATTGTCTACGGTGTGTAATGAATATCAGCAGACTTGGTTTGTTAATTGCCATAAGTGTAGAATAAATGTTACACTGTATGCTTTTCCCTTGGTTATGATACATAGTCATTGTAACAGTGTCATTCCTTACTTGATGGCTCGGGTGACAACACGATGGTATTATCTACAAGAGAAGCACATAACTTATATTGTTACCCTTCGTGTGGCTGCAATATGTCAAATACGTAATGTTATGGATGTTATCAGATTCACATGTCTGTATATATGGGTAGCAGTTAGACAACTCTTGTGAAGAACATAATGATAATTGTAACTATACCAACAGACAACCTTCATGCTAAATTAGCATTGCGGTGATTCTGTTTCAACCAGGAAATGACGCCATCAACCGCTTGACATCTGCAAAGCCGTCTGAGTTGAGGATCGACATGGAAGATTGGGAAGACCAATCAGGATACGCCACGTACAGCACGTTCACGGTTGGAGATGAAGACGACAACTATCGCCTGGGGGTATCTGGATACCAGGGAAACAGAGGTAAATGACACATGCGTAGAAACAAATTCAACCCATTCAAATGTTGACTTATTATCCCCCGGCATATAATGTGGGGGCCCCGTCTGTCAGTCTGTCCGTCCGTCCATCTGTCCGACCATGATCACATCGGTTCCGGAGCATTGCTTGAAAACTACTTGACCAATCTTGAATTTGTGTATATTTGTGTTTGTGGGGTTTTTTTTAAATCCTTTTTAAAGTCTTTTTGTTTTGTTTCCAAGGGAACAATTTAGACTTGTCTATTTGAAGAGTATGAATTGTTTCCGGGGCAGATGCCTACACTACATGACCATACCTCATCAAATTAGGTGTACTGCCTCACCATATCATGTAGATGTGCCGTTTGGGGTTTGAACTTTGAAGATATGTTTTTTCTGTTTCCATGGCAACATTTTGGACATTTGTCTTTTAGAAAGGTTATATTTTGAATTGAATTGAGGGAAGGAGGAGACATCTGTTTTTACGAGCAAAAACACCTTATAGTTTTAATTATATACAGCTAAAACTGATTATTCAACTTATGTGGGCCGGGGGATACGCCATCCCTCCTGATGGCTCTTGTTATACATTACAAACCCAACTCTGACTATTCTGCTATAGCTGTGTGTCCAAATTACGTTTGACTAATTGGTATCCGTCCGTGCATCTGTCTGTTCGTGATCACATATTTTCCGGATGAGAACATGAAAACCGTTTGTGTTTGCTACTGAGCCTTTTAAAGTTTTAAAGTTGAACTGCGAGTTTTAAAACAAATAACTTTCTACATTCCAACATATTATGATGTCATTTTATTTAAAACCTGTGTCTCATAAAGAAATGAAAATATTTTGATAATGATGGGTTTTTTTTATTTTCTTCTTTGTTTATATTCTACTGAGGTGAAAACGAATCATGACGTGAGAGAACGATATACATTCTTGATTCTGCAACTCATCTTGTCCTGCATTTCGAGACAACTCATGTGCCAGAAGTAAACTTAACATAAATCCACTGAAAGGACAAAGCAGAGCCTACTAAGTTACCGGCATTTCACACCTTGAGCCGTTCCATTGTAGTTACGGTTCATCTTGCGGTGCATATGTCGTGATCGTGCATCTTCTATTGAGTTTATCTAGATGTGTATGTTTCATATAATGCAGTCAGTGTTGACAATGATACTGATGCCACTACGAACTGTGTCACAACTTAACATATTGTCACTTATACTGGGTAATGGTCAGTTCAGTCCATCTATTATATGAAGAACAATGAAATACTGGGATTTATTAGTGAAAACAACTGTTTATTAAGCTTCAGTGAAAATAATTTATATGTTCACTGTGACCAGTGACTGATATAATTTACAAGGATTACATGGATACAAAGTTTACATCATAATAAATAGAATATCTGTCAAATACAATGTTTATCTCATCTCGTGAGGTAGAAATTAAACTTTCTACCTCACTCGATGAAATAAACATAGTATTTGTCAAGAAAAGACAAATATCCTCTATTTATTCCCAATCAACTGACAAAAGTACATTGTACATACGACGTAATAATAATGCATGGTGCATTCATATACATTTGTAGGTATATATATCAGATTGGTTTATCTTCGCAATCAACCTGGACATTAATGCTGCCATAGGGTCGAGGCGATATCGATAATGGTCTCTCAAAGAATTGTGTATTTCTTCCAGGTGATTCCCTGTCATACCATAACGGCATGGCGTTCAGCACGAAGGACCGGGACAATGATGTTGCTTTGAATGCAAATTGTGCAGTAAATGTCCAGGGGGCTTGGTGGTACAAATCGTGTCACAAGTCCAACTTGAACGGACTGTATGGCAGCACTGTCCCTGCGAAGGGGGTCAACTGGAAGGCGTGGCATGGGTCAAGTTACTCCGTGAAGAGGACGGAGATGAAACTAAGACCTACTTAAAGGGACAGCGTGAATATGATGTGATGTCCTTAGTGAGCATATGTACTATAAAAATGATAACGATTGATTTAAAGCGCGCATGAGTATGTCTTTGAAAGATATACCCACACAATGTTTCACAGATTTGTTCGACCCCAAATAAGTGAATAAATTACACTGATATGTAAAGGTGTTTTCCAGTCTAAATATGGATCGTCGGTGGTAAGTTATTTCAAATGGCAATGTGTATAATTTGAGCTACAAGCCACGAAAGTAGTTGATCATGAGTCGCAATTTTGAAACCGAATCCAACATGGCGGCTGTCGCTCCTTTAGACTTTTGGTACAGAGGGGTGTGGATACTTTTATACACATCGTTTATATTAAAGGGGCAGTAGCACGTTTTTTCGCTGAAATAAGTCGATGAAATGTATTTGAAAAATAATGTCACCAATAGTAAAACACCATTGTCTCTCAGGAAAATCAAATTGAAAATGAGTGTACATGGTTCGGTAAAGCCATGGGGATGGTTTTTGTAATGCGAAATGATTAAATTGTGTTCACAATAAAATGGCCGCCATGCAATTTTTGCTTTATACGCAACACCGTTATTATCACTACGGATAATTGGTTTGTGTAATAACATGTTTTACCCTCTAAAGTATAAATAAAAAATTTGAAAAAATGAAATTTTCAAAAAACGTGCTACTGCCCCTTTAAGACATTGGGTATCATCAATTTCCTGTGGTCCTTCTCGCGCATTTGGAGATACACTAGTTGTTTTCGTGTTATGTATTTATCACTTGATTCAGTTACAGTTCCTACAGATAATTAAATAGATGATTTTGTCAACTAGGTATTTTGCTTGAAGCGTATCATCAAAGAAATATGTAACTATATAAATTGTAAGTTGTTTTTTGTTATTTCTTCAACGCATGTTTGTAGATTCATTCGAAGCCTATTTGTGGTTAGTTTGACTTGTGTCTGCTGTTACTTTCTATATTTGTCATTACTGCAACATTTGATTGTAGATAACTATCCATATTGCATGCATATGGGTGTTACTTCTTTGTATATTGCTGTTACTTTGATGTATATTGCTGTTACTTTGATGTATATTGCTGTTACTTTAATGTATATTGCTGTTACTTTAATGTATATTGCTGTTACTTTGATGTATATTGCTGTTACTGTAATGTATATTGCTGTTACTTTGATGTATATTGCTGTTACTGTAATGTATATTGCTGTTACTTCAGTGTTCCTTTTTTTTTTGTCTTATTCTTGGTACTTCTTTTTTCGGTTCTAGTTCTGTATAAATTTATTGTCTGTTACTTATATACACTGAAATTAATTAAGTGACACCTGATACATTTTGTAATATATATATATGTATGTATTTAATGTGTTTACTCAAACTGTCTGCATGTTATTAATACATATGTTTGTTGATAATATTTCGCGTAGTCATATAGTTGTTGTACTTCTATGAATCTTTATTATGGCACTGAGGAGACCTCAGGCCGATACATGAACTACATCGCATATACCGTATTTCCTCTAATAAGCGCCCTGCGCTTATTTTTTCAGCACCCCTTGACCCCCCGGCGCTTTTTAGAGGCCCGGCGCCTATTAGAGACCGGGCGCTTATATTTTTTATAGAATATTTAAGTTTACTAAGGAAGCATTAATCTAATGGTTTAGACCCGGCGCTTATTGGAGACCCGGTGCTTATTAGAGGAAATACGGTACATGTACAATCAAAGGCACAAGAAACGTCACCTGTTTGTGTTTTTGCTGATAAAAATACGAATGTTGCACGATATTTTGTTTCTTCAACAGAATATAGCCCGTATGTAAGTTTGGTATAAAAAACTTAAATATTATATGATATCGTTAGAATTAATTAGAATCAGCGACCATGCCTCGGTTGACGATGCAACAGCGAGAGAGAGCAATTGGGATGTTGGAGTTGGGAGCAACGCAAACCCATGTTGCAAGTATCATGGGTTGTTCTAAAAAAAACAATACTGAGACTGTTAAGTCGCTACAGACAGACAGGTAAGACGTCTGACAGGCCTCGAAGTGGACGTCCCAAGGTGACGATCCCTGCAGAAGATCGTTATTTAACATTGCGTCATCTTCAAAATTGATTCATCACAGTGACGTCATCGGCACGGAATGCGCTTGGACATTTGATCAGTCCAAGGACTGTTACAAGGAGACTACGTCAACGAGGAACCAGGGCCTATCGACCTTTCAAGGGACTTATTTTGAAGCCTGAACATCGACGTCAGAGACTGATTTGGGCAAGAACGGTGGCACAGTGGCAGCTAAGACACTGGCGAAACGTCATGTTTACCGACGTTAGGATGAACGTCAACGCCGTTGCTACATACAAGAGAGGGACCAGTACGGTGGAAGGAGTGTGATGGTATATGGGGTGGAATTGTAGATGATATGAAGACATATCTTATTGTTATCAACGGAAACCTAAACGCTGCACGTTACTTGAACGAGGTTTTAACGCCTACAGTGCTCCCCTTCATCCAACTTCACCCACGGACAAGATAACGTCAACCTCCTCTACAGACCACTGCAGCGCTGACACAGGCGTTAACGGAAGAGTGGCGTGCCATTCCAATTCACTTCATAAGACGTCTAACACCTTCAGTCCGACGTCGTGTTCGTCCTGCATCCAAGCAAGAGGCGGTCACACTCGATGTTGACCAGAGTGAGGAAATCTTAACTTTTTTATTTCTCTTGGTGATGATCAAATACCGGACAATCAACATTGTGAGTTAAACATGCTTAAATGGATGATCAGTTTACTTTCACATATTTTTTTTTTGTGATTACACGACCATTACATGTTGCAACTGTATTCATTTTCAAAACAGAATTGTAGCAATTAAATTGTTTGTTTAGTTTTTCTGTTATTGAGTTAAATATCAAAGTTACGTCTCTTTTGCGGTTGAGTGTAGTTAAATTATTGTTCTATGTACAAATGCCATTAAAAGTACATACATGTATAAATAGAAATATAGATTATTTTTGGGTACTCAATGTGTTTACTTATTTTAATTATGTTAATGGATATTTGTTCCCCGTCGCCGGGAGCTTGGGATATATATAGTATTCAGCTCAGTGCGAACGTACATCCGTCCGTCCGTTTCTTGTTAGCGCGATATCTCATGAACTGCTGCACCTAGAGTCTTCAAATTTGGTACCAGTCTTCATTTGGGGAATACGCAGACACCAGTCGATTTGGGTGACCTTGACATTAGCTGTGTGTTCATCCCTTTACCTCATTTCTTAATTGCGGCGGGGGACATGGTCACGTTTGTGACAATTACTTGTTGGTATTGAATCTGTTTTATAAACTAGCATCCAAAAGAAACGCTGCAAAGTATTTTTCTTGTCGTAATCAAAACCAATCAAATTTATGAGAACACTAAATATTTTGTCACATAAAACAATCATTCAGCTACAATGTATAATGAACATCAACAACAAAACATTGCACATTTTGATCAGATGATACTTGATGGTCGAGTGTCGAACGTTAACATGGATCTGCAGCATCCCATCCTAGTAGCCACATGTTGTATAGCCCCCATGTGTAACATACCGATTGCTCTCTCCCTCTCTGCTGTAGTTAACGAGGCATGTTCTTAGTCTTAGTCATTCAATATGATGTCAGTGAATAAAACTAGCCAACTTTTATACACTTATTTCATCCGGGCATCTTTCTACACTATTTTAATTTTTTCGTGCAAAATCGATTTTTTTCGCAATAAAACCGATTGCTCATGCACGATTTCACAAGTATTAGATATGTTGTGTTCGAGATATGTGTTCTTGACTGTTTTTGAATAGGTTGACAATAATTTGATAACTGTACACTCATTTTTAGTTTTGTAGAGTTTCTTTTGGACGCTAGTTTACATTGAGTAAAGGATACGTTTGCTTGAAATATGAATTTTCCGGTAAAATGCATTCTACTCTCAAAAAATTTCATTTCTTCATTTATAGTTGTTCTTTAATGTTGACACTTTGTTACTTTATTGAACTGTCAACCATGGTTTATATTATATTATCATACCTTTGTATTATATCATACCTTTGTATACTTTTAGACGACGTTCAGGTAGTATCCTTTCTTGTTATACCACCTACCAACGGTTTGGGGTATCTTGTAATACAAACGATTCCGTCCTTCCGTCTGAAGACATTTTTTGTCCGATCGACTAGAGACAAACTATTCATCTAATCCTTTTCAAATTTGGCACATCTCTTCTTCAGTGCAGTGCGAAATTTAAACCGAATTGATTAATTTTTTTATTTTTGGCGATTTAAAAAAAAATATCTTTAACTTAGTCGTATTCTGAGCATTTTTAGTCCGATCGATTACAGAAAAACTATTCAACTCATCATTTTAAAGTTTGGCACATGTCTTTTCCACCACTAGGAGAGGTGAGGTGCAACATTTTTAACAATTTGGTGAAATTTTAAATTGTTGGCAAATGTTTGTAGTTTGGACTTACTCGGGCTAAGGTTCCTCATGTAACTTTCATTAAAACCTACTTCTGTGTTGTCATTTGTTGACTTTATCATTTTCTTTTTTTATGTAATTTTCATCAAAAGCTACTTCTGTGTTCATTTTACTCTCTTTTATATTTCCACTGGTTATATTTTGGAAAAAGTTCAATTTTCTTTCCTTACATCCATACACTGCTGTATATCCCTCACTGTGATTACAGGGGTGTGTGCTTCCATGTACCTTTTGTTTCAAGTCACTCGAATGAATCATTATGATGAATCAATTTCCAGAATAAAGTTTAATCCATGGTAATGGCAGTAATGTATTATGTTATCCCTACCTTTTGAAGTTATTCTTACTCCAAATTACACATTTTTTATATGAATAGACTTGACCTACCTTTTCCACAAACACTTTAATTTTAGCAATGACATTTCATAGCTTATCAATCCTATAGTCCCTATAAGTAAAATAAAAATGTCAAAGTTTAACAGTCGGGGTATTAGTGAGTAACGCTTACTTCTTTGCTTGTTACATCTATGTCAATATATGTGATATTTCTCCTTAAATGTACGTATTAATAAGTGTTGTTAAATCTACGTTAACATAGTTATATATATTTTTAAATCTCCATTAAAATATATATGCCTGTTGTTAAATCTTCATAGTATAGTTACATTTGGTGTTAAATCTACGTTAATATATATATATACTTGTTGCTAAATCTGCCTTGAAATAGATGTACTTGCTGTTAAATAGAAAATCTTCACCAAGTGTCTTCTGATATCAATATATCAACACGAATTGATAAAATTCACAAATATCCGAGGCTTAAATACACGAGTGTTGATATATTTGATAACAGAAAACACGAGGGTGAGCTTATATATATCATTCTTCATTACTTTCAATACCTACTTTCTGAACATAGCATTGCCATTAGATCATCAGTGTTTTGATATCATGTCATTGTGACGTCATCATGTTTATGACGCCTTGGTATTATGATGTCATCAGGTTTTAGCATTAAGTCATAACATTGTGAGCCATTACTTGATGATGTAAAAGCAATGTGATGTCACAAAGCATTGTCCAAAATCTACTGACAAAACAACAACTCCTAGTAGGTATCATTTGGTTTCACACAAGCAATACCTCCTATGAAACACAATTGTGGATGATACATCTACGTTGCATTTGTTGTTAAATCTACATTAAGACAGTTATGTTTTCTGCAACGGCAGGGTAAAATAATTGCTGACTTGTCATTAAGATGAAAACAAACATTGAAAAGTGAAAAGGCTTAGACAGGTATCTAACAATTTTCAGATACAGATTCGAGTATCCGGAAATACTACAAAGCCACATATTGTCCAGACAGGATTTGACAGTGACTTTAAAGGCGCTGTAGCACGTTTTCTTGCTGAAATAAAATACTCTCACGAAAATGTAAAAAAGTGTTACCAATGGCTTAATAATACTCCTAAATCAATACAATGAGTTCTAGAACGAATGTACATTGTTCAGTTAAGGCATGCGAGTCCATGGTACACTGATGGAATGGTCAACCATCTTGCTGTCTGTCAAACTCTCATGAGACCTACATATCTACCTTTCAGAGTGAAGAGTTCCACACCACTGTGATGGAAACCCTTTCACCACCTCCTATGGCCTCTAATTCGAGATTGTCAATGCAATGTAGGCAGAGTTAATTGAAATTACCTCCGTCTATATGTCCAAGGCCTACTTTCAAAAAGCTCCCTTTACTTACGTTAACCTAAGCTCCCAATCTTTAACACTCCACTAAGGTTAACTTAGTGATTTACGATCGCCTGAGTGTTAAGTGAAAGGAGGACCAGATTCTTTGCTCATGAAATTTGAATTCCGTATTTCTTCTTATTCAACCCCGGTGTTCTATTTCGTTCAGCACCCACATTACCCCCTGGGTTCTACTCAAGGCCCGGGTTGTATTCGAGGCAAGGTTATATTTTTGTTACCTGAATTGAGGTTTTGAGTGACATGTGGAACAAGTAAAATAACTTCATAACTCGTGACATTTCTGCAGAAATTCAGTTGAAAATTCATACTGTTTATACATGGAAGGGTATTTATTCTTCACTGTTATTAATCCCAGCAATAAACACAGATATTCGCTATCATGGACCTGTTACGTTGAATTATACACGGTCATAACAGTTTTTACGTTGAATTACACACGGTCATAACAGTTTTTCCTTTCCAAACAAGTGTATAACCTGCCTATGCATGATAAAGTGATATGAAAGTCATACTTACAGAATACTAGATTAGCGTGTAACCTTGACCTTTGACGGATTTTAGCGAAAACTTTCTTAAATCTTGAAAGTTGATATATACAAGTAAGAGCCTCGTAGCACAAAAGCAAAGTTATCGTGTTTACAAGGATTGTTGCAGTGATTTCAAAACTCATGACCTTGACCTTTGACCTTGAATGTGATCATGTCAAAATAATTCCCCAGATGTATAACAAGAAACGATGCGGTCTTAATACCTTCTTGAAAAAAATTTATTTAGTGATTTCAGAACTGGTAACCTTAACAAAATCTCGTGATCTTGCTTCAATATCACACCATCAATGATCACTTTTCATTGTGTATAACAATCATGTAATGATTAAAAGTGTTCATAGTTAAAATAAGGCACATTCACAAAAGCATGCATATGTGTTTACCTCCCTTTGATCTTGACCTTTGGTGGATTTTAGCGTAAACCTTTTCAAATCTTTATCTTTCTCCATAGTTGATATATACCAAATAAGAGCCTGATAGCAAAAATAACATTTGAAGTTATTGTGTTTACAAGGATTTTTGATTTAGTGAACTAATGACTTTGACCTTGAATGTGAACATTTTAAAATAATTTACCAGGTGTGTAAGAACGAAGCTTTGTGGATGAGGTTTTAACACCTTCTTGGAAAAAAGTAATTGAGTGATTTCAGAACTGGTGACTTTGACCATATAGCATGACATTGAGCTCTGACCGTCAAGGTCACACAATCAATGATCACTTTCCATTGTGTATAACAATCATGTTATGATTCGAAGTGTTAATATTTGAAATAAGGCATGACCTTTGACCTTGAATGTGAACATGTCAAAAAATTCCCAAGTGATATAAGTATGAAGTTATTTAGTTGAGTTCTTAAAACCTTATTGGAAAACAGTTACGGCAAAAACAAAATGCGCCGGTGGCGGCGGCGGGGTTGGAAACTGCACACATACTGATAACAGCCCGGACTTACAACATAAAACTTACATGCCACAGGGAAGGCAATTTCTTTTTGTAACCAAACGAAAACCTAGAAATTCCAAGATGTATATTGATTGAAATGTTGTATTTACTCTCAAATTAATCAAATTAATACATTGAATACAACCACTGTCAGAGACATCAACAGCAACTTTTTAAAAAAATGAACTAGCCCCTCACCTCACTTAGCCCATCAAGTTCCTTAGCACCAGGTATAGAAATACGTGGGTATATAGTAAATTTCTTTAGAAATAGTTTAAGAGAGTTGTGTGTTAAAAATACAAGTTAGTATTTCTGTTTGAACAACATATAAAACTCGTTCGGCAAGACAAGTAAAGACTGTCCTTCTGGTTTTACAACATGTCCAAATTATTGCTCAAAACATATAGGACCCGGTTATATTCGAGATCCGGGTTGTATTTACCTCAGCACCACGAGTTGTTTTGGAGTTTCGGGTTGTATTAGAGGAAATACGGTATATATCAAGCAAGCAGTGTGTATGTGACATTTTGTGGGGTTTTTTCTATTTCTTCCATATCTAATGAGCTTGAAAATTGGACGTGACTATGTCAGTGTAGAGGACTGTCATACTTATTTACCATCACGGTACCGGGTACAATTAGATACATGAAAAGGGTAATAAAACATAATAATACTCAATACTTTGTACATTTGTGTTACTTGTTTGGTAAACTTCAGGGGTTAATAATCTGTTTAGAGATAATCTATCATGGTCTTTCAACAGCCTTTTGCAATAAGTCATGAAGCATTGTCTGAAAGTCAAGCCAATTTTCTAATTTGTTTAAAAAGTCGATATTACAGTGTTTTCTTATTCAAAGTCGACTTTTTATTGGACGAGTCAAAGCTAAAATTTGGTAAGACTGTGACCTGGGATTTAGAGAAGTTTAAAACACTGAACAACTTCAGTCCTAAGGTAATAATCTCTATTAAGGTAAAGCATAGCTAAATTACCTCGACTCGACTTAGTTCTTTTAATAGCTATGGTGTGATAAGTAGTACTGAATTACATCATTGATTATTATATTTAAAGGTGATAAACGTTGTCAATTATTGGTCACATTGCTAAAACGGCAACATTTTTCTTACTAAATTTAGTCTTATTTTCAAAACTAGGTCTTGTTTGTTCATACCTGTAAGGTGTATCAGGAGGATGTTCCAAAGAACACTTGAGGGCGGAGAGTTGAGCTTGATTTCCTCAGGTGCAGTGACAATACAACCAGTGTATGAAATAGTTTTAAAATGTAACAATCCCTGTTGCATTATGTAACAAGCCAACGGGGCTTGTTAACTAAAAATCTTACAAGCCCTCATCAAGTTTAGCAAGCCCTCAAAGTTTAAAGTGATAATAAAAAGAACACATTATTCATACAAATTTTCTACTATAAAATTAGCCGGACTTCCAGGCTATTCTACAACTTACCTATTACAAGATTTGCATCATTTCATTGCATCAATTAGCATGTGCTTTAGATATGGGTGAAGAAGTAAGAGCAGTGTTTTGTGACAGAGTTTTCGTAGTTATCTTACTGACTTACTTCAGAAGTCATAAACGGATATAACTCCAAATTTAACATGTTTTTCCCGGTGTCCCACAAGGATCAGTTTCAGGAACTTTGTTATTTTAAATATATTAATGACCTTGTTGGTAACATTGATTGTAACATACGTCTTTTTGATGATGACACTTCATTGTATGTAATAATTGAAGATCCGGTTTTATCAGCAAACAGCTGCAGTCTGAACGAAGATTTACTTTAAAAAATCGTGGTGGGCAAATAAATGGCAGGTGATGTATAACCACACAAAAAAAGAAAACTATTCTATTTAGTCACAAAGCGGGTCGCCAGTCCCAAACTCAGTTATATCAATGCAAGGGACTCCTATAACTAAAGTTGGAGAACATAAACATTTAGGTGCATTTAGGATGTTTAATTCTTACAACCTTGGACAAACGGACCTTTCTTGTATTTCTCATAACATACTGCTTTGAAAAATTGCTGAGTTTTCAGCTTCAGGTATTTCACTATACAATATTGTTTCCAGATTATTGCTGTAGGTATTCTAACAGTTATAGTGCGATGCAGTGCTTCTGAGAAGCTATTGTGACAAAATCTATTTTTAGAACAAGGAAGTAAATGTTCCAACTCCCCACCGCTAAACAAAATGATTCCATAGTTAAATTTCAAACTTAATTTTGTAAATTTCTAATTTGGGTTTGTATCACTCAAGTCTTTGGAAGTCATTTATAGAAAAGCTCAAAATTCCAACAAGCCAGTCGGGCTTGCTTGTAATATTTTCTACAAGCCCGATCGGAAAGCAACCAGCAGGCAGCTATTTCGAACGCTGAATACAACATCCCTCAACTTGCAGTTTCTTCTTTTGTAATGGTTAATATGTAATAGTATGACACTTAAAATTTGAATTTTACATTTGAAAACTATATTGACATAAACTTATTTTTTAAATCGTTTTTTAGTTTCCCCATACTCTCTTTCATTGCTGTGTTAATAACTGTCAAGTAAGGGGATGTTTAATTATAACACAACAAATAGTATTTCACTTATATCATGGCTGCAACACCATGTGGTTATGCATTGCGGTGACACCTGCGAGCAACGGCTGGAACTACCGAACCATGGGTGTTTGCATCCAAACCTTACTGCACGTAGAACAGTTTTCCACTGTAGACAACGTTGCCTGCCCATGCTCATACTCATGATCATTGGTTGAAAGGACTAAGTTATCACTGCAGATCTTTTCAGTGTTACACTTTCACTTTGAAGGTAACAGCACTGTAATTCGAGCTTAACAGTGGTAACATGTCAGTGCAGAAAGGGATCAAGTGCCACTTGGTACCTTTATGCCCCAAGTGATTGAAGAACACGGCGGTAACATCTGCAATAATTAACATAATTAAGAAATTACGGTTGTATTTACCAGAGACAAGAAGGCATGTTATACTTGAAAATCACTTTTATTTAAAATCCTTGAAGTGATTATGTCAACATGTTCAGTGCAAGAGATACTAAGAAAACTAAGGTGCGATTTTCTCAAAATGAGGAAATATGCCCTTGGTACCTTTTTGCACCAAACCCTCGAATATAAAGGAATCAATGAGCATAAAATCGAGAAAACATACACTTGAAAGTCAATATTAAGACTACTACCGGTTTGATGATAGGTGCAAATTTAGCCAGGCGAGGGCACTGAAACCTGATTGCCTGATTGCCCACTTGTTCGGCTGTTACGCATGTGACAGGAAACTTGTGCGCCTTGCCACGTTAATTAGCTTTGTAATGAATTGTCACTGCAATTACATCAGATTGTTAGGTATTTGAAATTGACTAAATCACATGTTTCAAACAATAATCAAGGAATTGTCATTTGAGAAATAACCCAGTTAAATATCTAAGGATTCGATATATATCGAATATTTGAGTTCTTTTGACGAATATTAGTATATTAAATCGAAAGTTAAAAATGTACTAATGGTTTTCACTAACATCGTGAACAGGTGAATACACAACTATATATTCTGTTACCAACTGATTCCTCAATTTAACATATATGTGTGTAATGTATGGTGGTTTGTCATAGTCAAATTGCAATTGAACTGAATAAGCACCAATGGACAAAAGGACGACGATACAATAATACCACTATCACTATGACCGCATAAGGGACGTGTTGGTGACGATTATGTATAACAGCAATGCGGAGGATGGATACATAATCTTGTATTAAATACTCCAACGCATATATGCTAGTTTTCTTATAGTTTAAATGTTAATGAGGCAATAAGGATAGTAGAGATAAAACGAATTTAAAGATTATCAACTCTTTTATTTTCACATGATTCGTTCGAAATATTGCGCTCAGAGAATCAATACATTATATTGATAGCCAGTTGTCTAATACGAGAAACTCATCACTACTCAAGCACCGAGAAATGTTTTGCATAGTATTTATTGATTTATTTTCATTTTATTTTTGAGAGCAAGATGCCATGAAGCTTATTAGTAGGTTCTTTAATATTGACATTTGTTTAAAGAGGTATAAACAGTTGCAAATGTTTGACTTCATGTAAAAAATTATTTTGATGATTTTCACATATTTATTAATCGAGTGGTGTAGTTGGTTCTTCTTATGTCATATTTGATACACCTGTTATTACTTTTGTTTTAAGCATTTGTATTGACATATTTTTAAAGTCATTATAAAAGGTTTAAAGTTTGAATAAATATAGTGCTTTTACAGTTTATCGAAATTGACGATATTGAAAGTACTCATAATGAATTATACTGCTTTAAATCATTTTATCAAGCTGAAGCATTGGTGTTCAGTTTTCGATCACATCGAATGTCTGAAGAAGTCCTTATGGTATACTGCTCGAGTCTTAAATTACCCTACTAGTGGAATCTCAGGTCAGACTCATTTGACAAAGATTAAAAAATAGTGACTAAAGCCCTAAGCTTTAACCGCCCTAAAAATCAGTTAAACACCACTTTGTTAAAACATCGCAAGATTATATAACCTAAAAGCTTTAAGCCTAAAATATCTCTGTTGAATATAAAGTTCACAATCGTTATGTAGAGGAGCCCGACAAGCGATCAAGTCATTTTGACCTGGTGTAATATACTAAATTTATATTCGTGTCGGGCCTGTTCCAAATGAATGAGGCTATATGGTGCTATGCGTTACAGTTATCTCAGGTCGTCTTCAAATGAGTCTTTGAAATATCCCAGGCCGGTCACCAACAACCATCCAATGATCGAATTGAGGACATGTAGAAATGTATCTACGGCCTACATTGGCAATACAACCATTTCATTTTGTATGAATGAAATCGTTGTTAACGTTGTTAAACTATTCTTTTTCAAATGCAAGTCTCGCTTTTCAGCCATAAAGAAAATAAAGAAGGTGACTTTTCTTGAGCCTATTAGTTTAAGTGTTTTAATGAGTAAGGGGAGAAACTATACCAGATAGCTTATTGATCTCAAGTAATCAACAGGCAGAATTTTGATTCATGAATTAACAGAAAACCACAACCAGTAATCTTTATGGATTTTACTTAATTCATGTGGAATTTCAAATCTGAGTGTACTTCAATACGGTCATCCCTATAGACAGAATAGACAGACATCGAATATCTGTTTTTTTAGTTATAATGTAATAACTCCAGTTGTCCCTAACAAAGGTAATCAAACATGTACTTTAGACTGTTAGAAAGGTGGACAGTAGGGATATCTTTATGCTTCAACCCGGAAAGATCATAACACAATTATCGTAAGTACAATAACCGTTTGTTGTAATTCTGTTTCGTAGAAAATGGTCCTCCGAATCTACTTCCAAGCCTAAGTGAACATATAAAGCAATATTCCAGTAGTTACATGAAATGCACCTGATCAGTGAGTCTAGAATGTGTTTAACTTTTCCAACATGAATTTTAATAATTTAATAATGACGCGTATAACTGTATAGACACATCACAATATAGAATGTTTCACATTGTCCGACATGAAGAAAGCATTGACTCGTCTTGCAGAACATTTTAATAAGGACATAAGGTTGGTACGCTTGACTGGTTCATTTACCAGAAACAAGATAGCTGAGTAACTGGGAAGATCCCGCTGCATAGCTGTCTATTGTAGCTGCTCTACAACGTAGAATGGAAGTCCAAACCAACCGCAGTGTTTTCCTCCTGTTCATGGTATTCATTTTCGCATGTTATTTGGATCTTGGCAATTGTTCATGTAAAAAACAAAAATTGATAAAGAAGAAGAATGTTTCGAACACTACAGTCACTGAACTTTCACTTTGGTCAAAATCCGGAATCAAATCCCCAACTGCATGTGGCACTGAATGTGGTAGAGATAAGCACTGTGTCTCCTTCTTCTACAACACACAGAGTGGTGTGTGTACTGCCCACACCGTCCAGTTCTACTCAACAGAGTCCAGCATTGCAGATGAAGGGTCTCTCTACTACACACTTCCAGTTGGTGGGTATTTTAAGTATAACTATATGTTAAACGTCTGAAAATTTAACTCTGTCATATTTTCGACAATTATTACATTCTGGACAAATGACTGCGATTTTTAAATTGATTTGGTTTAGGGTTTGGAATTTTCATGTGTGCTGCACTTTTACAGAACTACTTTGAATCACGAAATCGAACTGACGTTAATATCTTTGTTTTGGGAACAGAACTTGAACTTTTCTTTTGTACAAATATTCTTATTGTAAAATTAAAATCTAATTCATAGGCAATCTCAGTTTATGTCCCTAACTTTGTTGATTGGCTAGATATAAATTGATCAATACATGTATTCATTTTAATATATTCCTTGACCCAAGATAAAATTTAGAGTCGTGCAAGATTGAGTTATCTGGGTAACAAGATTGAGTTATCAGGGTAAAACAATATCTTTGCATGTTACCATCGTCTTCTGTGCAGCTCATTTTCAGAGAACTAGAATAGATGTTCTAAGAGTCTTATGACAATGTATCAAACAAGCAGCAGCCAGCTCAAAAGTAATGTTTGGTCAAGTTAATAGCAAAGAAAATCTTAAAAACGTTACCAGCCCGAAACCAAATGTTTCCACGTTCCATCTTTGTGGGCAAGCCAAATTTCATATATACACTGCTCTCTCCGTAGAGATAGACATTGATTTTCTCAGCGTGCTTTATTATTTGTAAACGAATGTGGAGAGTCAAGCGATATAATCTGATGTCAAAATAACAGTAATGTTATGGGTGACGCACAAACCGCTCTGGTTGGTGTTTGTAACCAAGGGTACAATTTAACGATCCAAGTATACAAAATCCACCTACGTCTATTGACAAGTTTCATATCTGCCTGGCAGAAGTTATCTTGTTTTTGTCCAAATATGGTTTCGTTCATTTTAATTCACAAATACATATCACATAATGTTAAGATTAGTCAAGTTGATAATGAAGATCCCAGAGAAAATCAACAAATGAAAATATGGATATTGAAAAACTCATTCTTTTTTCAACTGAAAGATTGATTTTAATGTTGATAATTTTGCTGATATTGCTCACTATTGTTTGTGTGAGAACAAACTCACTGGTATACCTGTCTTTTGTTTGGGACTTTATTGGATAAGCCCAGTAATGGAAGGACACCGCCTGTTTTACACAAGACAGAAGCTGATTGATGTTGGTCACTTTTGTTCACAAGCTGAAATTGCAAGTGAACTTAAGATTGCTGTGAATTACTTTGAGATGATTTTACACAGAGGTCACCGTCGATAAACATTTAGGGATCGATGATCTGGCAGACGTAAGCAGAGGCCTATCTGTGTGCCACCAAATGACTCCACCAATCAAACTGTTTCTTCAGTGAATCAGGACAATCTCATTTACATACAACCACGCCGACTAGCGCCAACTCTAAAACTAAGTCTTTGGAATGTACAATCAGCCTGCAACAAATCTGAAGTCATCTTCGAATCTATTATGGAATGCAATGTTGACATCATGGTCTTAACTGAAACGTGGCTAAGACTCCAAGGCGATGAATCAACAATTGCAAGTTTAACTCCCCCTGGATTCAAACTGAAACATCAGCCAAGAGAAACACGTGGAGTGGCTTGGCCATTATCTACAGAGACAACCTTCGTTTGAGTGCATGCAATTCCAGGTTGTTCACGGAAGTAATTCAACTGACATTGTGGCAATGTATCGCCGCCCTCCATCAAAAAAGATCCAACTGTCCTTTGCTTCTTTTCATGAGGAGTTTTCAAGCTTTCTGAATCAAATTTGTGAAAGCAGTAAACATCCAATAATCGCTGGTGACTTCAATATTCATTTGGACGTCAAAACTAAAAGTGACACATCACAGATGCTCAGTCTGTTAGAAGCCAATAGTTGTCGTCAACTCATTGACTCACCTACCCATAACTCAGGCCACATTCTGAACTTGGTTATTACAAAAGAAACAGATCAAATTATAACTAGCGTTACAGTCACAGACTATCAAATATCTGATCACCATATGATGACCTTTATCATTGACATTACCAAACCATCGAACCCAGTTAAGTACATGAATGTAGAAATATAGATAAGATGGACTCTCAAGCTTTTCGAGCTGATCTGTTGAAGTCAACACTGTTGACTGATCCTCCAAGTGAATCTGAAGCTTATGTCAAGATGTACAATGATGTGCTCCTGGAGCTCTTGGACAAACAAGCTCGAGAAAAAGTCAAGAAACTTCCTCATAGACCTGAAGCTGCATGGCTTTTCAGTTCTGAAGTCAAGAAAGCAAAGACAGAGAGACGAGTGGCTGAAAGAAGGTGGACAAAGTCCTGTCTTGAAGTTCACCATCAACTGTACTGTTCAGCAAGGAATAGAGTCACAAATGTTATCAAGCACGCTAAGCAGAAATTCATGAACTCTAAAATCCTGACAGCAAATCTGACTCAAATGCCTTGTTCAAGCTGATGTTCAGTTTAATGCGTAAATCTTCGGATAAAAATCTGCCTGACATGGGTTCTACCAAAGAAACAGCCCAGTGTTTTGCAACTTACTTCCACGAGAAGGTTCAGAATATCAGGATGGCGCTGAATGATACTGAACCCCCTCATACTGAAAAGTCTTTCATTGTATATAGTGATGCTTACAGTTGCCCTTCCATTTTGAATGACTTCACCCCATTTACTGACTGTGAAATTTTGAAGCTTCTAAGGAGATCTAAACCAACTTGCTGTATACTTGACAACTAAAGTTGTCATGACCTACATTGCTTACAGGAAGGTACTATGCCGCTATCTCCTGAAAAAGCCCAATCTTGATGTTCAGAATCTTAAAAGTTATCGACCCGTTTCAAATCTTTCGTTTTCGTCAAAACTTATTGAACAGTCAGTTGCAGAACGACTGTCCCAGGACTTGAATGCAAACAAACTGTACGACCCACTTCAATCTGACACAGCACAGAAACATCCCTGCTCAAAGTCGTCAATGATCTAAGATGTGCTGTGGACTCCGGGAACATTGCCCTGTTGATTCTGTTGGATCTTAGTGCAGCTTTTGACACCATTGACCATGGGAGACTCCTACATCGACTCTTAGCTGGTGTTGGTGTCAAAGGCTGTGCCTTGGACTTGTTCAAGTCCTACCTATTCAAACTAAAACTCAACGATGAGACGACTGAGTGTATGCTATTTGGCCCAGCTGCAAGGTGTTCCCAGTCTGGAGTTGTTTCACTACAGATAGGAAGCTCAACTATCAGTCTTTCCTCAGTAGTGAGAAACTTGGGGGTTGTGCTGGATCCTGGACTATCTATGGCAAGGCATGTCAGCAGTATCACCAGAGCCTGCTCCTTCCAACTGTGTAACATTGCTGACATCAGAAGATATCTAACAAAAAAATCTCTTGTCATCCTCAATCTATCTCTAGTGATATCAAGAGTGGACTTTTGTAATAGTCTACCATCTGGTGCACCACAGAAGGTTGCCATCAAACGACAGCACATACAGACTGCCGCCAGGATAGTCTAGGGTGTAGGAAGTTCGATCACATTACCCCAATTCTATTCGACCTACACTGGCTGCCAATATGCCAGAGGATCAGATACAAGATCTTATGCCAAGTGTACCGGTGCTTGTGTGGAGATGCTCCCCAATATCTCAGTGATCTCATAACTCCGTATAAGCCAGCCAGATCACTTCGGTCAGACTCGGTCAAACTCCTTTTAAATGTACCAGATGTGAAAAGTGTCACCTTTGGTAAACGTTCCTTTGCTTACATGGCACCAAAAGAGTGGAACAGTCTTCCCATTGACCTCAGACAATTGCCAACTTTCGAGTGTTTCAAAGTTCGACTTAAGACATATCTTTTCCAAATTGCTTTTAATGACTGACTTTCCAGCCTCTATCCCTGTGCGCTTAGAGCATGCATTGAGCGTGGATGATGTGCTTTATACATTGACTATTATTATTAAAATAAACAATTGCTAATAATTATTCAAATTGTATTGACTAAAACACACGCTTAATCAGATAAACAGTTCATATGTTCAAATGAGTTATAAAGATATATAACACTGGTCACAAATAGAGCTCTACAAATGTATATACTATATCAGTAGTCTCCAGAAGTCTTGATCCATGAAGTATCTAAATGATGTTGCTATGCGAACCTGTTGGCCGATGCAACAGTTAGTGTCTAAAGTATAGAATCTAAGTATAGCAAGTCAGTCCTTCACATAAACAGCCTTTTTCGTACCCAAATTGCGTCTAGAGAGTCAAAGTCAATCTTCAATAACAATGTTTACAACCGATCCAGTCTGATGAAAATAGACCTTTTCCGAGGGATAAAGGTTGCTAAATAGTGCATCTACTGAGATACGAACTCCTTGCCAAACCATCTGGTAACAGCCCGTAGACTCATGACTCACTGACGCTATTCAAGTAGCCAATCACAGAACGTCCAACAAAAACTTTCAGTGTGAGAGTGTTAGGGGCAAGTACAATCTAGTTAAAACTAGCTGTAATGTTATACGTCCCCTAAGTCCGTCATTGCTTTAGGGGACGTATAACATTACAGCTAGTGTTAACTAGATTGGGGAAAGTAACTCCCGACAGCCATACTTTCCGTAACATGTTTCCGAATGCTTTCAAAACTGCAAGCATTATAACAATGATCTGATTGGGTTAAACTGGTACAGAACACGCGGTAAATGAATTATTTTGAAAATTATATTCCGCGGAACAAGGTCGATTTTTAATCAGACTGACAACCTATCTTACCCAGACCGGAAGTTGCTAGAAACTTGCGGAAGGTTTAGAAGGAAAGGCAACTAGGTCCATCAAACAAAACCCCTAACAGTAAAAATACTGTCACTGACACTTGTAAGAGTTCAAAACCAAGTGACCCTTGCTTACACTTGTAGACCCAAAAACAACTAAACCTAGATATCTAATATTATTGAAGGACAGATACATTCTCATAACAATTAAATTAAAGATAAACATGAAACATGAAACATGAAACATGACATATACAATGTAAATGTAAGATCATATAAGGTAAACTAAATAATAGAAAGAATTATAAAAAATGTTTTAACAAAATTGGCTGAAGCAAGATTTTGCATGAGTCATCATTGCTAAAGGTAAGTTTCAATGAAAAAATCTCAAGCTAATTTAATAGCTCTTCAGTAATGATTGTCATTCTTAGATGAGCAATCGACATCATTTGAGTCAAGTAATTTTAAATGATCTAGTTCTGGAATAATTCAGTGATGACAATTTCAAAGCTATCCAACTCTATCAGGTATTTGCATCCTTAACGATACTCCAATGCCTTGATCCCACATGTTCCACAATGAATGCTGGTTGTCTTATCGTATGTAATTTTGCGCCCAATGAAATGTAATGATTTGAAATGTTTTTTATGGTCTCACATTTGTGCTCGATTTAAAGTCCTGTTATTGGCTGGTTATTTAAAGTGCCATACGAGAATGAAGGTTTTATAAGATCAAGTGATTGAAGTAGCTTTGCGAAAACATATCCTGAAAGAATAGGATGTGTTTTAAACAATTAGATAAATGATGTGCCGATGGAATCTGTATATATGTATTGTAACTGTATGACACACTGTTATATTTATTTAATCAATAGACCAAATTAGAATTAACAATGTCAGAATTCCTAAAACAATAACAGTATAAAAGTTGATTGACTATTTAAGTCTTGGCTTTAAATATATATATTTTTTATATTCATTGAACTCTTTTTCTGATCGTCGTTTTTTTAGCATCTTATCCAGATTATTCAGTCATAACGAGACCCTGGCGAGAGAATATTGGATATTTTATTAATGTATAAACTTTGCTTTCACTATTTACCCACGTAATTCGAACAGTAGAAGATATAAATGATATCATTGCAAATATCAAAGGCATAGTTATAGCATGGTGATCATTCTTGAAATGGTTGATCCTAGAGTCGAAGTCGTCTTGTTGTCAATAACGATTTCCCTCCCAGACAAGCGTGACTGTGCTGAGGTACTGAACAACGACCCTGATTCTCCAGACGGAGTGTACATCATTAACCCTGATGACGGTATAGGTCCTGTCAGAGTCTACTGTGACATGCCTCCAAAGGGAGTTGGAAATGTTTTTCTGTTTCCTTTCAGACAAGCGGGACTGTGCTGAGGTACTGAACAACGACCCTGATTCTCCAGACGGAGTGTACATCATCAACCCTTTGGACGGTATAGGTCCTGCCAGAGTCTACTGTGACATGAGTACAGGTGGAGGTGGATGGGCGGTGATACAAGACTGTGCTGAGATACTGAGCAACGACCCGGATTCTCCAAGTGGAGTCTACTTCATTAACCCTGCAGATGGTGTCGGACACTTCAGAGTCTACTGTGACATGACCACAGATGGGGGCGGCTGGACGGTAACGTTCCTTTAAATCAAACCTTTGTTAACTTTTAAATCTTTGTTAATACAAATATATGTCGACTGGATTGAAATTTATCATCTGATTTCGTTTTACAGAAAACAATTTCAGATTACGTCTATGTTGCTTTGAAATTATCACTATATAAATTGCCTAGAAAAAAATATACCAACAACCGACTAATGTTGTTGGAGTCATATATCAAACCTAGTCAGTGGTAGTATTTTATTTACTGACTGTCATCCAACTTCCCAATGCAAGGCATAACTCTTGCCAGTCTTTATTACTGGCCGATTTAGGCCTTGTCGTATTTCCTTAGGAAATATGTGCTTAGAAATCCAGGCCCACTATGCATTTCTGGTGCAGCGATTCACTATCTAGGGACAACAAAGCGAGGGAAATACCACAAGTCTTAAATCAGCCAGTAATGCAGACTGGCAAGAGTTATGCCTTGCGTTTGGAAGTTGACTGTCATCTGACTTATGTAGTGATATCTTAACACTGAAAGTAAGATTTAAATATGGTACCATGAAAGCTTCTTGCTATCTGATTTCTCAAATTGGCATGAGACCTGCAACTATACCTGTCACACTGACGAGTTGACCAAAACAGTTGCTTTATACTTCGCACCATTATCTTTCAATAAGGATAAGCTTTTTTTACGAATACCAATTCCAGGTATTTCAAAGAAGGGTGGACGGTACTGTCGACTTCTTTAGAGATTGGTCCAGCTACAAAACAGGATTCGGAGACCTTGGGTATAACTTCTGGCTGGGTTTGTACAGATTGTTTATAACTTCCTATTATTGTGGTGGTCGTATTAATTATTTTCCGGTCATAGCTCGTATGTATGATAATGATAGGTGTAATAATATAAATACGTTAGTCGTGTGAAATGTTCATGAGTTATTATGAATTTAGAGAAAAATTTGGTCGTTTAACATGTGCCAATGCTTCCTAAAACAGTCGGAATACATTTTAACCAAAACTTTTATCTTGGAACCATGGAATTGTGTTTAGAAGAGAAACATTGCAAATCTTAGTATTGGGTCAATATTTTAAGAAAATAACGAATAAATCTTATCCAAAACATACTGATTTCATTGTTTATAAATGTGCATGAATTATCAAATAAGACAATAACATTTCTACTAACTTAATGAGCTTTTTTTAAAAACTCCCTTCAATTTTTTAATTGGACAATTGAGCCAACCAATGAAACTATGGTGATAACATAATTATCAGTATATTCTCAAGTCTGTAATGTTAGCACAATAGGCTCAACTTATGGGATGTTAAAGGTGTATTCATTGTGTTTAAAAACATTTTATTAGGCTTTAATACGTCCCGACTCACCATATGAGTTTATGATGTTTACAGTGCAAATAAATTCACTCGGCTTGCATATGCATCCCCAATCACCAAATATATCATAATTACTAGTTTCCAATTAAAATATAGTATCATCATTATGGATGTGCAGAAACCGAAACTACACAACCCATTTACATGCACAGTAGTTATATGACATAGAAAAATGATCAACCCAGATTTATCATTCTGTCTCTTATAGATAAGATTCCAAAAGTACGTTTGACACATTGGCGCGCGCCACACGCGGTACATTGTCCGGTTTTCGATCAGTGTCACTACTTTTACCTTCATATCGTCAATATACTGAGTCGACTATCATCAAAATGGTAGTTTTTGGTAACAGTCGGTATTTCTCGATAAAGTGACACCAAGTATAACATTTGGAATATGTGACCCCAACAACACAATGGATGTACCTTTAAGACACAACAGCTCGCAGGTTTCACCGCAATGCAAAGCCAAATGGCGTTGAGGGCTTTCTCCCTGCCATAATACTAGCAGCCGTGATATACGTGAAATACTCTTGAAAGCAGCGTTAAACACTAACTCACCTCACCTTTAAGACACAACAAACCAAGTTCCTCCGAGCACATAACTTTTTTTATGATTTTTAAATTTGAAGAGGTGAAACGTTTCTTTTGGCGCTTAGTTTATGAATCAGACTTCTGTTTGGGTATCGTTGAACTGCAGTCTATTTAGGTCATCCATATTTTCAAGTCAGAAATGCATGATTCTGTAGATGAATAGCACTTTGAAGATCACAGAGATTGAAAATTAAATGAAGCTGAACGTCATCTGCAGGGGATTTGTGTCATAGTGGAGAAGAGTCAATGATGGTCTAGTGTACATGATTAATAGGACTGGACCTAGTACGGATCCTTGTGGAACTCCGTACTTTAATCGAACTAGCTGAGAGAAGAGGCCAACGTTCTGGGTTCGGGAAGAGAAATAAGAGGCAAGCCATCTGTGTGTTCTAGTCCAGATATAAGGATAGTGTGGTCGATAGTGTCAAAAGCTGAAGAGAGACCGAAGATTGATAGAATTGATTTTTTTCTGTGGTCAAGTGCTGATAGAAGGTCGTTGACTCGTTGGTGATCTTCAGAAATGCTGTTTCGGTGTTTCGGCTCGGTATGCAGATTGGTGTTGGCTTAGAAGTTTTATTCTAGATTAGTAAGCAGTTGGGAGAGTACAATCAATTCAGTAATTTCGAGAGGAAAGAGAGGTTAGAGACCGACTGATAGCTCTTTAGGATATTGGAATCAAGGCTGGGCTTTTTTTATTTTTTGGACATACAATAACCTCATTCGAATGCTTGGGGTAAAATTCCAGAAGTAAGAGAGTCGTTGATGATGTTGGTAACAGATGCCTTGGAGAAATATAAATTTATCACGTTGAAAAGGGTCTAATTTACATGACTTCTTTGGTGATTTCATTATGAACTCTCTGACCATTTATTCTGAGTCACTGTTGAAAGATGAAAAACATGTTCCCGTGAAGCGTTTATCAATTAGCAATGTCGTAAAGTCGTCGTGAGGTATACTGACCAAAAAGAAACAGATAGCTAAAATCTGTTTTAAAAGTATGATATTGATATTTTTAATTTCGAAATCACAATAATATAATTGCTAAATGAGAATATAGCTTTTACAATATTGTCTTGTACGTGGACAGACCAATTTGTGAATTGCCTGCAAAACGCAGCACTTTGAATCAAAACAGAAAATATTGAAAAATGGAGAAAAATCCGAAAGCATGTTGCAAGTTCAAATATGGGAACTAAGGCGTGATACGAGTGTCTATAAAAGCTCGTTATTCCCGCTGATAATCACTTTCAAATGTTCAGCATACGCGACCCTCAGGATGTCAAGACTAAATGAAGAGTGCAGAAACCGAGCAATTGGACGTCTGGAAATGGGGGGTAAGTCAGTCAGCAGTACCCAGGCCTTTCAACGTTAGCCAGACTGTCATCTCTCGTCTTTGGCAGCACTACACAGTCCACAACTCTACAAAAAATTGACCTAGATCCGATAGGTCAAGAGTCCCTACTCCGGCGCAGGAACGCTTCATCCGGCTGTTCCATCTTTGGAACAGGACAGTTAATGCAATGTAAACAACCATCAACATCCCTCGACTTCGTAGAGTATCAGCGCAGACAATACGAAATCTCTTACGACAACATGGGATATGTCCAATGCGACCATACAGAGGGCCTTCTTTGCTACGTCATCATCGTTATGCACGACTGTGATTGACCAGAAACATTCACCCATGGACCTTGGTGCAGTGGAGAAGAATCTGCTTTAGCAATGAGTCGCGGTTCATGCTGTATCGCCATGATGGAAGGATGTGTGTCCTTCGACGGATAAATAAACGTTAAGTTTAACACTGAAATCGGCAATCGATTGATACGCTAGGGGAAGTGTTATGATGTGGGCAGGTGATTCCTTGAATGGTAGAGTGCAGGTAAAGTTAACTGCTGCAGGCTACCGTGACGAAATCCTCCAAAGTCACCTTCTTCCTGTAATTGACGTCAGACGAGAAATCTTTCAATAAGACAACGCCAGACCGCATCAGCACATTTAGCATGGATAATATTGCCAACAAAAATGTTAAAGATCTGATGAAATGAATTTTTCTCAAGAATGACAGATGATTACCTATACGTATATTGTACATCGGAATCAATTGAGCAGAAAATCGAGACAATATACACTTGCAATTGATAATTAAAACAATTTTAATTCGCCCATTTTAACACTAGCGCAATCAGTAGGGCTATTCATTTTGTAAATGCTCCGGAGGCGTGACTGTGATAAGCGACAGACTGGGCCGGCTAGACAGCTAATCTGCCGCCTCTCGTTAATTAATTAATAATGATTATCATTGCCGCTAAATGAATTTATGAGATGTATTACATCGCCAAAAAGACATGTTTATGTAATAATTATGTTATTGTCATCTGCGGAATTACCTAGATGAATATCTAAACATTCGATATATGGGAAATTTAAGTTGGTTTATTGAAGATTTCTTTGTGAAAATAACAACCAAAATGTTGCGAAATTACGTTGAATTATGACTATCGGCGAAAATCAGATTCCTCCTGATACGTCACAGAAGTCATCCCTTCAGGGGCCACACCCCTGCAGACTTTCATTCTGGTCGCCGGGACCAAATAAGGCAGTTTTTTTAAAAAGCCGTATATAAGTAATTTATGGACCGATTTCAGAAATTTAAAATCGAGCAAATGTCAAATTGACATCCCATTTTAATGAATCCGATTTTGACCGTATGTCATTTCATCTATCCTTTAATGTACAGCCATGGATATCTTAATCGCCGGACCTGAACCCCATCGAGCATTTGTGAGAGTTGTTGGACAGGCGTATAAGGCACCAGCAACATCAACCAAAGACTTGCAACAATGTAAATGTTGGACGCCATGGACGTTCAAAGCACCGGACCTCAACCCCATCGAGCATTTGTGGGATATGTTGGACAGACGTGTGCGACACCAGTAGTGTAAGGTGAGCACGCACATACTCCTCAATGAGGAACCAAATGAGGAACCGTTAATGTATGCAGCGTAGCTCATTAATAGGCTAATGTATGCATGACGTCACGGGTCAGAAAGGTCGAGGAATCATTAGACTACACAATGCAAGGATGCTTTTGAACCTATCCATGAACATTAACGAGAACAATGGTCTTTTATAACACTACCCATCAAGTAATGAAGACCAGTCGAACGAGTTTATAGTTTGGCGCCAAAAAACTATTTGTAGGTATGACGTGTCACCCGTCCCCTCTCTGATTAAAATACACATATGAATACCTTATGTATACCTAGCGAAGCGTGAGGATTTGACCTGGCTATACAATACCGTATGGTTTTCTGAATATACACCTAGGCTTTTGAGCTGGCCATAAGAAGTCCTGACCTACTGCTTGAACAAAAGGTCTTTATTTATATCGCTACAGCGTCGGCCAAGAAACGTCTCTTAAATATCCATATATTATATAGGTCAAATGTTATTTTCTACTTTTCTAGTATTATTATATCTCTCAGTGAACCAGTGAAATAGTACACGAAATTGACGGATGAAATATTCTCGAAAATATGTTTCATACAGTGAGTGAGTGGGTGATTTCATTTACACGAATCTTACAGAAGTATAACAATGTTCGAGTCCTTTAAGTTTGATATTAGTGTACGTTTCTTAGCGTAATATTTAAGATCGGGTATGCAAACTTCATATGAAGTGATTTTGAGTTGACTGATAGTTATACATAAAATACCATTCCATAACGAGTTAAAAGCGAAATAGGAATATACTTAACGTCATTTAAAATATATATTGGGTATATGAGTTTTTGCTGTGATAGGTTGTCAACTTTAAAAAGATATGGTAGTTAGTACTGATATAAGGTGAAATGAAGGCTGTCTCGTCAAACATTCTAACACATTTTATCATAGAACTCAAGCATGTTCTGACCTGCTGTCTAACACGTAACGTGTCCTGACTTGAATATCACGTGACTATGATGTATCACGTGACTATGATGTATCACGTGACTGGAAGTGTTATAAGACAGCTCATGTCTCGAACCTATACCTCAGTTATAGTCTGTAAAGCCCGCGGAGTTAGATGCTACTCACTTTTCTCAGCGTTATTGCTTATTACTTACAAGATCATACAAACTTTCTAGAAGCATGGCAACGAACAGTCAAGACACATCTCAGGACTGGACGAAGACTCAGTATAGTGGATCCATCATGGACGACGAACGGCAGACAGATCAGCGAGAGAGTCTGTTTCATATAGGTAGCACTCGCTACGTCAAGACTACCTTTTGGAGTGGAGACTGGAAGATAGACATTCGTCAATACGAATGGAGTTCCGAAGGCGTGCTCTATCCTACCAAGAAGGGGATTCGACTGTCTCTCGAGCAATGGGGGCATATCAAGAGTGTGGAAAAGATGGTGGCCGACTACTTTCAACAAAGTTTACCTTTGTCACAGTCAGCTCACTCCCTGCAGTTGGGCGAGAACGTTTTTGTATCCGTGGAGCCCCCGAAACAAGTCGTGGATGTTCGACAGTGGTGGCTACCCGAGGGTGAACAGGAATTGAAACCTACTCGTAAAGGGATAGCCTTAAAACCGGAGGAATGGCGACAACTTATCAGAGTGAGGGCACTGTTGGAAGAAACCATGCAATAGTATGTATATTCATCTAGACGTATATGGACTATATTATCTGTGTATACATAACCCAAGTGAAGGGGGTAGAGCTATAGAGGACATGACAAGACGTGTTTGTGTCATCATATCCTAAAATAGCATCCAGATATAAAGAAGCTACACTGAAGCGAGTGAGTCATACAGAGCATTGGTTTCACGAAGTCTACGGTCCCGCACTCCTCTCTCTCAAACGGACGCTCAACATGGCTAGTGATAAAATAACATTCTACAGTTGGAAGTATGTCTACCCGAAAGCCGATCACATTCACGAACCAGTCTATCTACAGTCAAGCCAATGGTTTCAAGACCGTGATCAGTGTGTACGAGATGCAGAGAAGAAAGTTCCCAACGAGGACCAAGGTTTAAAACGTGTTATCACTAAGAAGACCAAGACAATCTGTGTACAACAACAACAGCCATCCCTCGAAGTGAACGACTACATGATATCCTTACTCACGCTATGTTACACCATGGAACTCTGTCATATGGTCCATCGTCTCGGAAATGAGGTCTGTATAGCGTGTATGTTTGAACAAACCGAGAGACAATATCATACCTGTCGTGACGTGTTCGAGAATGAGAAACTACAGCAGTTTATAAACACGGCTTTGGAGGAAGTGAACGATAATCATGTCATTGACCAATGGGTTCAGCTGATGCGTGATGATCCCGACTTGAGCAACGTGTCTTCCCTAGCTCTGTGTCGTTATAGATGCAAGGACTATCTGAACACGCACTATAAGACGAGCGAATGGTTAGACACCATCAAAGATCGTGTGTTAAAAATGTTATATTTGGAAAGATCATTTCGTTAAGACATAGTTCACATGCTCCATGCTATGTTGATGTATATTACCCACCCGTTTCAATATTAATGTATATTGATGTATATTGATGTATATGTATAGATATATAGCTTTCAATATTCATGTTGTAGTTTGTAAAGTTACTATTCGTAATAAAGAATGTTATATCTCAGATTACTCGTGTCTGTTATTCATGAGATTGTATGTATATGTATGTATGTATGTATGTATATCTATATTAGGTAGTGTCAATCCACAACGTTATAGTGTTGCTGTTAACGACATTTGAAACATGTCCTCTCCGAAAACGTTAGAGAGTGTTTATTTCGATCCCAAGTCACCGGGTAGTTACTACGGGGTTAGTAAATTTAGACAGAGTTTAAAACGACGTAGTCAAGACGTACCCACGATCTCTAAGGTGAAAGCCGAGTTGAGCAAGCACGACGCCTACACCTTACACAAACCGGTCAAACGTAGGTTTCAAAGACTTAAAGTGATAGTCAATGGTATAGATCAGCAATGGGATATGGATTTAATGGATATGAGTCGTTATGCCAAAGCCAACGACGCTGTACGTTTTATCCTCATTGCCATAGACATCTTGTCTCGCTATCTTTGGGTCGCCCCTTTAAGAAACAAGAAACCCGAGTCCGTCGTCGAGGGACTGAACGCTATACTGTCACAGGATGGACGCAAACCTCAAAAGATCAGGGTGGATAAAGGGACAGAATTTAAAGGGGCTTTTCACGACTTTACCGAGCGTCGGTCTATCAAACTCTTTACAACGCAGAACGAAGATATCAAAGCAAATTATGCGGAGAGAGTCATTCGAACGTTGAGGACTCTCATAGCTAGATACTTGACGCATAAGAACACAGAGCGCTACATAGACGTTCTACCGGATTTAGTGAACAATTATAACCATACCTTACATCGAAGTTTAGGACAATGGGCTCCTGCAGAAGTGAGCGAACGAAACGAGGTGAAAGTGTGGAGACATTTGTACATGGAGAAGCCACCCAAAACGAGTAAGGTGCGTCCGTTTCGCTATAAAGTCGGTGATATAGTCAGAATCAGTTATTTGAGAAAACCATTCGCCAAAGAACACCACTTGCGTTGGACGGAAGAGTTATTCAAGGTAGCCAAGCGCATGAGAGATCAACGTCTCCCCTTGTACACCTTGAAAGATTTTCACGACGAGCTCTTAAAGGGACGCTTTTACGAACAGGAATTACAGGGTGTCGACAAGGATCTGGACGCCGCGTGGGATATAGAGAAGGTGATACGTAAAAAACATGAACGGGGTAAAACGCTATACTTGGTGAGGTGGGCGGGCTGGCCTTCTAGCTTCGATTCGTGGGTTGACGAGAGCCAGGTGAAAAACAAGTAACATTATCATCATGGATAAGTACATCGTGTTTAACGACCTAGACTCCAAGAAGGATTACTACACGAGCAACTCGCACTATCGTTTTCGCGTGAAACTGTCTCAGCGATTAAAACTGGAAGGAGTGTGGATGGTAGCTCTGTTAGAATTAAAATTCGGTACAGTGGATACTAAAAAGCTCAACGATACATGGATTGACGTGTTGTGCGACCTATGCGACAGTTCGCACGTGGGACAGCAGTATCTGCCCTTACTGAGACGAGTCGATCTGAGAGACGGACCCAACTACTATTTTCACCAGCCCTGGTATATCCCAGTCGTGTTAAAAGACACGTCCGAAATCGAAATCTATATAAAGTGTGCAGAGGGTACACCGCATTCATTTCTGAAAGAGACGGTGAACGTGTCACTCGTGTTGCGACGATTTCCATTCCTGAGTTAGAGATATATATATATATATATATATATATATATATATATATATATATACTGTTGCATCTCCCCGATCATGGAATGTAAAGTGTATATTCCCGATACCAAGAAATTTATGGAATTTTTTGAACGTCGAAAAAGTCCAGGACAAAAAGTGATCAAAGGACGTCCCAGCGGGTCACGATTCATTATCATTCCATCTACATCTACATCATCGACGACCCCCTCGCATAACAGTCGGGGTTCGAAACCGAACATCACCCTGACATCTCCCAATCAGAACGTGGTGCAGAGAGACGAAGCGGCTCAGAAGCGAACCAAGGCTATAAAACGAAAAGCGGGAGATAAGATCGTCACTTCTAAGAAAGTGCGTCGTGAGGGACAGAGCTCTTCCAAACGTTCTTTCATCGAGTTTAAGAATACCCCTGCTATCGACCCGAGAGATATCTGGAAGAAGTAATCATGTCCGTACTCACAGAGAAAGAATTTTCCGAGGCTCTCCCCGTTTCCATGGATCTATTTTCTATGCCCGCGTATCAGACCAGCATACTTCAACATTACTACGAAAACATACGTCCTCTATCGGTCATCACAGACTCCAGCCCCGTCGAGTTTCACGTTCCGAACGGAGGGAAAGATTACATAGACCTGAGCAAGTCTCGTCTCCACGTCAAACTGAAAGTGAAACACGCGGATAACACGGACTTGGCCGATAAAGAGAAAGTCGGACCCGTCAATCTAACATTGCAAAGCCTGTGGAATCAGGTGACAGTTCACATGCAAAAACAACAGGTTAGCTCCAGCAATGCCGGGTACCCATACAAAGCACTGATGGAAACCATCCTCGACTACGGAAGCGACGCCAAGTCAAGCCAGCTCACGAGTCAGCTGTATTATAAAGATACGGGCGACACGGTGGCAGAATTCAACTCTGGCGATCCCTACGCTGGTGGGAACGACGGGCTCATCAACCGAGGTAGCTTCGTGGCCGGGAACAAATCGCTGACTCTTTCCGGACCTCTCAGCGAGGACGTATTTTCCTTCAAACGCCACCTGGTGAACGGCGTGGATCTCGACGTCAAACTGTTTCGCTCGGACGCCAAGTTTGCGTTGATGTCGGCCGAGACGGGCAAAGAATATCAAATCGAACTGCAAGACGTCTATCTGAAGGTTTGCAAACTGAAAATCAACGACGCCCTGATCGTCGCGCAGGACAAACAGTTTGAGACGGGGAACGCTCTTTACCCGTACGAGAGAAGTATAGTGAAGATGTCTACGGTCGCTTCCTCCAGCATGGATTTTAACTGGGACGCCATGTTTCAAGACGAAGTTCCCAGTCGTCTGATCGTGGCCATGGTACAATCGAACGGAGTGAACGGGTCTTACACGGCCAATCCGTTCTGTTTCCAAGGAGATATGATTAAAAGCATGGGTCTGTACCTGAACGGCAACACAGTACCGGGACGTCCCTTGGAGGCGGACGACGTGGAGGCTTACAACTCCCTATACGAGTGGAACAACGAATGGGGTAAAGACAAGGGTTTGAACCTGGACCGCACAGAATTTAAGATTGGTCACGCGCTGTACGTCTTTAACCTGCAAGCGATGCTAGGAAACGACGGCGGTGACTATCTGAACCTCGCCAAGTCCGGCAACCTGCGTCTGGAAATCACGTTCAGCAAAGCCCTGACACAGACCTTTAACGTGATCGCTCTGGCCCAGCTCTGATCGAGATCGACAAAAGTCGCAACGTGTTTTTGAAGTAATAATAATAATAATGAACACTCAACAGTTACTGTGCGCCATACGTAGCGAGCCGAGTCTCCATACATACGTGAAAGGAGTCTATGCGAGAGACAACTTGACTAGCGCGACCTCGACACCAAATAGTAGGGGAAAGCCGTGGGGATGTGTTGTAAACACGGACATAGCACGAGGTCGAGGGAAACATTGGGTTGCATTCTATTTCGACGGGATAGGTAGCGGCGAGTTTTTCGACAGCTTTGGAAGGAAACCCGGTTATTACACTAAAGAATTTTTAACACTTTTTAAAGAGACACTCTCGTAGTTATCGATACAACACAAAAGTTTTACAGCAATCTACGTCGAGTGCTTGTGGGTTCTACTGTCTATTTTATCTGTTAGAGAAATGTAAAAACAGAGCTAGTTTAAGAGACATCACAAACCTATTCGATACAGACAAACGATGCAACGATCACTTTGTCACTCAGTTTATATGCAATTATTTTAAATACTGTTTGACGTGTGTTGCATGATGTATATCGTTAGTACATTTTCTGTGTGTTGCATGATGTATATTGTTAGTACATTTTCTGTGTGATGATATTGCTATTGCTTTATTTTCCATTGTTAACATATAGTGTACGAAATCGTTTTTTTCCCATTGCTGTGTCCATATACTATTCGTTTATATTAAGGTAGAGACGATACAATTACCATCGGTTAGGCAAGTCATGTCACGATTGTACATCTATTTTTTTATTTTATTTTATTTTATTTTCTTTCTTTCTTCAGTATAGAGAGAACTATAAAACCTTTTAATCATCAGTTAATATGTAATGTAGTGTAGTGAGTTTGTCTTGCTGACTGTATAACCTGTGTCATATTAGTCGTAATAAAATTTGATAAAAATATCAGTATAGAGTTTTCTATTCCTATGAAAGCGAGTGCGTGCACGTATGATTGATAGAGAGAGCGAGCGATAGATACTATAAACTATCCGAGTAGACACGAGTATGTCTCATTCTGAGGTGTACCACCGGTCGGTCAAGTCATGGCGAGATACGTTCTGAGACATTATGAATTTATGATTCACGTTCTGTCCCAACACGATTACCAGGAAACGTTGAACGATATACGTACTATGAACAGCGGTCAGGTGAAGGCCGTCATTGCCATCGTCATGCGTCTGCTTCAGGGACGTATACCCGTCACGCGTACACAGGAACGGGTGTATTTACAACGAAACCCAGACAATAATTATTATAGGATTTTGCGACGCATCGTGAACCCGAATACTGGCGAGGCCTACATCAAACGTATACTGATTCGACATACGAGATTAATCGCGTTCATCTTCAACGCAGAACACGTGAGACACGTGCGGGATGAAGCGAGGAACAACATCATGCGTCAAGCCAGACGACAGCGACAGAGAATATTGGCCCCACACGCTGCTTAAAAAACAATATATATATATATATATATATATATATATATATATATATATATATATATATTAGGTTATCACGCGAGTATCTTCATTGAGATTCGAACCGCGACCGAGACAAGATGTCCGATCACTGTATTTTGAAATGGACCACTCCGACCACTATATCGGTTCTCGGTGCTTCCGGTTCTGGAAAGACATTTTTCGCAAAACGTTTGTTAGAGAATATGGCGTGCGTTTTCGATAAACCGCCTAATCTCATCGTGTATTGTTACGGGGCATGGCAGGATATCTACGCGGAGATGGAGCGAACTATCGAACACATACAGTTTCACGAAGGCTTGCCTACAGACAGCGATCTACGGACGTGGTCCGAACAATCCGGTAAACAGGCGTTCGTCGTCTTAGACGATTTGATGGACGACATAGCTCACAGCAAACTTATGTTACAAGTTTACACAACGTTATCGCATCATCTCGGACTGACGGTGATCAATCTACAGCAAAGCCTGTTCGCTAAGGGACCCTATACTCGCACCATCAGTATCAATACACATATATTTGTCCTGAAAAGCAATCCCAGATCATTATCGGAGTACCGGATACTAGCTTCGCAGATCTTTCCGGGAGAGAGCAAGTATTTTGCCGAATCTTACAAAGACGCCATCGAAGGGAGCAAGTATGGTTATTTGATCGTCGATCTCTCGCCCCATAGCGACACGAGCTACGGACGCTTACGGACGGGTATCTTTCCCGATCAGTTGCTCACTTATTATATACCGAAATAAATAAATAATAAAAGAGACAGACACGAGAAAATCGACTCATTCCATGGTCGGACGCGCTATGAGCAACAACAAGGTGTATCGCTGGGATATCGTGTGTTCGCCTCCCGTTCATATCCTGTCGCTGAGAAGTCTGCCTACCTCTTCCCGGTGTGAAGACATTTCGTTAAAGTCGAGTCCGCATTGGTTTGAAACGAAGGAAGAGTGCATACAGTCCCTCCGACACGCGTGGAGAACAGGTGTGGATCTACCCAACGCATACGGCGGACCTTACTGTTATATCATTTCGAAGACGCATTTCACGATGTAGACATGCTTCGCGTGTTGGAAAAAGCCAAGCCGGTGAAACGCAAGGCCCTCTTACCCAACCTATCTTCGAAACAGTATCGCGCCATTGTGACTATGTTGTTCAATATTAACATGGGAATCATTCCCTTGACAGAGCAAGAGAAAACCAAACTGTTTCGATACAGGAAAGCCATTCGTCTATTGACCATCAAGCGAGGAGGACCTAGACCGAGTTTACTCTTGAAAGAAGCGGGATTCAAACACAAGAGCCTGTTGAGTCTACTCGTTTCTCATCACTTTATCATTCCGACTTGCGTGAAAGCTCTAGACCGATATCTACGAGTCGTAGAAAGCCATGAAAAAAGAGAGCAACATGCGAGCAATGGTGGTGGTGAGTCGAGACAGGTACCATCAGCTTCTGTCCCAAGCTCGCCCATCTCATTGGAAGATGGAAGGGATGGGGGAAACGCACGTGACGACAGAACCACAGAATCACCATGCTCCCCAACTGCAGTCAATGACGAACGAGACACCAGCACCACGAGCGGTAGCGAGGGAGACGACATGTGCTGAAGAAAACGAAGAAGAAGAGCCCACGGTTAAGCGGAACACGTTTCACGCTAACACGCGATCACATAGTGTATATCACATAGTGTATATCACATAGTGTATATCACATAGTCTATATCACATAGGTTCAACATATCACATATCACAAATACTGATGATGGATGGAGGGATACAAAAATACTGATGATGGATATAGGAATAATAATTAATTAATTTAACTCCGCTTTGTACATGACTAGAATAGTAGGAGAGTTGAGGGAACGCGCTGGAGACATTTTGATTTGATTGAGATAGAATTTAAATTAATTTTCTAGTAGTTCATTTAAAATTTCAACAAGAAAAGTGTCGGTGTCATCTAGTTTCTCGTCACGTGGGGACGGATAGGGACAGAGCTCTATGTCGAGAGGAGCCGTGTGAATGCCGTCGTCTAGCACTCGACGTTTGCAGTAGAGATAGCTCAACCCACGGCGCGTTTGTTGATAAGTACACATGGTATTTCCCTTGAGACGGAACCCTCTGTTCATTCCCTCGCCGGGTACCCGCGTTCGCATGACATTTCTAAACGCTTTGAGGGGCGTTTTCAACGTGCGTTTGGAGATGCCTTTGCAAGAGAATTTGACCCGGCGGTCGAAGTAACCGACGACAGGGATGGATGAACGGAGTCGGGCTGTCTTCACGCTTACTCAGCACGCGTCGGGCACGTTGTAAAAGACGTTGAGCACAACGCACACTCAAACTCGAGGCGGGCTTCGGTTTGCGTTTGAGAATAGACTGTGTCACCAAGTATGTTTTACTACACAGTCCGATCATTTCGTCCCCTTCGTACTCGAGTTTGAACAAACCCGGAGTACGTTTGTCGTGGAGGGCGTGCACAGAACAGCACGTGCGTGGAAACCAACGCGTACAGTTGTCATCTTCAGGGTTGGCTCTACACAATCCCGTCAACTGTGTTTGGTACGCTGTCTGTTTGCTGGGTTGGATCATGTCGGAGAGACACTTTGCGCTCAAGGCCATGTAGGCGGAGTCAGTGTCCATCTCCATGTATTCCCAATCACTACGATCCACGTAGACGTCCATGAAATCGTAGTAAAATTGAAGAATGCGCAGTTTGGCATACTGCAAAATGAAATAACCCAGCTGCATTGGGGTGTCGAGGTTTAAGAGCTTTTTACCCTTCTCCACCTCGAAATATCCCTCGCCCAGTTCCGTCAGTTTACGAAATTGTGGGAGATTGACTTGTCTACTGGCCTCTGTGGGGGTAGAGACATACGACACGGTCTGATGTTTTTCCTTATTGATTAAGACACTGCCGTATGCTGAATTCCCAACCAACTTTGCCGTATCCCCGCGTATGGAGGCAGAGGGGTCGCTGTCGGCTTGTCGTCTGGCAGAACACACGTCTTCGACAAACGAGTGAAAGCAAGCGTTTGGAGTGTACTCGACGACTTGGTACACACGAGTGATTACCATCCCGTGTTGTAGATACCATTGCAACAGCGGGGTGGCGATCAACATCTGTCGTGCCTTGAGACCGCCGACTAACATCTGGCGCGGTTTTTTACTCAACTCGTTCTCTGCGATATACTGCTGCATGTGTTCGCCGAGAGCCTCGTGTGGAACCTCCGCATTACAAAAAAGGGGAGCCATCTCTCGAAAGTACTCTTCGGGGGAGAGACGAGTGCCGTGAGGGTTCCGTCCGGTTTGCCACCGCTCGGGGACTCGAATGTCTACCTCGACCATGCCGAACAGATCCCCTTTAACCACAGCCCTCAGAATCTCATCCTCCGTCAGGTTCCTTTTATTGTGTTGATAAAAAGGCGGCTGACGTTTTTCAATAAACGAAGAGAGCTCCCGATCTGCCTTGCGATCCTTCAAAAAGTCGCATTCGCACTTTTCTACGATATCGTAGCCTTCTTTACGAATAAAGGCGGCACAGGCATGGGTTCGTTCTAAGCGCTGAGCTAATTTTGCTCGTTGCTTTTCCTTTCCCCGAGCCTTTTGCGTGAGGTAGCATTCATGGCCGTGGTAATAACAACCATAATATTCCAGCACGACGTCTTTGCCCAACACATTCGACTTGGGAACGAACCCATCCACCAGGTAAGGTCCCACCCGTTTTTCACGACCCCAATTCAGTTTATGCTTAATGTCCCTCCCGGTCTTGAACCTCAACCAGTCCATCCAATAGTACATGGACATGTACCTGTCCCTGCGTTCGGGTCTGAAGCCCGTCTCTGCTTTCCTACGCACGAAAGGGCCGGTGGGCATATCTTGATCTATAGCCCACAGGTATAACGCATTCGCGTCGTACCCGACCACCCTTTTACACGGCTTCTGGGGGTTATCTCTAATAAACGTCTGATGGGCTCTGTGGTACCTCGTGAAAATGATGGAAGGACCGCCCACCACGTTGGCCTTTACCGTGTCATAGAGATCTACATTGCTTTTATCGAACAATGCAAAAGTGACCCCCTCTTTCTGACTCTCTCGGAACAGTTTCTGTCTAGCCACACCGGGGACAGACATGGTGGTTTTAAAGAGGTCGATACCGTCCTCGTTATAAAACCGTTGCATGGCTTCTGCGGCTTGCACAAAGGGTCCCACGTCCAGATTATTATACCAGACAAGGAAATCACAGAACGTGGTCATGCCTTCCCGTTCCCACACTGCCTCGAGCTCGGCATAATTCTCTTCAATGGATTTTAAGCCGTCGTCCAAGACAGACTTCTGTTTGAGACTGGAATACCAAGCCTCACCCAGAGGTGGAAGGCGAGTCTCATCCAGTTTGTTAGGTGTGTCCAGATACTCATAAGGGAAGAAACCTTTTTTCTCTGTCACCCCAAAGGCTTTCAGAAACTGTGCATAACTCGTTCCGGGAGAGAGATACTGCGTGACGTCAAGAAATTTGAACGTGTCATTACTCTGACAGAGGTAGGAGTTATTTTTCTTGACGGTGAAAGCATGAGATTCTTTGCTGTCAAGTGAGAGATGTTTGGGAAGTTTCTCCTTGATGATATTCAAATCGTAGCGAGCCGAATTGAAACCAAGGACGGGGACTTGTGAACAGTACCCCGAGAGCTTCTCGTAAAGATAGGACATACGTTTTAAACGTAATTGTTCAGGCGTTTTAGTCTTATCATCTTTACCCACCCGTTTTGCACCGGATTCTTCGTCAGAACTCTCGTCAGAACTGTCGTCATCGTCACACATGGCCACAGAGACGTCATCGTCACACATGTCGACACAGTCGTTGTCATCACACACGTCAATAAAGTCGGTGACAACAGAGTCGGCAACATCAGATATGACGTCGCATTGGGTGACGGACTGCTTAGCAGACGGAATGCCGATTCTAACCATCTTATCCTTATTCTTATCCTTATCGGATGCGTAAGCACGTAAAATGCCTAAATTCAAGGACCATTTTTCGCAAGCCAACTCGCTTACTTTGTCGGCAATTTCTGTCATGTACTCCAACATAGCGGCAATCAGTTGATCAACATCGGCATCAACGATGCAGCGAGGGGAAGTAAACCCTTCCACGTTGGAGCAGATGCTGACGGAAATGGGGTGGTGTTCTTGCATCCACCTCAGTTTATCTGTCCCGCTATCGATGGGACTGAGTGAACATTCAAAGTCATAGACGATGAACCACGGGAAAAATCTCTCACTTTCATCCACCTTCAAATTGTTCTCTGACAGCTCGTCAAACACCGTCTTGGGTGTGCGGTGGAAACCACCGGGAAACCGAAGCTTGGTTTGACCACTGCAACCGCGCTGATGACGGTTGCAGTTATTTATGCGTTTGAAGAGCATGGAACAGATGGGACAGCGATAGCGTTGACAGTACACATTGATATTGGTGATGAGGGACAAGTGTTTTTCATAGAGGTTTAAATACATGTGTTCTTGAAACACGCCGCGTGTTTTATAGACGGGTTGAGCTATCCTGTCCTCGTCGAGTTGGAAGACGCTAACATTCACACTGAAACAAGCTTCGAAATCAGATAGAAGGGAAGGAGAAAGCCCCTCGTAGTCTTCAGGGGCGACTCGAAAGATGTTAGGAAGATGATTTTGACAAGAGTAGTCCACCCACTTTTTATAGAGGATTTTCGTGGGTGTTTCTAAACTAGCCCGAGCAGAGGGATCTCGATATAACGCCAGACAGCGGAAAGCGCATAGGCGGTCTTCATAATATTTACTATGATAATTACGATCTAACGAAATGATGGCTTTATGATTCTTAATGTAGTCAGGGAGTGTCACAGGGGTATGGCCTAAAGGAAAATTCGATCTGTACGTATAAAACTGTACATTAGTAATCAAAACGGGTTTCCATTTCGTATCCTCGCGTTGTTTCATAAGAAATGAAGATATATCTAAACTTGCCAATCTCTGGCGCAACTGTTCGAGATCCTTATACTCAGTGATATAGAGGGGAGAAGTAAAGAGAGGGTTTGAGCTGTAAGGGTGAAAATAGCGATACTGCCCCGTCTCCACATTACGGAGGATGACACCGAACGCTAAATTGAGTCTAAAACTATAATCCAAAGATTGATAGACGTGTCTAGCGCGCTCCATCAACTCACCTATCGAAAAGTTGGGGTGGAGAGGAACATTAAACATCGAGGCGACCTCTCCGGGCTGGTTATGAACGAGGATAGCATCGGCGTTCAGCTCATAGGCATCCCGGAGAGCGGGCTCCGTCACCTCGCCAGTGTTCCTATCCACCCAGGGTGCAGCAACTCCCTCCTCGTCGTCTCCCTCGTCTCCCTCTTCACTCCACGGGGTGGGCTGGCACTCCTTCCCGCTGCCGGTGTGCTGATGGCGATAGAGAGACCTCCTGTCGTCGAAAAGTTTGTGACAGGTCCGGCAGGTATAGGTTCGAGACTGAGGAGACGAGGGAGCTGTGTGAATAAAGGAATATGGCATTAATAACATTATGCAAAGACATCCAACAGTAATGTGTTTTAACATTATACCTACCTACCTATCTAAATACATACATACATACATAAGTTTCATCATAAGTATATTCGCTATATCATTCTATTTAACCTTGACGTGATTTAGTCATCATTATATTGTTAAGCTTATATCTATAGCCCTCCTATACCCAACGCTAAAACTAGTACCGCCTTGAGTAAATAGTGGCTCCCCTTTGAAATGTCTATTTACCTGTTTGTTGAAGAGGAGAGGAGGTGTCAGGCCTCGATGTACCCGGCTGTGGCGTGCTTGAGGCTGTAACACACATGTCTATACCTTAAACATAAAGCATAAAGCATAACAGTCTGATATTAACAGACACTAACAAGACGACATGTGAACATCCCTCCAAGATAAAGCTCGACATATCTCTTTTCCCCGGTGTGCTGGCGTGCTTATATTTGACAGAATAAACACATAGTTCTCAATATCAGACATGAATACCACAGCGTACACATAACATACTTTGACTGGTCAAGACTCTATAGAGATACATAGAAAAAACATGGTTCCATTTACTTTAAATGTACATGTTAACATCTCACTGATTAAACTGCAATGCATATCAACGCCTATATAAAATTCATTGACTACAACACATCAACTCACCAGATGGATGAACACGCCGAAAATGTACGGCCAACTCACCAGGAGACGAGAATATCTCTGGGCATTTCTGTGGACAGAAAACCAGTTAAGAGTTGGGTATTAGACTCATAACGCATAACCTTCTTAATCAAGGTTGAATAAGCTTGGTTATGATAGCGTTAGTATATCATATACGCTGTTTTTTTTTACTCTTTGACTTGTGTTCGTATAGACATCATACAGTGGAAAACTGCTATAGCATCTCTTAACATGCTTGGGTTTTGTTTTTTTTATGGAATTATCTAAACAAGAGTTATTGCGCATCATACTAATACAGCATTTAAATGAACATGTTCTCTTTCATTAACTTATGTAGAATCTAAAAATATACTTACACTACATTGATATTCCGTTAACGGCTGTGCGAAGGCAGCGCATTTATGTCGCTTCAAATTATAATTTGAAGCGAAAGAATGGCTCGTTTGTCACAGACGTACTTCACTCCTTGGTGAGAAGAACGCATGTGTTTGTTCACATTCGCGGGACGTGAAAACTTTTTCCCACATTGTGGACAGCTGAATGTACTAGAAATGGAAAAAAAAACAGAAGCCCTGTAGAAATGAAATACTAACACTGTATAGCATATCTATTTCACGAACATTGTTTCATAAAACCAATCTATTTTAATAACTGGAAACATAAGAATATGACTTAGATCAGGATTAAATGATAACTACCACTATCTCTCGTATTTTAAATAATATCAGTCTTAACTAGGACTATTATAACACAACGAGATAACATTCATCTTAATCAAAACATGTTCGAACATATATAAACATTTACTCACGTTTTTTCGGAATCCATATTTCACTTTAAAACATCCGTTTAAGTCCTTCAATAAAATATTTAGCTGTTATCAGCTCGAGTGTGAGCGGTGAAATGAAGGTTTCTAGTGGCGGAGGCATAGTACATGTATAGAACTTTCAGTTCAGTCAACCAATCAGGCTTTCCCTATTGTACAGTTCCGTGGGATAAACACACATACAGTACACACGTGTGTACTAAGTCAAAAGAACGTGACCCCCCCCCCCCCCCCCCCCCCCCAATTCTATTATCAGAATATACATAAAGCATAGAGGTATGCGGCTTTCCATTGAGCTAGTGTCCAGCTTTAGATGTTCTATTAACTAGGAGTCTTAGACATGATGCAAGAACGCTCGAAAATGGCGATCTGGGTTTTATATAAATCCTATCTTTTGATAATAAAATGGAACGCATATTTATTATTTTGATAATGGGTTGAAATATAAATCATTGTTTGATAAAAACTTCGAATGTAAATTCATTGTTTTAATAATCAGTTTGAACGTAAAGTATATCTTTTGATAATGAGTTTTGTCTCAATGAGGTATATAGATTTTCACTTCTAAAAAATATACGTAAAATGGTTAACTATTCGTCTCCGCCTGAATACGTTTTTGAGTTCTGTACGATAAAATGTGTTAGAATGAAGTTTGACGAGACAGCCTTCATTTCACCTTATATCAGTAATAACTACCATATCTTTTACAGTTGACAACCTAGCAAGGCAAAAACTCATATAAAACTCATAGAAAATTGGTTTACATAGATACATTTTTTTTGTTTTGTGAATAACTATAAACTACACTTCTTATAACATTAAATATTGTGTAAGTTTATATTTAAAACGTTGGCGAATCTCCTTCTAGACTTTTTATACATTAAAACATAGATACGTTTGGTTTTTTTTCCTATCTATAGGCGACTGTCATGTCGACACGCTTAAAATGTCTCGGTTTTTAGCTCGCCTCTGTTGACAGAATAAACAGTCCATATTTTCGAGAATATTTCATCCGTCAATTTCGTGTACTATTTCACTGGTTCACTGAGAGATATAATAATACTAGAAAAGTAGAAAATAACATTTGACCTATATAATATATGGATATTTAAGAGACGTTTCTTGGCCGACGCTGTAGCGATATAAATAAAGACCTTTTGTTCAAGCAGTAGGTCAGGACTTCTTATGGCTAGCTCAAAAGCCTAGGTGTATATTCAGAAAACCATACGGTATTGTATAGCCAGGTCAAATCCTCACGCTTCGCTAGGTATACATAAGGTATTCATATGTGTATTTTAATCAGAGAGGGGACGGGTGACACGTCATACCTACAAATAGTTTTTTGGCGCCAAACTATAAACTCGTTCGACTGGTCTTCATTACTTGATGGGTAGTGTTATAAAAGACCATTGTTCTCGTTAATGTTCATGGATAGGTTCAAAAGCATCCTTGCATTGTGTAGTCTAATGATTCCTCGACCTTTCTGACCCGTGACGTCATGCATATATTAGCCTATTAATGAGCTACGCTGCATACATTAACGGTTCCTCATTTGGTTCCTCATTGAGGAGTATGTGCGTGCTCATCTTACACTACTGACACCTGCAAAATCCACGAAAAATGCTGCAACAACCGGCCCATGCGCTTCAGGACGAGTGGAGAAGGATTCCACAACGCCAGATCCGACTACTCATTCAGTCCAGCGGTGCAGAGCAGGGTTGATACTCGTGGTGGTAACGCCAGGTACTGACTTCGTCACAGTGACGTCACAGACAAGGATATCCACAAGAAGTTTAAATGACTGTACATAGCGGAGTGAACATGCATCTAACCCTGTGTCAGTTTTGTTGTTGTATATTCATTGTTTAGTGTGCAATCTTGTTGTACAAACATGAACATAAAAACTGATTTTTCTGTAATGCGTTTTTTTATGGGCCGGTGTAGTTGATTCAAGTATTTCTTTTCAATAGACTTTGAACTTGCTTAAAACACAGGATTGCTAATAAAGTGGTCCCTTTACATGCTGAATTGTCATTATCTTGATTCTGTGTCATCCAGGAAATGACGTAATCAACCGCCTGACATCTGCAAAGCCGTCTGAGTTGAGGATCGACATGGGAGATTGGGATGACCAATCAAGATACGCCACGTACAGCACGTTCACGGTTGGAGATGAAGACGACAAATATCGCCTCGAGGTATCTGGGTACCAGGGAAATGCAGGTAACTGATACATATACAGATGCTAAAATTACATATATTGTTACTCGGTATATGACTTTATACACTATCAAACCATATCTGTCATTTTTGTCTGCTACAGTTACGTTTCCAAATGACGTTTTAGTCATAGACCTGCGTCAGCCGTGCTACGTTATTCGGTTTTCCATCAAAACTACGCCTTTACGTCCTTATATTGTCACTATACTGACACGATTAGCATTAAAATGCAGTCAGTACCTCTCTATATTACATAACACCATTTATAACGTTTGACATATGAGACTCCCAACAACACACTGGATGTCCCTTTAAAGGTGAAGTGAGGTGAGGTGAGGTGAGGTGAGGTGAGTTGGGGTTTAACGCCGCTTTCAAAAGTATTTCACTTATATCGCGGCTGCTAAACTACCGGGCAAAAGAAAGTTTTCACCTAAGTTTATTTCGATTATTTCAATATTTAAAAGAAATCAGATGTATTTGACTATGACACGAAACAATAATACTTATCTGCAGTAGTTTGAATGACTTTGTTGGTGACTGAGGTTAAATTTTAGTTCAAATATCTTTTTGTAATGAAGACAGGGTTAAGAATGAAATTTTCACCAACATGACCCCTGCCCTGTTTAAAATGTTTTAAATGTGTGCAGAATCAGGCACATTTATTTATTTTCACATAGGATATGTCTTATATGTCGATGAACAGTTGTGTATCATCAACAATAATTTAAAAACAAAATTAAACTTAAAATTTCATTTTTTTTTAAATAATTAAAAAACATGTAGAAGTATTCTTTGACTGCTAACTAAACACCTGTACTGATCAGTTTTGGATTATGACATCGAAAACTTGAGATATTTGCAATTGAAAATCATACATATGATAAAATTAACTGAGGTGAGTACTTTATTTTGCCCGGTAGTTTAGTATTAGGGCAGGGAGAAAGCCCGCAACGCCATATGGCTATGCATTGCGGTGAAACCAGCGAGCATCGGCTGGAACTAGCGTCCCTTTAAATGTACACCAAGTGTGTTGTCACATATGTCAAACGTTATAACTGGTGATATTTTATCGGGGAGTACTCAACGTTACCAGTAATCATAATATTTATGAGTGTCGACTCAGAATAGTGACGTTATAAGGTATAAGTACTGATTACTGATCGAAAACCGGATAATGCACCGCGATTGACGGATGTCAATTCGTCAAAAGTAATTTTGGAAACTTAAAGACAAAGACAAAATTGGGTTGATAATGTTTATTAGGTCGTATAACTACTATGCATGTAAATAGGACGTGAAGTTTCGGTTTCTGCACATGTATAATGATATTTCTAGATTTCATCGAAAACTAGCTATGATGATATATTTGGCGATGAGCAATGAATATGCAAGTTGAGAGAGATGATGAGCTCATTTCGACCGGTGTATTGGTCTCTTCAAGTATTTTCAATATTCAGTGTTACCTAATATTCGCAGTGTCATATTTATCAGAAATCTCTACTTTCACATTTAAAACGTCACTATACTAAGATGACTAGCATTAAAACTTAATTTTCGGCTACAGACATTAGGAATCGATGACTTTAACTCTTCAAGTACTGCATGATTCCATTATTCTAAGGTAAAAACTTAATTTGCACATCATAAACCATTTTGGTCAAGGTATTTATGTATTTATGTTAAAATATAATAGTCTTGGACCTTTGTACTATAAGGAATTAATAATAAGTATATTTTAAAGATGTGAGTTCTATTTGGCGTCGCAGAAATTATAAAATGATATACTCATTACACTACCAACTTCATCCCCTCTCTGCCTCGTGAATAGCCGTTACCAACGGTTATATAAAAAAAAATTAAAAAGCCTTACTTCAACCACCCACCCCACCACTAAAAATGGTGAACCACTTCATTTGGCGGTGTGAGGACCTCCCCACAATATGTCAGCGTAGGTGCAACTTCCCAATTCAAGGCATAACTCTTGCCAGTCTCCACTACTGGCTGATTTAGGCCTTGCAGTAGTTCCATAAGAAATTTGTGTTTAGAAATCCAGGCCCGCTATGATTTTCGGGTGCAGCTATTCACTGTCTTGACACAACAAAGCGAGGGAAATACCGCAAGGGTTAAATCAGCCAGTAATGCAGACTGGCAAGAGTTATGCCTTCTGTTTGGAAGTCGGCGTAGGTGGTGCATTACAGCATTAGGACGACTGTCCATGTCATAAGACCATCTTGCCTTTTAGCCTGATGAGCTACAAACAATATAGCAGATGGCTCATGAGGCTTTAAATAATGCACAACTACTACTATAATACACTAATAAAACATTGGCATTTTCAAGACACTTTCGTCCGCGGATTAACTACAAATTACAACCATATTATTAAAGCTCCATCCCTGGGGCCACATATTCCAAACGTCATAAATGGTGTTTCTTTATCGAGAAGTACCGACTGTTACCGGAAACTATCATTTTGATGATAATCGACTTAGTATATTGACGATATGAAGGTAAAAGTAGTGATTTCTGATCGAAAACCGGACAATGCACCGCGTGTGGCGCGCGCCAATGAGTCAAACGTGATTTGGGAATCTTGTTTACACCACACAAAATAACAAATTTGGGTTGATAATGTTGAATAGGTCATATAACTACTGTGCATGTAAATGGAACGTGCAGTTTTGGTTTCTGCATCGCAAAATGATTTTACTCGATTTTAATTGGAAACTAGTAATTATGATATATTAGGCGATCGGGGAAGAATATGCAAGCTGGGTGAATTTGTTTGTATTGTAAACAGCACTTATGGTGAGTTGGGGCGCATTAAAGCCAAAATATGTTTTTATGAAACCCAATGGATGCAGCTTTAACCAAAGCGACTGTACTCCAATTGGTATGAGCTTCTAAAAAGAAGACGCATACTGTGTTTTGGATGTGGCACCTGTGGTCCTTATTTGGGGCATCAGAGACTTCGAATCTAAATGATAATTGAAGATTGAGTCATTTTTTAGCTTTTATAACAGAAGTGAACCGAGCAGTCACATATGAATTTATCTGTCTACTTGAATTTGTGCGTAAATTTGACAGGGCCTAATTAACCAGACTTCTTACATGATAGTCGCTTTGCCGGGAGAGGGTGTGCTACAAGGCGCAAGAAACATATACTGGCATTGTTCCGACCTCAATACGCTCATGGGGTCGCAGCGATACCGAGATCGGTCTCTCATAAAAAAATTCATATTTCCAGGTGATTCCCTGTCATTCCATAACGACATGGCGTTCAGCACAAAGGACCGGGACAATGATGTTGATGCTAAACACTGTGCAATAAAATATGAGGGTGCTTGGTGGTACAAATCGTGTTACGAATCAAACTTGAACGGACTGTATGGCAACACCGCTTATGGGAAGGGGATAAACTGGAAGACGTGGCATGGGTTCAGTTACTCACTGAAAATGACGGAGATGAAAATGAGACCCACTTGAGACAGGTGGGGTTGGAGCAAACCTCTTGTGTGTATATATACTGCAAAGTATGATAAAATATGCCTATAACATTGCTTTAAAGGCGCTGTAGTTCTTACTAAAAGGTATATAAGTGTTACCACTGGCTAAATTAAACTCCTGATTCAATTAAAAAGAGTTCTAAAACGAGTGTACATGGTTCAGTTATGCCGATTATAGTCCATTTGCCACCGAGTGACCATTTTAAGGTGTTCACATTAAAATTGCCGCTTGGATATAGGTCAAATGACACCTTAACACTCAGAGAAGAGTTTTTAAAATGGTACAGAGATGAAATGCTCACCCATCTTGCTGTCTTACTATCAAACTCGCATGAGAACTACACATCTGCCTCTCACGCTGAAGAGTTCCAAAACAACTGGCGCTTTATAAGTCGCACCATATCTTGAATATGGCTTAATGAGATGTTTTACTCTCTAACATAACAATTTATTGTATAAACTTAAATAATAAATTGCAAACTTTAGAAAAATCAATGTGCAAAACAAAACGTGCTACAGCGCCTTTAAGGATAGGATACTACTTTGATATCAATTTGGCAAAATATCGAGTTATGCTTTCACAAAAAACTATTAACACGGACTGCTGTCTCCTTAAAAGAGTCCAAGCTGCATTTGAATCTTATTTGTTTATACGCGACTGCAGTCGTTAATATTACAATTTAGTCTAACGTAACTACTTTAACCTGGCCTCGAAGTCACATGATGGACCTGGCTACTGATAATTAAATATGGCCATCTGAAAAATTTCAATTACTTATTTGGACATGACTGTAAGTTCACACTGTAATGCAAATAATTTTTAATCAAGTCATTAGCATATTTAATTGAATCAAGTTGAAATTGTTTGAATTTCCGTAAAGGTACCACCGGCCCATTATATATTATACAATACGTATCCACGTATAGATGTGCCTGGTTATGATTCATTAGAACAGAGCGGTTGGAAATGGTTATAGAGTGGATCTAATACCTAAACTATGTTCGCAGTACATGTCATGATACCATATATATGTGATACAAACCAATACAACAGATAAGGAAAAAGAGATATATTGATTATATAATGAACTGTTGTATGTTTAAAACTTGCAAAAGTGTTCACCCTTTTTATATTTAATAAGTACAAACGAGTTTGCACAGATAAGGAAAATGAGATATATTGATTATACAATGAACTGTTGTATGTTTAAAACTTGCAAAAGTGTTCACCCTTTTTATATTTAATAAGTACAAACGAGTTTGCACAGGTAAGGAAAATGAGATATATGAAAGTCAATATTTGTTGTTATAATGTGATTAGTGTCATTCTTTCAAGTGAAGTGATTACACTTTACTGACTGACATTTCAACAAAAGCCACCCGTTAGAGCAGTATGCTCCTTCAAACTCCCAAAATCACGAACCTGTCAATTTCAATAAACTTGTCTTAATGAACATATACGGTCACTACTTGCGGTATTGGCTTATCTAAAGCGATAAGAACTGTTTAATAAACAGATTGAACTCAAATAATCTCAAATTTATTCAGATACCATATGGTTGTAGGCATTTTCAAAATTATCGTTAAAAATGTTTAAGGTCTGTTTAGCTTCTTATCATGCATGATAAAAGATGTTTTGGTGTTTAAATGTCAACTTGGTATCCAAAATGTTGTTTACAATAAATCAATTCTAAAGTTTGAAGTGTAGTTTCTTCTAGTTATTTTAGGTAAAAATTCAGTACCTTCACATTTTCCCTCACATTTTAAAAAATTTTGCACATGGTTGATTTTTATTTAAGTGAATGAGTCGCTAAATAACCAATTGTTATGTCTGGGGTGATAAAATCGTTCAGTTTATCCTAACAATCCCAGAGTACCACTTTTCAGTTTACAAACTAGGGTGTTGCTTAATTAATTTTCAAGTGTATATTTCAGTGGCCAGACATAACTTCTCATTATGATTATTGCTAGCCTTTCGTAATTTAAGCTTCTAAGCTGGCCTTGTGTATCCACTGTGGGTACTGCGTAATAGATTGTGTATTGTTCGGGGTTGGGGACATTTTACTGTCCTCAAACTTTGTTCAGCTTTGGCAGGATTAGTGAGGGGGATAACTGCATGGGGGTTAGGGTGAGCACACGCATGTTTAAATGTCTTAAGGTATATGATAACCATATGCATGCAAATCGGAATAAGCTACAGGGCCAATTGCTCAATTTTGATGGTATACAAGTCGAAAATAAGTGATTTCACTGAATATCCTGTAATCTACGTATATTTGTAGTGACAACTATGTATGTTTGTAGATGTTTCTACGTATATTTGTTGTTTCTTTTATGTATATTTGTAGTTACTTCGACGTATATTTGTAGTTACATTTATATTTGTAGTTACTTCTACGTATATTTGTAGTTACATTTATATTTGTAGTTACTTCTACGTAATTTTGAAGTTGCTTCGCAGTTACTTCTTTGTTTATTTGTAGTTACTTCGACAGATATTTTTAGTTACTTCTACGTATATTGTAGTTACTTCTACGGATATTTGTTATTTCTACTAAATCCATTTGTTATGTCCCCCGCAAGGCTTTGCGGGAGACAAAATGTTTTCGCTTCGGTCCGTAATTCCTTAATTTCGAAAATGATTTTGTTTCCGGGCCATTTCTCAAAAACCGTTCAATATGTTTTTTTACGAAACTTGGTATATGGTTAGCCCTAGTTGTGAAGTGGTGCCTTTTGCTACTTAGGATATTCTGATTTTTATATTTTTTCTGGTTTCAATGGAAACAGTTTGAGTTTAGTGCATGTTCGGGTAGTGGCCTTTTCCGGCCTTTTTCTCAAAATCTATTCAGTATTATTTAATGAGACTGGTATGTGTTAAGACTCAAAGATATAAGGATGCCAGCCTTATGCTACTTAAGTCATTCTGAAATTTGTTCTAGCTTCCATGGAAACAATTTTAACAAAGAGTCCAGAAAAGGGACATAATTTGAACTAAGAGGCTACATATTCTAATAGATTAATCTTTGATTGTCCTTTTTGGATTGTCTCTGGTATAAGTGGAAGTTTGAGCGGGTGACATCATAGTGCATCATATGCACATATTTCTAGTTAGTTCTATGTATATTTATTGTAACTCGAATGTAAATGCGTTGTTACTTCTTCGTTTGTATTGGATTTTTCTAAAATGTTGATTGATCCTTGTCACTGTAACGAACTTATAAAAGATTTATATTCTTGTTATAACACTGTAAACTGTTAGATTACGGTCAGGTAGTATCATTTCTTGTTAGATCTACGTTAAAATAATTTTATGTGTTGTTAAATCTGCGTTAAAATAGTTTAATTTGTTACGATATGTACCTTAAAATAGTAACATGTGTTGATATATCAAAATAATTATAATCATTGTGTAATCTACATTAGGACAGTTATATTTGTCAAATCATAATTAGGGTGGTTACATTTGTTGTTAAATCTAAATTAGGGTTCTCAATTTTGTTACTAAATCTAAATTGGGGTTTGTCAAATATAAAATATATTAAAAAAATATTAGGATAGTAATATTTGATGTCAAATATAAATTAGGATAGTTATATTTGTTGTCAAATGTAACTTAGGGTAGTAATATTTGTCAAATCTATATTAGGATAGTTAAATTTGTTGTTAAATCTAAATTAGGATAGTTATATTTGTTGTCAAATCGAAATAAGGTAGTTATATTGGTTGTAAATCCACATTTAGATAGTTACATTTGTTGTCAGGATGAAGATAGTAATATTTGTTGTGAAATTAAATAGGATAGTTATATTGGTTGTAAATCCACATTAGCATAGTAACATTTGTTGTCAAGATAGTAATATTTGTTGTGAAATCTAAATAGGATAGTTATATTTGTTGTTAACTTGTTAACTACACGTTAAGATAGTTTTGTTGAATGAAGTGTCACGGACAACATGAATACTTTGACTAACGTGTTCAGGTACATGTACAGCATGTCATGGACTATCAGCAGCTTTTTGTACTAAACATTGTGCAGCCTTGTCTGAAAGTCAAACCAACTTGGTAAAACAACTGTAAAAGTCCACTTTTCTACGTGTTTTTTTAAAGTAAACTTTTCAGTGATGTGTGTAGGTAAAAGCTACAACTTGTGATTTAGTGGTCATTGACCTGGAATTTACCGATTTTTTAAACACTGAAATGTCATATGACAACTTCAATCCTAAAGGTAATTAACTCTCTGAGTGACAAAGTGGAAAACCGTCTTCTGAGGTTTGTATTTTTATTTCTGTTACAAAAATTCATTAAACCACATTGGTGATTGCACATCAATACAACAAGTAACTTGAACAAATTGTACATAACACAAATGTCATTGATATCCAGCTTTCGCATACATCGATATTAGCATACAGCTTGACTGTTGGGATAGAAATGTCAATGTAAGCATACACTGTGTCAATGTTTACGTTATGGAGAAACCCCGTTTACGAGGACTTACCAGAGATTGTGTACCCTGAGAGGAGGTTACCATCCTGAGGGCCGGAGGGCCGAGGGATGTAACCGACTCTCAGGGTACACAATCTCTGGTTAGAACGAGTAAGAGGGGTTTCTTTAACTTATCAACCGTCTAAGTGAATCAAAATAGCAAGAGTGTGGTTATCACGTGACCTAAACTGACTGACTGTCACGAGAAGCTTGGCAATGCACGCGAAATTTTAAAGCACATGTTGTTGCAAGCGGTTCATTTGAAGAGAGACCGTCAACGGGTAAACATGTCTGAGTCAGAAAACGAACTATTTTAAACAGGCTTTTTACGTGTTATCGCGTTATATTGAGGATCCCTGGCGTTATATTGAGGATCCCTCGGTGATGTCAGCCTGTTAACAGCTGCGCTATATGAGTTTCTTTTTTATCGTCAATTCTTGTCTGTCCCCATAGCTCAGCAGTCAAATGCGCTGACTCAGTAACTGCAGGTGATAGTGGATACGGGTTCGAGACGCACTTTCTGCAAAACATTTGCTGTACATATTCTGTCGTAAACTTATGAAATTTCAAAAAATTAGTCTAAGTAAGTTTCTTCAGATCTTTACTTTCAAGCCGTCATCTTAACAAATATATCAGGGTTTACAATCATTACAACGCACATCCCCGGGACTTACAACGCACATACCGGGGACTTACAACGCACATCTCGGGGAGTTACAATGTGACCATTTGATACGATCTTGAAAAGCCTGTTTCAAATATACTGTTATACGCGAGGTAGGTTGATAAATACACTGTGCCTATGTTAGCATACAATGTGTCACTGTTAGAATACATGCGTCACTTTTAGCATACAATGTGTCACTGTCAGCATACACTGTGCCTATGTTAGCATACAATGTGTCACTGTTAGAATACATGTGTCACTGTCAGCATACACTAAGTAATGTAAAACTTCATGTTGTTCCTTCCTTCTGTAGATACCCCACCTGCAAGAAACAAATTAACATTCAGTGTCCACACACAAATGATAACTGTGACCACGCACTAGCATAAACCATTAAAAGAACTTCAAACTGACTATCCATGTTCATGTATTCTTTTCAAACCCAGATGGGTTTTTTTAATTTTTACACAGCAGTGTTATAATGTAACAAGAGTTGACATTGACAAAACACCATAAACTTTACATCTAAAATCCTACTTTAAAACACATGTAAGATTAAATGATATCTCTCATATCATCTGTTGCAGACAAGGGTCACAATAGACCGCCCCTCCTTTCCCCCACCCTATCAGGCTGGATCTCCCCATGGGAGCCATAAAACATTGGGATTGATATACCGGTACCAAGGAATCTCTACTCAGAGGGACTGGCAATTCCAAGATTCTCTCAACCCTCCTCCACCTCCCTTGAACATACCTGGTTCTGCCTATGGAAGCCATGATACATGGGGAGTGATATAAACTATGTTCAGCTCACATGAAATATAGTGAATTTGAAATTGTTACTGTAAACTATGTTCAGCTTACATGAAATCCATTAAGGTGTCTGACAGACAGCGGAAGTTTGTTTGTGTTACTGACGAGTACGGACACCAGCTCGAGACACAGAGGACGTGCAAGAGTCAAGCCGTGCACACTGTTGTCACGCTCCCATGTTTTAAACAAATAAGCATCACACCGACTTGAAGCTGATCTGCAACAGGACAAAAAACAATTGATTGAAAAGTTGGAAAATAACACTCAAATTAAGCTCAGCTTCAAAAGAATGAAGTTGCAAATTTCTTTAAACCACTGTTGGGTTTATATTCTTGCAACAACTATGCTGAAGTCAGACCTTCTATTTCATACAATAGGCTGAATTTAAAATAACTTGGGGTTTACCTTGATATGTTGTATTTAGCAGAGGGACCAAAAGTTTTGATGTATTACCATGGAGCTAGTCCCTTGATATGTTGTGAACAGTTTAACTCAGTACATATTTTTGGCCTACCTTTCAGAAGCTGCTCCAATCATGCACTTATACAAGATCTTGACGACTTTGTTTCCCCTGACTTTAATCTCTGATTGACCAAATTTACCCTTTGTTTGAAATAGGGTCAAATCCTGGTCTATTAGCCATACCTGAAAAATGTAAATATATTTCATGCAACAAATGAGTATGAAAAGAACAATGCAATTATGGATTATAATCTGGAGTTCAAAACCCAATTAGAAGGTCCCAAGACAAAAACAGTTATTCTCCTGAAATGATTTGAACAGATAAACGGACAGACACTATGTCTTAATTTGGGCCACACAAAAAAACACTGCCCCTGATCCGTGGACTAAAATGACCTTGTTATCGTAATTTAAATGAAGATAAAAAAAAGTAGGGAATAAAAACCTACACCAGGGATGCAGATTCAAATTTTTGCCAGTCAGACATTTCATCTTTGACCAAAAAAAACGAACCCGGAAGTAAACTTTTTTTTATGAATAAAGTATGAGAAAGTATTACTATTTGTTGGTTCTTCATTCATTGCATACTATTAAACATAACACGAGTGAGTGAGTGAGTGAGTTGGGGTTTAACGCCGCTTTCAAGAGTATTTCACTTATATTGCGGCTGCTAGTTTTATGGCAGGGCGAAAGCCCGCAACGCCATGTGGCTATGCACTGCGGTTAAACAAAACACGATAGCAATTAACAGTAACTATTAAAGGTACATCCATTGTGTTGTTGGGGGTCAAATATGCCAAACGTTATAAATGGTCTTACTTTATCGAGAAGTACCGACTGTTACCGAAAACTACCATTTTGATGATACTCGACTTAGTATATTGACGATATGAAGGTAAAAGTGTCGATTTCTGATCGAAAACCGGACAATGCACCGCGTGTGGCGCGCGCCAAAGAGTCAAACGTAATTTTTGAATCTCATTTAAACCAGATACAATAAAACATTTGGGTTGATACTGTTTAATAGGTCATATAACTACTGTGCGTGTAAATAGGACATGCACTTTCGGTTTCTGCACATGCATAATGATGTTACTCGATTTTAATTGAAAACTAGTAATTATGATATATTTAGCGATTGGGGATGAATATGCAAGCTGAGTGAATTTTTTTGTATTGTAAACAGCACATATGGTGTGTTCGAACGTATTAAAGCCAAATCAAATTTTATGAAACACAATGGATGCACCTTTAATTTACCAATAACATGCATAAAATTTAAATTCATAATTTAAAATCAATGTTTACCAACTATGATTTACCGACAGTGCTAGTTTGAGCGAGTTTACACAAGCAAGTTTAGAAGCAAATTTACGTCAAGATAGACGAGAAATTTCAAATAATTTAATTGCACATAGTTCATTAACCCTTACGTTGCGTATATATATTTTACCATTTTTAGCCCCTGTGGCGGAATTTACAGGCTCGCACCTTGCAGCAGTAGTTTGGGCTTTGGCACTAACTAGCTCTGCTGGCGGAATGTCCAGGCGGCGATTCCGGTACCGTTTTTACAAAATATACCGCATCTACATGGCGAATAAGGACTATATACGGGCGTTCAATACAAATTGAAGTAGCGACACCCGTACACAAATGGCTAATTCACACCCGAAACTTTGAATGAATTTTCTATGTTTTTTCGTTTTTATTCTATTACTTTCGAAAGATTGTCTTTAATTCGGGCCTCGTAACATCATAAATCCGAAACGAAAAAAATTCCATTTATATACGGAATTGAAGACAAGATGTCTAGCTTCACAATGATATAAAAATTATTAGAATGCGACCTTTGGTTATAATTCTATAGCTATGTAAAGTTTGTCTTTATTTCCACCAATAAAATCGTAAATACTTACAACATGTATGCGGCATTGCGAACGGTCGTTCATCGCACTTTTCCAAGAAATCATAATCTCGAACCAGTTGACAAATAAGCACATGTCAACCCTATTATGGTTATGTTGTTTTACCTTTCAAATAAAAGCTAACCTCGAACCATAACTGATGAAAATATGTTGATTAGTTTGTGTGCCGTTTGGTTTCACATGCCTCTCAGAAAGGTAAAATTGTATCTTTATTTCTGTGAAATAATTATGCGCATTTTATATAGAATAAAAGATTATTCTTTTTGGTTTATTGTGATATAAAAATCATGAAAATGCATTCAGTATTTTAGCCGTGATAAATGTGTAACAAGTTGTGAAAATCGCTGATTGTTAAAGGGATTGTCGGTGTAAACGTGCCCTTTCCACGGCGCTTGCTGTGTCTTTATTATTTTTTTGACATTTGCTAATTTTATATGGGAATGTAGTCCATTGTTTCCCCTTTATTTTGCCGTATTTTTTTTGAAAACAAACAATTCGCTCACATGATATGAAGTGCGGGAGTAAGGCGAGTTAGCGATTTTTTTCCCCGTCTCGCGAGATGCGAGGCAGATAGCAGTCTCGGGCGAGGCAAACCCGACGCAATACAAACACGTGGGTGAAAATAGCCTCAAGCGAATTAATGATTCGGGGGCTAAGCCCGACATAATTGGCCTTTTGTAAAGCTAATTATCGATGCGTTACGGGTCAACAATGCACACGCAAATTGGTGTGAATTTTGCTGGACGTTCTGACCAGACACTGAACAAAGCTTTATTCTCATTGCGGGCTGCGAGGCATAAATACAGCCATTCTCATGCAGCGAGTCGCGGAAACAATCGACTCGGGACCCGGTATGGGGGATAGAAAAATACTTAGACAGCCGTGAATTCTTCTAAGTAAGCGATCCGGGATCCGTATACAGACACCTCAGAATCGCTTATAGCCCGCCCGGATAATTCCGGGGTTCGCAAGTTAAGGGTTAAAACTTCAAATCATGGACCAAATAAGTTAAACCTTCTAAATAAGCATTTTAAACTCAAAGGAGCTCGTTTTCAATAGGTGTAGGTCCTATATCAAATATAGTAAAGGAGCAAGGGAAGCCATATTGTTGATCTAAGGGTCCATTCAACATTATGTCAAAAGTTACGATAAGAATTGGTGACATTTACAAATGAACGCCCGTACCTATCAACTATACAGTTCTCCGCTAAACCCGGCTGATTTCCACCATATGTCACCCCTATGACAACTTTAATAGCTCTTCAAACTTGTAAATCGACCACGCCATCGTTTTTACTGATACTATATTAATAATTCTGCTCAACAGACCAATCAGATCGTTCGAATGGGTATCGACTGCGGAGTAACATTGTGGTCGATTTTCGAGTTTGGAGGGCTATTAAAAGTATCTTAGGGGTGACATATTGTGTAAATCAGCTGGGTTTTGCGGAGACACATATAGTTGATAGGTATGTGCGTTCATTTGTAAATGTCACCAATTCTTATCGTAACTTTTTACCTAAAGTTGAATGGACCCTTAGATCGACAAAATGGCTGCGCTTGCTCCTTTACTCTATTTGATTTAGGGTGTAGGTTTTTTTACCTACATTTTAATGAGGATATCGAGTTGGATATGACCTACTTACCAACAGTTGAACTCTGTGTGTTGAGGCCTGTGATTGGTCAGTGTTTGAAGCTTGATTGGAGGACTGTGATTGGACAAGGAAGCGGAAGCATGTGTAAAGTCGACTTTGCTCCTGCAGCAACTCTGATAGGAAGCACTCAACTCGGTTACCATGACAGCTGGAACTGGAAGCAAATCGAGCGTAACAAGCATCAATCAAGTTGAAACCTAGTTGTACTTTTATCTCAAGACATAACATCAAGGGAAATTGTAAACTTTCTCTGTGTGAGTTATTGTTTAACGCCGCTTCTGCAGTATCGCAGATTCGCATCCATTAGCGGCCTGCGTTAAGTTCAAACATTGAAAACATCAATGACTTGGTCATTGGGAATTGTACAAATATGTGAAAGTTTACAAAAGGTTATCTTGACATTTTTTTCATATTAGCCGCTTGTCCGTGATCCATGGTGTTCAGATACTCTACACATTTGACTCATTGGATTTGTCAACAGGACAACTTGTCCTCAGGTTCCCTACCCTTGAGGCTTGATATGAAAAACATTTGCTATCAAAAAGACTACTATAATGATTTAATTATGTTTTTTTGTATAACAAACTATAAATTCATCCGATTAAGGGCATGCCCAAAGACTGACAATTTTAAAAACTTCTCCCCAGACTGGTTGGTGAACATAAGAGTTGAAGTTGTAAGTGTAACCAACATTCCTGATGAAAGAGAATGGGATAAATTAGTGTAGAATATTGGAACAAGGTCTCAAAGTAAAAATAATGACATCATAAAGGTCTCGTCATAATTGAAGCACATGTAAAGTACCAAATCAAAAGTTTCAGCGAAGGTTAAAGTAAAACTTAATTCTTCAAATAGATCACATATGTCAACAGTGATGACAAGTACAACAACATACATGTGTGACTGTGTATCTAAGGCTATGGTATCCCGAAAGTCTACTGCATGTAGATATAGATGACAAATCGGTTCCTCTGTGTCTGTTGACGTCTCACCTGCAAAATAAATAATACAAGAGTCATAAGAAGATGACATATCCCACCAGTCCCACAAAACTTGTAAAAGACATCTTTGGCAGATAATTGAATATCTACTACTTCAGTTAGTGGGTAATACACATGTTGAATTTCATGTATACATGATGAAGGGTTTTGGAGTTTTGCTCAAGAAGCAGACCTATCCCTGAACAAAATCAAAATCAACAACAACAAAAAACAATTAAATTTTCAGAAATCTGAAAATATAAAAAGGCACCACTTCAGTTAGTGGGTAATACATATGCAAAGTTTCAGGAAGATATGACATAGAGTTTTGGAGCTGTGCTCCAGAAACGAACCTATATGTGAACAAAGTCCAAATCGACAAGTTTCAGAAAGATATCACAAACGGTTTTCGAGTTCTGCTCCGGAAATGAAATGATTTTACTCAGTTATATATTATATCAATGAAAGGCAGCCAGATAATATGTTATGTCTTGTATTTTTTCCCGAAGGTGGAATATGTGAAGGATCAAAACTAACACTGATGTTAGCCTGGGAAGTATGACTGCACAGGAGGGAAAGAGGGGAGGGATGAATGTCCGACCTACTTTCTCAAGGACAAGGGCTTACATTCCAAACAAAACCTTAGATTCAATCATGAATGGTATTTACTGTTGGTATTTCAACTGCCATGTGAGGGGGGCACATCCATGCTCTACACGGGTTACCTAGGTACTGCACGAGAGGTGAATGTGGTATTCCTCTTGTGAAGAACACAGGGTTCATACTGATAAACATTCATCTCCTTATCGTGATCCTCCTTAGTCTAGTTGGTGAGAATGTCAGTAGTTAGAAAGGGAAAGGTTAAGATTTTGATAATAAGGCAAGAACACTTTTTATTTTGAGTTTCCAAATGATATTTTATCATGGTATTCCATTAGAAGGAAGACATTCATGATCATGTTTCAAAATGTGTATAACTTTTTAACAATTGAATTCAACATTTTTGGGGAAATGACTACCTATGTAGGAGAGGGGAATTAGAGTTTAACATTACGTTTTAAGAGTATTTCACTTTTATCACAGATATGCCAATATTAATATTCCAAGGAGTAAGGCTGCAACACTATGCATTGTAGTGAAACCTGCAAGCATCGATAGGAACTAGCGAACCATGGGTGGTACTGTGCGGAAATTCAGTGTAGCATTGCACCAAGACCTGAATTCATGAAGAACAGTTCTCTACAGCAGACACAGTTGCTGAGGCTATTGCAGAATTTGAACCCTGAACCTTTTGATCCGAAACTACCCATGCCCATGCCCATATCCATGCATGTGCTATCACGCCCCATGTAAAAGAAGAACTCAGTTGATCAACCAAGGTAAATCACTTGAGGGTCATAATAAATGATAAAATGTAAACAAGGGATCCTAGATTTTCAAAACATTTTATCCTAAAAAATTGTTTTATGGGCAATGATTCACAGCACTTTCTTTAATTCTTAGAATTGGGTCTGTAAATCAGGAGCATATGGTCAAAATGGATATTTCTAAATTCAAAATTAAAATTTTGTAACTGCAGTGACCTTAGATTAACAGTTATTTCAAATTGTGTTTTCTTTAAAATAGACAACATTTTTTGGTTGATGAAGAATGAGGGACTTAATCTACATGTTTTATTCATATATTTACCATTTTTAACAAAATCTTTCTCTGTTTTCACCCCCAGGATATTGCTACATCGTGTACATGTGATGAGGTGACTCTGGGGGTGGACATCAACAGATCGAGTCTGTACACCAGACCACGAGACTAGTATGTGTAGATTTCCCACCAGACAATCACTCGACCTCGGTTTCATGGATGGGATAGAGTGATCCTCATCTCCATGATGATGACAGAACCAAAATTCGGCCAGATCAGACCAGTTTTCTGATGGAAGGGGTAAGACTCTAGAAAATATACTGAACAAAAACATTGCTTCAGATAAAAGTCAAGAAATTTGTTTTAGAATTAAATGTTGTACATTTATTTATAGAGACTGTAAGTTTTAAAAGTTAACATCTTGAGTTGGGTGAGAAAAGTGTTGCAAGTTGGAAAGTCACCATCTCTATCACAGAATAGCTGCATAAAGAGAGTAAAATTCTGAAAATATGTAACTACCTATTGTTCTTCAACAATTTATTGCCGCACCCAGAGCAGTAACAGTGATGTTGAGAGGCTGTGATACGAGCACATAACGCTTCCTGTTTCCTGCAGGCTCTCCCGTATTGGTCCCTGCAGGCTGAATCTTTTCCTTCCTTCACCTGCAGGTTCAGATACACAATATCATACATTTGTAGAAGCAATCTTCAATATTGAAGCATAGGATGATTAAATTAAAGTAAAAAACATTTATCTCCAGGCCCTCCTTCATCAGGATGGTATCTTGAGCTACACTTGTTGAGCAATGCACTTGGGAGATGTAGAACATATGATAAATCTATAGACAATGGACAAGTACATTATCAGTAAAATAATATTTAGACCAAGAGGGCTTTTTTCATGTAGACTAATAACAACCCTCTGAATGCAATTATTCTGGTAACAAAGTCAATACAGATGCAACATTAAGAATGATAAACCACATTTTAAACCTTTGCAACAGGAATTAACAAGATATACACACATAACAAAATTTAATGCATTTTCAAACTGCATGACATCAAGTAAGATAATGACAGACCTGAAGTGTCAATTGTAGTTCATCAGTACGCCGCCACTGAAGTCCTCGACAAGTTGATGGGAGGAGCTCTACATTCTCAAAGCTAAATGTACACATATTATCATCACTTTGGACAGCAATCTTGTCTTCTTCAGCAATCACTTTCATATCTCGTGATAAGCTGAAGGGAATAGAACAGACAATTAATGTTTATTTTGAAATCAATTACAAGTACGGTGATGGTTAGAAATATATAGGAAGGGCAATCAACAGGTGACAGTAAATCTTCCCATTGTTTATTGACGTTCACATATTTCAGATTTCAAAATTATAACCCGCCAGCTTATCCACATGCTGTCCAGAGGCAATCCACAGGCAATCCACAGACAGTTAGTCAACTGACGTAAAAACAGTTGCTGGCCTTAGAAAACAACCATACTGTGATTCTGCTATCGGAAGGGCCAATAGACATGTAGATCTATTATTATTAAGATATTTTGTTGATAATTAGTATAAGTACCCTCATGTTACCAGTTTCCGTGGTAATAAGAAAGAAACTTCTAAGAAATTAAACGATAGTGATGTCAAACATTATAAACATCATAAAGTGATAGACAATATATCTTTCAAATATTTGATGCCAAGTAAACAGTTATTGATTTTGGTTGTCAATATTCTGACAAGTGACAGTTTGTATTACATTATTCTGGTGTCACCTGTTTTCATGGAATTTGTCTTAGGTCAAATTACGAGAACACAACATATGCCACAATGCGATTTTTTTTCCAAACACAGATGGATAGTGTACACTGTACAACTACATTTAAATTAAACTTGTCAAAAGTTTAAAGTTTTTAGATACCTATGTAATTATGTAACTATGTCACCAAAATTAAGCACAAACTTTTTATTTCAGATAAATTGAAGAATTCATTCAGATAAGAAGTGGTTAATTGGGAACAGAAAAATTTCTATTGGACAAATAACTTGAATATATTATTACCTAAAATTGTATACAAGCAATCCAAGTAAAGTTGAACAGTTCAAGCGGATACAACTCTTTTTTGCACTGGGAAATCTAACAAAATGGCCAAAAATATATAAGAGACACCCTTTCTGTGATTCCAAAGATATGAAAATACTTAAATAGATCAGTGATTCCCTTTTGAGGTTATGTGACTGGGAATAAGTGTCCCGTCAGCTTGCTGAATATCACCATTGAGGAACTTTAGTAGCTAATATATTTTTTTAAATCATCAATAAAGATTGTCCTAAAAGTGCATTATGTGAAATTACTGAAGTGTGGAGTTGAGGTGATTGATTAAATAGTGATGTATATGCTGCTTGGATCAAGGCAGAACAACTGATTGATAAAATAAATTCTAACTGACAGGAACCAGTGAGCAGTTTGAGAGGAATAACGTCATATGTAAATACCACGAAAATAGGTGACCCATGAAAAGAGTTTACTCGAGGGTAGGCCTATATATAGATATATCATAACTGAATGTATTTAACATATTTTAAAATCCCCGCTGCACAATTGTCATTTGATATTTACAAATTTGAAAAACATCGTCTGCTACAGCCAGGAAGTAGGGTCCGCAACCCAAATTTTTCTAAATAACCCAGATTTTTTTTCTCATTTTTCCTGGTGTAATTGAGGTGTTTGTAAAACAAAATTAGAGTTATTTTAATATTAAGTTGAGAAATAGCAAAAATACAGGATTTTGAAATTTGGCCATGTTGGGTTGAAAATTGACATTTTGAAAACAACTTGGGCCACTCCTATAAAAAACTGAAGAATTGATTTATGATGCTTTTTTTAGTTTGTATGAGTACAGTAACTATCAAACTACATATATGAACTGAAATAAAAAGTATTTTACATGTATTTTTGGTTTTCAGAGTCTCTTAAACTCCCTGGGGTGTGTAAAAAAACGAACGAACAACACACAATTTGTTGAACAGAAGATGAATTTATTACAACAGAATTGAAATCTACCCATTAAAAGAATAAATAAGTTGTATGTAATATTTGAAATGAAAAACAGGCATGTTAATTTCTCTTAAAATATTTTTTTTATCTTGTTTGGTGTTATGAGTCAAAATGTCAAACACTACACCTTCTAACAACAGAGACCTAGCACTGTAGAATACATCTCAAATTGATACTTAATATCATTCTTCCAGATCTTAAACACAACATAACTTTGTAAGGATTTAATATCATTATTACTTACCCTTTTAAACCTTTTATTGAATTTTAAAAACATTAATCACCTCATCCGAAATTGAATGAACAATGGCTATGTCCTTACTCCAAAACTGGTATTTTTTGTAAAAAGAAAGACACACATCTTATTCAGTAAAAAACTTAAAATACATGCATTAGCAGATAATTATTGCATGAGCAAAAAGAAAAATATATCAGTTTTAAAAAAATATTTTCTGGCATGAGCCGGGGGATATCTTTACTGAATTATATTTTAACATTGAAGGCGGCCTTGAAAAGTAAATAATTTTAATAAACTTAAGGTTGTATTATTGAGAAATAATACAAATCTTGGAAGAGGTTATCAGACACTTTCACTATCAACTGCTTTTATAGTAAAACACTGAACTGAATAATATATCAATAAATTATCACATCTCTGTCACAAGATCTTCGGATACAGCAACTAATTGCAACTTTGTCCATAATGTCGAATTTTAAATATAAATGTTCTGCTGTCAGTGGTCTCAAACTTAGACTCTGAAAAAGATATTATTCTGAAGATATCACCATGTTATTCAAAAATGAAAAGGAGCCTCTCTTTTCTGAAAATACCATTTCTCATACTGATTCCTTTTCAATATGAATAAAATGGTGGTGTTTTACGAACACATACTTTTCCAATAAGAAACTGCACCAACAAAATATATTCACCTATAATAAATACGATAAAGATTTAAATAAATAAAACAAATCACTTCTGGTCTTCACAAAGTATTCTCATACAGTAAATCTGCCATCAGTACTGAAGGAATGTCATATTAATGATTAATCCAACAAATCTAGCTGTTTTGGTGGAGTGGATCTCAAGAGTCACAGGTCAAAAGAAAAGGAAGAATCCCAAATGCGATTTGACGCAAAGGTGTGTTGTGCAAGCCAATAATTTTACAAGTCAAGGAGGAATTCCAGCTTACAGGATTCACACCTGCAAAGAAAAGAAAAATTGAAAATTTATTTTCTTGTTTTTGATTTAATGCAAATGATTCAAGAATGATAAAAAGAACTTTATACAAATTATTTATTTGCATATCTAAAAAGAAACACAAATTAGGAACACATTATTTTATGGTTATTTACAGTAAGTATTTTTTATATATAATCCAATATATCAGTATCATACAAATAACAGTGAGAGTCAAGAAGAAATTGATCCTTAATAAATTTAATATTTAATATTAATAACAATGTTTTTTTTATTCTGTTGATATAATAAGGGGAAAATACAAAGTGTTTCTATTCATTTTGTGAAGTTTGGCAAACCTTAAAATGATTTAGAATGAAAAAAAGGTGTTAAAAATAAAGTCATTAGAAAAACTGTGAATATGTCACAAAAGTAATATCGACACTGTCGTTCAAAAATTAATCTATGATGCATGAATGTCATAAAAAGAGAAAACTAAATAGTTGTATCCAATTAATGCTTCATTTTACTTGGTTTCTTCCAAAATACCAACAGAACAAGGCAGAAACTTGCTTGTTAGAACAAGGGGCAAGGGAGGTAACTCTAATTTTTTCACATTTTAAAAAACTTTTACGTAATTATTTAACACTTTGTCAAGGTTGTAATTTTTTTTCAAAATGTGTTTTAGACTATAAAAAATATCAACTTTGCGAATATTACTAAATATTTCTGTTATTTGCACAGGAAAATATTTTTTCGAACATGTCAATTTTCACTCACCTCGATTACCCGCTGAAAGTTGCTCCAAAAATTATTTTATGTGTTATTCGTCATCAACAATGCCTCTAGTCCATGAATATGCAAAAAAAAATGTGAAAAACGTCACAGAAATAAGCGTAAAACCGCGTAACACAGCACCGGTGTTAGTGACCCCAGTTTCTCTCTGCTTCTAAAGATAGCTACAGCAGCGCCGCTGACGGGTGTTGCGGTGCCTACAGGAAGCCAACGAAAAAAGGTGACACAGGAGAACATGGCAAAACGGTTTCGAATTTAATATAAATAAACGGGTTTACCTTTTCTCAAAACTAATTGTCAAATTGAAAACGGACACATGTGATCGTAATTCCGCATAGAGTCCGATTTCATTACATGTTCCATTTTCTTGACTGTCAACATCACCCATGCTTGATTTCGCCGCCATTTTGAGATTGAATAAATTTAGGTGAATTCGTACCCAAAAACCAACTCGCCTAGCTTCCACGGAAATTCGTTTTCCCAAATCCTTCTTTTTTTTAACAAATCTTACAAATTTTCTATTATGTTTAAAATAAAATTATTATTACCAGCACTCATTAATGCAGCTTGGCTTTCAAAGGCAAGACTGAAGGTCTACGTGATAAAATTCCATTTATCTCATCTATAACCAAACATTTGTGTAAAAAACATGATGGCTTCCATCCAATCGAAGTAAATACAAGGAAATAATTTTATAAAATTACACCAATAATTGAAAATTAAAAAAAAGGTTGTGCTTTGAGATGTGGTGTCAATTTAATTGATGTGGGTGCGAGTTCGTTTTGGGTACGAATCCACCGCATCCCGATGGAATAGGTAAGGACGATTCGCACAAAGGTAAAGTTCGCCCTTTACGTCCTTACTGGGCAATGATAAAATATAAGAGTATCTCAAATACAATCTGTCATTGTGTAACTTCTTATTTTAAAGCAATACATCTTTCAAGAATAAAAGTTTGAATAGATATCAATCATCGAAATAATTAACTACGACTTTGTTTGATGTACGAATTCAACAATTCATAATGAACTTCAGAATTACCTCCCTTGTTATATTTAGCGCCATTTATGAAATCAAAATGAGTAAAGGCAAAGATGTTGCAGGTAAAAATCATATCATTTTGATATGTTATTTACTTATTCATCTTCAATATGTATACAATTGATGTATGTGTTTAACAAAAATTGTAATGTGTGTCTGAGAAGATTAATTGTATTTTGTCTCAATCAGAATAAAGATATGTTTTGGATTAACCAATCTATTTACCAATGTAAACTCTTTTAATAATAATAATATAAAGATCAAATATGCGACCAATTGAGTAAGTATTTAAGGCTCTAAAGGCAAATATATCAAACTATGTTTATAGTTTTATTGATCAGACTAATCTCACCAGGGTCTTGAATTTTGTTACCACTGTCTTTGGCAGCTACTGCTAAAGCAGTTGTGGAATATCTAAACAGACAGAATCGTCCGTACAGTGTCACTGATATCCTGAACAACATGGGCAAAGAATATGGCAAAACTGTGAGTCACCCTAAGATTAATATCAGTGAAATTCACGGTAATACTTGCACTGAGATAATCCTCTTGAGCAATAAAATTGATGAGATAATATCTTACTCTTTACAGCTGGAGAATATTTGAGGACAGCCTTTCTTTAATCAGCCAATCATCTTTCTCTAACAGTCAACAGTTAGTTATTGTAGAGATGCTTCTCAGTGGCCAAATGGTCATTCTGGGAAATAATTTTAAGAATTCCACAGCTAATTGAAATATATTCTGCCACCTACTTTTTTCAAATTCTGTATCATATTCTGCACTTTGAAGGCTTTAAAAAAGGTTTTAAATGGTAAAATACTTTATTAAGTAATTTATGTTTACTCCGATTAATCCTAGAATATTGTTTTTGTTGTTGCAGGCTGTAACTAAAGCATGTGAAAGTTTAGCTGCAGAGGGAGGAATAAAAGAGAAAGTGTATGGGAAACAGAAAGTCTATGTTGCAGACCAGGTAATGGAAACCATCATGTCATCAATAATTATGTTTCGAAAACTTTGCACAGATTTGATTTTCTTGAAATACATGCTGTTTGATGCACACTGTATACAGAAATAATTTATACAATGTGATACAATAGGCTGCGGTGATGATAACCCAAAATAAAAGATAAAAGTGTGTTTGATGATCCCAAATTTATTTTACAATTGGTATGTACAGTCAAGCTACGATAATCCGGTCACAGATAATCCGAATCTCGCAGTGTCCGAACGGTAGCAAGCTGTAACCCGGAAATGGGAAAGAGATCTGCAGTGTTCACTAGACGAAGATGAATGGAGAATTATACATAAAATGCCTTTTGCATCTAATCTAAACTCAAAACTTATATGGTTTCAATACTCTGTTTTACATAGAATTCTACCGACAAATGATCTCTTACATAAGATGAACTTAAAAGATACAAATACATGCAATTTCTGTGAGAAAGAAATTGAAACAATACCCCATTTATTATTTGATTGTCAATATGTTACAAGTATTTGGATAAAGATCAAAGAGTGGTTAGAGGAAAAAACAAATGCAAAACTTCAATTCACAAAAAGAAACATTTGTCTCGGGTATCCGGAAAACAGAAATAAAGTACTTAACATGATAATAACCATCACGAAATATAATATCTTCAAATCCAGCCATATTGGAATTAAACCTTCCTTTAGTTACATAAAACAAGATCTCAAAACCACATACAATGTTGATAAATACAACTCATACTCAACCTGTAATTACACCAAATTTATGAAATTTTGGTCAAGTTGTCATTTACTGTTTTAATTGATTAGACCTTGTCCCTATTATTGATACCTCCATTTTGCCAATGAGGAGAAACAAGTTTAAAAATGATAAATGCTTACAATATCCAATACCAGCTTCTGTCAAATGTGTAGAAAAAACACACATTGTCCTTAATCATGTCTTTGTATATATTGATCTATGTTATGTAAATCTTTCATGCCATGTACATGTACAACAAAAATAAAGAAGTTTAAAAAAAAAAAAACTATTTCTGGTTCATTAATCCGGCGGTTCATCAAAAGTGTTCGGGTAATCCCCCTTGACAAGCGATCAATTTGTGATTTTAATAAATTGTAATGTCTTACATGGTGTGTCAGTTGTTTGTGATTGTAATAAATTGAAAATTCTCATTTTGTGTGATAGTTATGAATATCCAGCTTGTCAACTCATTTGATATTCTGAATACGTTCTCGTCTGTCTGTAGATTCAAAGGTAATTAACTCCATCTTGTTTGGTTCATTTCAGTAGTCCGAACATTTCACTATCCGAACGTTTTTGATGAAAAACGGAAGCATTCGGATTATCAAGGCCTGACTGTATAATATTTACAATTGCCATAACATAACCCATTGTGTCTTGTTTACCAATCCACATTCAATTTATTGAATACAAAATTTGTTTACACTATATATTTACAATTTTCCCTGAAAATACATGGCTGTTCTGTAATCGTTCCAAGAGCAATATCTCAAAATCAATCTGTTAAATTCATTATGTGATTCGGTCAGTAATAATCTGTCAATTCAATTAATAAAGAACCTCTCAAAATCTGTAAATCAAATTAGCAATAGAAGACTTGCATCCTCTCACTGCCAGTAACAAATCGATATTGCTGTGAGGGTCTAAAACAAGATCAGTTGACATCCTAATGTATGCACACCACAGAGAACAATCTTTCCCCAAAGTATACAGCGTTTTGGTGATATGTTTTCAGATCAGGACCACAACATGAAATAAAATTAACAATATTTTAAAGTTTCAAACAACAGGCTCGATATGAAATGACTATACCCATATACTCATACATACATACATACATACATACATACATACATACATACATACATACATACATACATACATACATACATACATACATACATATATATATATATATCTATATCTGTGGACATCTGTAGAAAACAGTTCCTCAAAACACTTTGAATTGATTGTAACTCTACAATGTTTTGTGGAATGGGACCCAGTGGTCTTCATGCAGTAAAGTGTAGTGTGAAAGGTGACATTGAAATTGAGTGCAGCACCTTTGTTTTACTGGTTCCAGTCAATGTTTGCAGGCTTCACTGCAATGCTTAGCAACAATGCTGTTGGAGCTTTCCTTCCTTTTAAAAAATTGACATCTTATAAAGTGTTGTTTTTTTGTCCCCCGCCGCCGCGAAGCGCGGAGCGGGGGACATAGTATTCAGCTCCGTACGTCCGTCCGTCCCGCTTCTTGTTAGCGCGATATCTAATGAACCGCTCAACCTAGAATCTTCAAACTTGGTACCAGTCTTCATCTGGGGAATACGCAGACCTGAAAAGTTTTTGGTGACCTTGACCTCATTTTCAAGGTCACGGCGATACTTTGACCAGTTTTGAAAATGTTGTTAGCGCGATATCTAATGAACCGCTCAACCTAGAATCTTCAAACTTGGTACCAATCTTCATCTGGGGGATACGCAGACCTGAAAAGTTTTTGGTGACCTTGACCTCATTTTCAAGGTCAAGGTGAGACTTTGACCAGTTTTGAAAATGTTGTTAGCGCGATATCTAATGAACCGCTCAACCTAGAATCTTCAAACTTGGTACTAATCTTCATCTGGGGAATACGCAGACCTGAAAAGTTTTCGGTGACCTTGACCTCATTTTCAAGGTCACGGCGAGACTTTGACCAGTTTTGAAAATGTTGTTAGCGCGATATCTCATGAACCCTTCGACCTAGAGTCTTCAAACTTGGTACCAGTCTTCATCTGGGGAATACGTAGACCTGAAAAGTTTTCGGTGACCTTGACCTCATTTTCAAGGTCAGACGAGATTTTGACCAGTTTTGAAAATGTTGTTTGTGCGATTCCTCATGAAGCGCTAGAACTATTGGTTTTAAAGTTAGTATCAGTCTTCATTTGGGGAATATCCAGATACCAGTCGATTTGGTTGACCTTGAAATTATTTATCACTACAAGACTGATTGTCAAATGTTGTTAGCACGATATCTCATGAACTGCTGTCATAGATTCTTCAAATTTGGTACCTGCCTTCTTTTGGGGAAGACGCAGACACCAGTTGATTTGGGTGACCTTGAAATTATTTATCACTACAAGACTGATTGTCAAATGTTGTTAGCACGATATCTCATGAACTGCTGTCATAGAGTCTTCAAATTTGGTACCTGTCTTCTTTTGGGGAATACGCAGACACCAGTTGATTTGGGTGACCTTGACCCCATTTTCAAGGTCACTACAAGACTTTGACCATTTAAAATTTTTGCCCGGTTAAACAATAATTGAATCAAACATGTAAATGTCACTACTCGGTACAAGCTGTGTGTCCATTCTTTTAGCTCATTTCTTAATTGCGGCGGGGGACATGGTCACGTTTGTGACAATTACTTGTTTAAACTTCAAACAGCAAATAACCTTAAATCCTGTTGGTTGGGCTGTAGTGTATGAATTGTTTTAATGAAAGTTGAAATTTTCTCCATTGTAAGCACAACTTCATTTTCTAAGATTCAAATTATTTTACAGAGTAAATTTCCTGATGTGGATGATAATGAGCTGAAGGAGATGGATCAGAAAATTTCAGAACTCACAGAGCAAACACAACAAACCCAAGATAAAGTGCGCAAACTGGAGTCTGGTCAGTTCATCATCAAATCAGTGGACCACATTTGCATATAAATGTGGAAATGACACAAACTGAGTTTGACTAGTTACAATGAGAATGTTCTGATATGTTGTAAATAGTTGACAGTAATCTTCCACAGGAATTACTTGGCAAGGATTTGGGGATATTGATATTTACTATAGATAGAGAAATCTTGTGTATCTGTGGGGGGAAAAAACATTTGCCAACATGTTCACTGCTTAAAAGAAACATTAATTTACTTTTGAAACAACATTCTTTCATTGTAACAGCCAAAATGGGAATTGCAAACTTGCAACAATTAATGAGAATCATTTTATAATCTTTAAATGCATTCTCTAGATTGTCTGCTTATAGATTTTGAAGATTAATCTATGACCTAATTTACTTACTTTACATAAAAATTTAGTTTTTCTGAACTGGACATTTTTGATGATACATTAATACTATGATGATCATTATATTTTAAAGTCACTGCTAATGGCTGTTTGCTGAAGCGGCATTAAACAATATCTCACTCACTCACTATATTTTAAAGAGCATACTAAGCAAATTCCATGTAATACCATTTTTATTTAAAAAGTAAATTATTTGATATAAAACGAACAAATGAGAGTTTAATAATTCATGAGTTTATGCTGACAGTGCCATGAATCTAAGATGTCTGGGAGTCTGGTACCAATGCCACAATGGTATTAATACTGACGTCTGCAGACCATTGTAACGTCATAAGTAGGGCTGTAACGATTCATCGATACATACGATACAATCGTAGCTTGGGAAATCGTGATTATTGTATCGTGAGCTTCCTGTATCGTGATACAGTAAAAATAAATTTCACTTACTTAAAAATGAAAAGAAAAACTAAGTGAACACTATAAAACCAGCTAGTGTTGTGCAGTAACAGTAACTACAGTCAGCATGAAGCAATCTGATTCATAAATAACTGTTTTTAGAAAGAAATTCTTTTTTTAATCTTCGATTTTCGATCATCTCATAACACAAAATTTCCACCATCTTGAATATTTCACAAAATATGCATGAATTTATACTTTAAACAATGTATCGTGATACATTCTGTATCGCCTGTCTGTATCGTGATACATATCGTATCGTGAGATTTCCCTTGATGCTCAGCCCTAGTCATAAGAGTCGGCAATATTTCACCAGTTTAAAACTGGCATATAAATATGACATTTCAGTATCTTTCATGCGTGAGTAATAAATTTGAATATACCGATTTTTGTTTTCACTATCTTGATACCTTATCAATAGACTTAACATTGTTGTTTTTTTTTTGGCAGAGCTGAAAACACTGAACAGTGCTATTTCAACAGATGATGCAAAAACAGAAACAAATAATATTGAACAACAGGTAAGTTGTTATTTTATCATAATTATCATACTTGAAGTATAATAATGATAGAATTGTTTATTACCGTGTCATGTTGTTACATTACAATATTCACACAGAGGTAAATTTCACATAAAACAAGACAAGACACCAAATATAAAAAAACACTTATTTTAAAATCATAACACAAAAAAGTGTATGTATTACACCACTATTTCAAGTAATAATTACCGTTGAAACACTTTCATAAAAAAAAGTACAGGTAGTTGTCTCCCCTTTGTTTCAGGTTGTCGTTCCACCCATTCTTTATTCTCACCCTTTGTTTCAGGTTGTCATTCCACCCATTCTTTATTCTCACCCTTTGATTCAGGTTGTCGTTCCCCCCATTCTTTATTCTCACCCTTTGTTTCAGGTTGTCGTTCCCCCCATTCTTTATTCTCACCCTTTGATTCAGGTTGTCGTTCCCCCCATTCTTTATTCTCACCCTTTGTTTCAGGTTGTTGTTCCACCCATTCTTTATTCTTACCCTTTGTTATCCCACCGGTATGTAATACCGTGGGATATAGTTATTACTCCGTCCGTCTGTCCGTAATCATTTCGTTTCCGGAGCAGAACTCGAAAACCATTTATCATATCTTTCTGAAGCTTCACATATATATTACACATTTACTGGAATGGTGCCTTTTAATATTTTCAGATTTTTTAAAATTAAATTTTTTTTCGTTTCCATAGAAACTTGAATTTGGACTTTGTCATAGACAGGTTCGTTTCAGGAGCACAGCTCCAAAACCGTTCATCATATCTTCCTGAAACTTTGCATGTGTATTACCCACTAACTGAAGTGGTGCCTTTTGATATTTTCAGATTTCTGAAAAAATGTTTTTTTTTCGTTTCCATAGAAACTTGTTGAAGTTGGACTTTGTTCAGAGACAGGTTCGTTTCAGGAGCACAGCTCCAAAACCGTTCATCATATCTTCCTGAAGCTTTGCATGTGTATTACCCACTAACTGAAGTGGTGCCTTTTGATATTTTCAGATTCCTGAAAAAATGTTTTTTTTTCGTTTCCATAGAAACTTGTTGAAGTTGGACTTTGTTCAGAGACAGGTTCGTTTCAGGAGCACAGCTCCAAAACCGTTCATCATATCTTCCTGAAACTTTGCATGTGTATTACCCACTAACTGAAGTGGTGCCTTTTGATATTTTCAGATTTCTGAAAAATTATTTTTTTTTCGTTTCAATAGAAACTTGTTGAATTTGGACTTTGTTCAGAGACAGGTTCGTTTCCGGAGCACAGCTCCAAAACCATTCATCATATCTTCCTGAAACTTTGCATGTGTATTACCCACTAACTGAAGTGGTGCCTTTTGATATTTTCAGATTTTTTCTGAAATTTTTTTTTTTTTCTGTTTCCATAGAAACATGAGAGGGATGTTGGTTGTTGATTTTGACTGCTTCTGGAGCAGAAGTCTAAAACCCTTAACATACCTGAAACTCAGCATCTGTAATACCCACTAACTGAAGTACGGTAGTAGATACACAAGTATTTGTCAAAGATGTGTTTTACAGTTGCTGAGCAAGTAAATGTAATGAATGGTCAATGCTGGCACTAAGGACTGATTAGAATCAAAGATGATATGATTGGTCATGTGTTTGTTAGCTTGAATGTTTTTAGGCAAATGCCCTCAGAAATCAAATGTTCCAAATAGCTTATACTTAGTCTAAGTTTGACTCCAATCATGTTTTATCAAATAGTCATTTTGAACACTTTTACTTAGTTTTTTCAATCAAATAGTTTATATTTTGACTCCTATCTATATCAGATATAAATCACAGACAAACCTAAAACTATTTCTTTGAAAAAACTAAGTAACAGTGTTCAAAATGACTGTCTGCATGCCAGCCTGCCAATTGTTCTTTAATTTTAGATGGGGCCTGTTGCAAAAATAGCCATCCAGCTTCTCGGCTTTTGTGGTCTGTAAACAACGTGATTACTCATTGCAGGCACTGTCAAAATCAGAGAAGGATTTTTTAAACAAGCCTGAGAATTTTGAGGGGGCAGTGGATAGCGCGTTCGGCTTTGGAGGTCCGGGGTTCGAATTCCGCCTGGGGCACAGCAACATTGTCTGCAGTAGAGAACTGTTCTACACGCAGTAAGGTTTTGGTGCAATGCTACATTGAATTTCAGTGCAGTACCACCTATTGTTTGCTAGTAGTTCCAGCCGATGCTTGCAGGTTTCACCACAATGCATAGCCACATTGCGTTGCAGGCTTTCTCCCTGCCATAATACTAGCAGCCGCGTGAAAGTGAAATACTCTTGAAAGTGGCGTTAAAAACCCAACTCACCTCACATCATCTCACCTGAGACTTTTGAGTGTTTTGAAACCAGCGTGAAGTAATGAAGTTGTATTTGTCTCAACAGATGGAGTTGATGGAGGAGAAGCTGAACAAGCTTCAGGAGGGACAAGTCCTCATCTCACCTCAGGAGAAGGAAAAGGTGACATGCTTGTTACTTAAAGTGATGGTTCTATCGGCAGTATCCGCCATCTTGTTTTACTACATTATGTGAAATTAGAAACACGCTGTATTTTTACTAATTTTACAACTTTCGAATAATAAAGAATATATTGATAGAATATCTTTCAAATAACAAATAATTTAGCATTAGACAATGTCCTGTTATGCTGTAGCAAAGTTTTCCACACTTGTAGCTTATGAATGGCTTCAGTTCACTTTTCATTGTTTATAAATATCTACGTGATGGGGCGCTAGTTTTAATCAAATTGTCAAATATAATGTCATTTAGGTGTGGGCCTCAGTAATATTTTAAACTGTATTGCGTTAGAATCATGTATTAAAAACATTCGTAAGCAGGAATGTCCCCTCGAATTTTGTTTCCACAATAGATACCTTGATAGAACCCTCTAAAATATCTATAACAGTGTTTCCTGAAGGATCATGGTCACCCATCCTTTGGTTTCAGATTCAATCAAACATTTTTCAAATATTTAGAATTTAGACAAACTAATGATAACAATCAGCATTTAATTTGATAAATATTAATTGTTAATAATTTTACAATTGTCTGTAGACTGTACAAAAGAGGCTTTTAGCTTTGAGGATACTAGACAAGAAAATTCTGTCCCAAAAAGATGTTTGATTTTGCAATTCAAGTGCTAAAGTAACTGAAAAACATGTGTATTTACTGCACATTTATAGATTAAGCACATATTGTTTCATGAAAAACTATGTTTTTATAAGCACATGTATATTATACATGATAAATTATAACCCCAGAATTCAAATTTTTTTAAAATATGTTTCAGTTTCTTGCTTTTATTTCAATGTTTGTATATATATTTTTGTATCATATTTTTGAAAAATGCCAATAATTGTTAAATTAATAAATAAATGTTTGTTCCTGCAGGTTTACAAGGACCGAGTGAAGTATGTGAAAGAATGGAGGAAAAGGAAGAGGATTGTATGTATAGCTTGGGACAATTCCTATCTTCCTATCTAAATAAACAAATATAAACATAAATTTAAAAATTTGTTATGGACTTGTTGTAAAATCACAGAGATTAAGCTATTGAATCCAACAAAATTTAATAAAACTCATTATATATAACATTGAAAACATTTTATTTGCACCTCTGCCACGGGGGTAGGGCAATTAAATTTACAGTTTTTAATACTTACCCTACTTCAGATATTATTTGTTATATCAAACAAAATTTTAAGACAATTCATTAGACTTTTCAGTGATTTTACAGTGAAGTATATCGTAAGTTTTTAAATCTTCACTCTTATTCCTACTTTGAACATTACTGAACAGGTCTAACTTTCTATTGGTAAAGTGATTGTTTCTCTCCAATTCTAAAGGGATTGTACTTAATTAAGTCTACCTGTGAAGATAAACTTGTAGCATCTATAGTAATAAATCTTGATGTCAGATCTTGTTTATCCAGATTCCGTATATATCCAGAAACCCAGCCATCCGCACTGAAGTATTTCAAATCTTCTCTATGTAGTTCTGTGCAAATGATGATTAGGTTAACCGCACAACTTTCCAGACAATTTTCAGTTGCAACCAGATCGTGCGGATAAATGGGATCTGACTGTAATTTATTATCTAGAAGAAGAAAAGCTTTATTCAGTATACAATGACCATCTGAACAAAGGTACAATGTTTGTTTTTTTGTAATTAATGCATACTGATAGGTGTAGAAAATTTAACAAAACACAGGTAGAATTGTTAAAATTAATGGCAATATTTCTTTTTTAAATTGTTTACATTTGAAACTTTTGTTTTCTTCTTCAGAGCACGGACATTGTCAATGCAATTTTGGAGGGTTACCCTAAGACCAAGAAGCAACTACTGGTATTAAGAAGTCTTGTTCATTCATAATGTTCTCAACAGCTTGATAGGCATAAGAGGTCTGGTTGTTTGGTGGATTCACCCCCTTTCTTCTCACAGGAATTATTGTAGAACTGTCCCCAACAGGTGCTCCTTTTAGAACAATGCTTCCTTTTCAAAAGTTCAAACTTGATGTGTTTGATGATTTGTTAAAGAACATATAGTTTATATGGACATTTGGTAATTATACTTCTAAATGTTGAGTGTATTTAAGAATTAAATGTCAGTTTGTGTGTTTGCACTGGATAATGAACGATGTCAAAGCGGTAATCAAACTCCTGGGAACAGAGCGAGCTTGCGAGTTTGAAGATGAGAGTTTTATGATTATCTTCCAATTCTTTTCATAGCACTCAACATTCCATCTTCCCACGGCAAGGTGAAAACGTATAGAAATAATTTCTATGCATTTTTTACCTTGCCCTCAACAGCCCAGATAACAGTGTAACGAAGCAGCGACATCTATTGTGATCACGAGTTATGCCCCTTACCAGCTGCTTACATACAGCCAATGAAATCACCGTTTACATTCGGTACTGCAGAAGCGATAATTCTAAAATTGTTATTTTTAGAAACATACGTTGGGTAAACGTTTCTTCTTGTACATTGCAATACTCGTCGTATAGTACTTAAATACATGAAAATATTGTATCATAAACATGCTTATTAAATAAGAAGACCAAATGCGAGCCAGGAAGTGTTATTAGTTGATTGTTAAGTTTATAACAGAGACATATGTAGTTCATATGCAAATGAGAAATACCCACGTTCAAACAAAGTTAAAAGATTTGAATACAAATCGTCGCGTTGAATAAGAATATTTCAATTAGTATAGCGTGCTAATTGTAACATTTATAAATAAGAGTTATTAAGAGTTATAGGCACAGTTTATCAAGCAAGAAATCAAATCACAATTGAGATTGTTAAATCGAAATACCATGATGCCACACGCGTTATTTTGTATTTTGTAAAAAAAGATAGTGTGAAATCATTAAAGATTAGTTTCATTCAAACTCAACACTTGATTTGTTCGATTTCGGAGTGAATAACATGTGCTAGTTATTTTTTTAGCTTATATGACTTTTTAAAAACTATGACAACAAACTAAATTGAATCACTCAACGTACTTCCAGCTGCAGTTTTGTGAAATTAACAAACGATAACATGCGCAAAATCATACGCGAAATTTATGAATATATCCAGTTTGGCAGTTATCAAACAGTAACATCTTAACAGTGGGTCCACTCCATGTGCCAACTTTATGGCTTTTGAAGCTGTCCGCTTCGACGTTTTGATTATCGATTACAGGTTTATGAAAGCGAATTGTAATTATTTTATTGCATCAATTGAAAGTTTATACAAGTCCGGGACTGATCAAAATACTGTCAAAAAGTGTGCTACAGTTTGCGATCCAAAATAAGCGGAGAAATTGGACGAATTAGAAAAGGTGTTTTCCAGTCTAAATATAGAAGTTCATATTGCAAGCTTTCTTCTGATTGGCCTATCGGATTAGCCTGCAGTACGCTAAAATCTTAGCGCAGAAAAAGCGGGCCGTGAGGTCAAGGGCGGAGGGAGATGATTTGAAAATCTTCTCGTTACGCCCGTGACGTTGTGAAGATGTCAACATTCATAAACACTTTTAATTGCAATGGAATTTACAAATCTTAGTCTCTATCCAACAAAGATGATATTCTCAAAATTTGAGCTTTCTTGCATTATTTGTTTTTGGGGACAAGTCATTTAAAGATTTAAGAGTGGATCCCCTGTCACACCCATAGTTGAGGGGGGATCAAGACCAAATGAACAAATGTGAATATCAAAATATCAGCTTCCTATGTAAATTGGTTCTGAGAAGAAAGGTTTTACAAATGATACATGTCATGATAATATGTGAGTAGGGGTGAGGACCAAAACAACAAACTTTGATCCCCTTGGTGCTAGGTACCGGTACCTCTCACAAATTTCAGCTTTTGGAGTGGAGCGTTTCTTGAGAAAACATAAAAAATATGGAAAGTTTACGACGCTCAATGGACGCTCATAAGCCCATATGGCCTTTCAGGCCTGATGACTTAAAAATGATGATCCCTGTAGTCAGTCAGTCAGTCAAGAGATGTGTCTAAGCTTTTGAGGAGAAGTGCAGAACACATGTTACAGGATCATTGAATACAATATCATACATAACCATACTATCAGGGGCGCCTCATGTCCATGGGTGGCTTGAGAAGGTTGGGTAGAGTCAATTAAATGTACATGGATCCACTAAGAGATGCATGTGGATAAGCTGATGCTGTTAAAGACTAGGAAGTAGAATTAAAAGGGGGCAAACTGACTTCTATTTTTATTATACATTACCATCGGTAACTGAAAATTGAGAGTTTTGCTAATTGATCCATTTCTCATTGGGAATATTTTTATAGAGGTCTGAGATTTTTAGGAGTTATTATCTACATTGAATACACTGTTTGGTGTTTGATGTTGTGTAATTTACATAGAAATAGCAACTTAAAAAGGACCATAATTAGATATCAATGCCATTGTGTTGGTTGGGGTCACATATTCCAAACGTTATAAATGGTGTAACTTTTTCGAGAAGTACCGACTGTTACCGAAAACTACCATTTTGATGATATTCGACTTAGTATATTGACGATATGAAGGTAAAAGTAGTGATTTCTGATCGAAAACCGGACAATGCACCACGTATGGCGCACGCCAATGAGTCAAACGTAATTTTGGAATCTTATCTAAAACAGAAAAAATGATAAATTTGGGTTGATCATGTTTATTATGTCAAATAACTACTGTGCATGTAAATCGAACGTGCAGTTTCGTTTTCTGCACATACAAAATGATGTTACTCGATTTTTATTGAAAACTACCCAGGGTAGTTATGATATATTAGGCAATTGGGGAAGAATATGCAAGCTGATTGAATTTGTTTGTATTGTAAACAGTACATATGGTGAGTTGGATCGTATTAAAGCCAAATAATTTTTTTATGAAACACAATGGATGCACCTTTAAGGGCGTCATGCGTTTGTCTAAATAAATTTAGATTGACAGTATTCTTTTAAAAAGTTTATTAGAAATTGTAGATTTGAATTTATTTATTAACACAAGCATATTGGAATATATTGTTTTTCAAATACGGTAAGCAAACATATTATTTACAGTGAAATAAAGTTTGCCTGTAATAGGCCTTGAATTGAGCACAGTTTTTACATTTACACAAATACAAATTGTGTCTTGTCATTTTGCAGGAAGAAATTGGCCTGGAGACGGACGAAGATTACAATGTGAAGCCTCCTGACATATGATTGGTCTTATGGCTGTCAGAGAGGAGCTTGGAAGAACTGGTGTTAAAGTTTAACACAAAATGTTGCAATTAAATTTTTTGTGAAGAATACTGTGTCTTCAGGTGCAGATACAGAATCCTCCACAGTTGTTTTCTTGCTTAGGTGTGGATAAAGAAGTCCATGTTCAAATCTCACCACCCAAATCAGCAACTTTCCCTGCTGTAGACATGTTCCACATGCTGTAATAAGAAGTTGTTAGTGCAATGTTGCATTGATAATCAGTGCTGTACAACCCGTGGTGTGTATCTTTCAGCATGTATCCATTGGTTTCACCCAGGCACAGCCACCGTGGATTAGCAGGATTTCTCTAGCCATCCTAGTATATGTTAAATACGCCATAAAAATATATAAAATACATTAGGTTACAGTTAACAGAATGGTAATGGTTTCATGTGTTAAACTAGTAGTAGGGCAGGATGGCAGGATAGCACAGTGGTTAGCGTGGGCTGCTTCAAGAGGAGCTCAGTAACTTTACCTCTTGTGGAGAACTGAGTCCTGTTCCACTAACCAAACTTAGCCTTACGATAAATCTTAGGTACCGGTAATGCTAAAGGATAGGCTTACGAAGAATTTTAGGATTAATATTGGTTAGTTTCTCATGCAGTAAGGTTTCGATACCATTCTGCACTGAATTTCAGCACAGTACCGCCCTTGTTCCGCTAGTTCGAGTCGATACTTGATACAGACATGATAGTCACAATAATACTGGCAGCCGTGATATAAAAGTGAAATACTCTTGAAAGCAGCATAAAACTCAAGAACCTCACCTCACAAGAAAAGGAATCTTAAGTGTGTGAAAACGCACAATGTAAAGTGTGTTGTTTCTACACATGATATCCCGCCAGGATCACGGCAAATTTGTTTGCAGTAGAGAACTGTTCTACACGCAGTAAGGTTTGGGTGCAATGCTACACTGAATTTCAGCGTAGTACCTCCCATGGTTCGCTAGTTCAAGCCGATGCTTGCCGGTTTCACCGTAATGCATAGCCACATGGTGTTGCAGGCCTTCTCCCTGCAATAATACTAGCAGCAATGATATAAGTGAAATACTCTTGAAAGCGGCGTTAAACCCCAGCTCACTTCACCTACAGATGATAAGTTTTTACAAGTTGACTGCACAATTGCTACTCCACCATCACATCTCCATATTATTCATATGACATGATAAGAATGTATGTTTCAAACCAAGGTCAAAGGATTTCAGGGGAAATATTCTCCAGTTATCATTATTGTCTATTACATATTGTTGATACACTTGTATATAGATATGAATATTGTTTCAGTTGTTTTCATTACAGTCATAAAATCATTGAACCTCTATTTTTATTTTCATTTGTTCTTTGCATACAAAAGAAGTTCAACTTCAGATCATTAGATACAAATTATGGATCCTGCCAGAGACAAATGCTAGGCTTGATTCGTTTAAGCTGAAGTTGAAACAAGTGTATCGGCGTACAGACAGGAAGACATCATCATCCCTCAAAGTAGCTTCAATAAACATGTCATTAATATCATAAAAGTATTTTTTGGAAAAACATGGATTAATATTTTATTAGCATGTAATGCATTGTTTTAAAGAACGGGTAATATTTTAAAATATATCCGTCAACTATCCAATTGTCAAAAGCAAATTCATAAGAAAAAATAGAGCCATTGGCTCTGAAGCTCATCAGGAATCATGTTATTAATTATCTCTAAGGAAAAGATTAAGATATCACATAATAAGTCATTGCCTAGTCATCAAATTTAAAAGTTATTATCAAAATTGGTTACACATTAATCCATTTTCATTATAAATAATGTAGACCTTTGCATTTTGTTTTGCTTCTTATTTTTATTCTGGAATTATCAACATTTATTACATGATAAAAAAGAGCCCCTATTTGTTTCTAAAAATCCTGTTTCTCATAGGCTCATAGTTTCATAGGCTCCTTTTCAATATTTAATTAATAATAGTCTTATCTTATTTCATCACCAGTCATATTTAGTTCACATATTTAATGTAAAATTAAACATTTCTTAACCCTTTTTCAATTTTTAGCTCATCAGGCCTGAAAGGCCCGATGGGCGCATGGCATGGCATGGCGTCCGACGTCCGACGTCCGTCCATCTGTCCGTAAACTTTGCGCATTTTCGACTTCTTCTCCAGAACCAATGACTCCACAGAGCTAAAATATTATGTGCAGACTCCTTGGCCAATGGGGATTCTAAATTGTAGATTTCGTGACCATGGGGTCACAGGGGTCACATCCTTAAAAACCTATTTTCATCTTCTTCTCCAGTTCCAAAAGGTCAAGAGAGCTGAAAAGTTGTGTACAGACTCCTTGGCCAATGGGGATTCTAAATTGTAGATTTCGTTACCCCATGACCCCAAATGGGGTCACCGGTGTCACATCCTTAAAAACCTTTTCATCTTCTTCTCCAGTTCAAAAAGGTCTAGAGAGCTGAAAAGTTGTGTGCAGACTCCTTGGCCAATGGGGATACTAAATTGTACATTTCATGGCCCCATGACCCCAAATGGGGTCACAGGGGTCACATCCTTAAAAACCTATTTTTATCTTCTTCTCCAGTTCCAAAAGGTCTAGAGAGCTGAAAAGTTGTGTGCAGACTCCTTGGCCAATGGGGATTCAAAATTGTAGATTGTGTGACCCGTGACCCCAATCTAGGTCACGGGTCATGACCCAAATATTTTCATCTTTATCTTAAGTATGTAAAGCTGTAGAAAGGTGAAATTGTAATTGTAGGATTGGTGACCCTGTGACTCCAAAGTTGGGTCACAGGAGTCATGGTCTAAAAAAACCTATTTTTTTCTTGATAACAATGTATTACTTGATATAACTTAGATAGTCAACCTTAGATAATAATCAATGAAATCCTGATGAGCTACAGAGCCCATGGCTCTATTTTTTCCTATGCATCCTGTCACAATATTCAGTCCATAGGCTATTCAATAGTTCTAATTTCACATTGATTACATCAAACATGTCCATAAGGTAGTATTACTCTTAAGCTGACATATGAAGTGCACATAAAATCTCATTATGTTGACTGCTGATTAAAACCTGTTTCAGGTTGTGACCCCTGTGTCCCTTATTTGGGGTCACAGGGTCAAGGAGTCTGTACATAAAATTTCAGCTCTCTATGTTCATTAGGACTGGAGAAGAAGATGAAAATAGCTTTTTAGGTTATGACCCCTGTGGCCCTTATTTGGGGTCACAGGGTCACCAAATCCACAATTTAGAATCCCCTTCAGTCAAGGAGTCTTTACATAAAATTTTAACTCTCTTGAATAATTGGTTCTGGAGAAGAAGATGAAAATAGCTTTTTAGGTTATGAGTCGTATGACCCCTGGCGGCCCTGTGACCCACATTTGGGGTCACAGGGTCACCAAATTTACAATTTAGTATCCCCTTCAGCCAAGGAGTCTGTACATAAAAGAAGTCGAAAAAGTGAAAAGTTTACGGATGGACGGACGCCATCCCATGCCATAAGCCCATCGGGCCTTTCAGGCCTGATGAGCTTAAATAGTTATTGAATGTCGCAAGGATAACATTTGTCCACCATTATACGCCGCCTTTACCAGTCATACCAACCGGAGCATTCGGAGTGTGCCTAAGGCGTACGCCGGGTTCCAATCGAGAGATTCGCCGGTAACGCAATACGGCGGCATATGCCGGGTCCCGAAACAAGCATAGCCAATGTCAAGCAGAAGAGAACTGATCTGATCTGAGAACTGCAGTTAGCTTTAGGTTCACTGCAGTACCATCCATGCTTTGCCAGTTCAAAACAGAAACAGCCACAGGGGCTTACAGACATCTCACTGGAGTGGTACTAACCGCTATGATATAAGTAAATACTTTTGAGAAAGATAATAAGTTTGAAGGAGGTGTAACTGTCACAAAAAATAACCACATAAAAGTCATTTCACAACAGCAACATTTCCAGGGGCATCCTCCATGGTTGACCGCAGTTCCGTTGATCTTTTCTATTTTCAAACTCTGAAATTTTGTTTGTCAACTTAGTTTTTCCCATGCATTCTGTGTTACATGCCAAGATAATGTCAGTTTACATTGCACATTTATCCATGTACACTGTATACTTAAAGCGCTGGCTGCCATATTACCGCTGGTCAACGAGAACAGAACACTCCCCAATGATCAACATTCTAATGATTAGCATAGACCACTCAAACACAAGTCGACAGACAAATGATCAAATTAGGTCTACATCATTGACAACACAGATGTCAAAGTGCTTCACGCCCCTTTGATTCCTAGTAATACAAGGAGTGGGATAGCGCAGTTGAAATAGCGCCTTCGGCTTCAGATCAAGATGTCCGGGGTTCGAATCCCACCAGGAGCACGGCAACTTTGTCTGCAGTAGAGAACTGTTCTACAGGCAGTAAGGTTTGGGTGCAATGCTACACTGAATTTCAGCGTAGTATCACCCATGTTCGCTAGTTCCAGCCGATGCACGCAGGTTTCACCGTAATGCATAGCCACATGGTGTTGCGGGCTTTCTCCCTGCAATAATACTAGCAGCCATGATATAAGTGAAATATTCCTGAAAGTGGCGTTAAACCCCAACTCATCTCACCTAGTTATACAATCATTGAACAATCAGTCAAGAAATTACACAAGACTCAATGGTGTGACAAATTTATTTAATTTATTAATTTTTTGGACCTGGTTAAACCAGTCTTGAAACCCTGGTAGATAAAACTAGAAGAGCGTTTGCGGGACACCGCAAAAGCAGAGCAGCTCCGAAACTTTGGGTCTCGCCTTTACCTGTTCCGCCTTCTCCTCAGCATAAATAAAATGGGAATTTTTTTGGACAAAATGTTTTTCATTATTCAAGTTATTCTTACAAGTTAAATCATCACTGGGGTCACTTTTCACAACTTTGTTCTTAAAACCTATTTCTGATTTCAAAATTGGATCAAAAGATTAACATGGCCTTAACCAATATCTCATGACCTTGAACTTTGACCTTCAAGGTCACACCATCAATGATTACTTTTCATTGTGTATAACAATCATGCAATGACTCAAAAGTGTTCATTGTTAACATAAGGCATATTCACAATAGCACGCTTAAGTTGTGACCTTGCTGTGACCTTGACCTTTGACAGATTTTAGCAAAAACGTTTTCAAATCTTGGTCTTTCTCCATAGTTGATATATATCAAGTTAGGGCCTGATAGCACAGAAGTTGTTGAAGTTATCGTGTTTACAAGGATTTTTGTAGTGATTTCAGAACTCATGACCTTGACCTTTGACCTTGAATGTGAGCATGTCAAAATATTTCCCCAGGTGTACAAGAAAGAAGCTATATATATGAGGTGTTGATACCTTCATGAAACAAAGTTATAAAGTGATTTCAGAACTGGTGACCTTGACCCTATCTCGTGACCTTGACCTTTAAAATTCAAGGTCACACAATCATTGATCACTTTTCATTGTGTATAACAATCATGTAATGATTCAAAGTGTTAATAGTTGAAATAAGACATTTTCGCAAAAGCATGCTTAAGTCGTGCCCTCGCTGTCACCTTGACCTTTGACGGATGTTAGCGAAAACCTTTTCAAATCTTGGCCTTTCTCCATAGTTGATGTACACCAAATAAGAGCCTGATAGTACAAATATTTTTCAAGTTATCGTGTTTACAAGGATTTTTTAGCGATTTCAGAACTCGTGACCTTGACCTTTGACCTTGAATGTGAACATGTCAAAATCACCCACCAGGTTTATAAGAAAGAAGCTATGTATATGAGGTGTTAATACCTTCTTGGGAAAAGGTTATTTAGTGATTTCAGAACTGGTGACCTTGGCCATATTTCGTGACCTTGACCTTTTAAATTCAAAGTCACACAATCAGTGATCACTTTTCATTGTGTATAACAATCATTTAATGATTTAAAGTGTTAATAGTTGAAATAAGACATTTTCGCAAAAGCATGCTTAAGTCGTGCCCTCGCTGTGACCTTGACCTTTGGCGGATGTTAGCGAAAACCTTTTCAAATCTTGGCCTTTCTCCATAGTTGATGTACACCAAATAAGAGCCTGATAGTACAAATATTTTTCAAGTTATCGTGTTTACAAGGATTTTTTTAGCGATTTCAGAACTCGTGACCTTGACCTTTGACCTTGAATATGAACATGTCAAAAAAATTCCCCAGGGGCATAAGTAAGAAGTTATGTATATGAGTTCTCAAAACCTTCTAGGATAAAAGTTATAGCGAATACAAAACGCGCGCGCGGCGGCGGCGGCGGCGACGGAAACTGCGCAAAAACTGATAGCAGCTCCGACTTAGTCGGAGCTGCTAATTAACAATTTTTGGACATCATGCAGCAATTTCATGACTCTAATCTCTTTGGCACAATTTTATTTTAAATGATCAAATAAATAAAAAGAAAGCTGCATTTTTCATGTTTACACATATATTAATTGTGTGATGATAATAATAGAGAAAGCAAAAATAACTATATAAGTATAATATAACAAAACCAAATTACAATCTAGCACAATTAACCAAAATAACATCGGAGCTATAATAACTTTGCAAATTCAGCTAATGTTGTGAGGATCAAATTAAAATTCCTGCTAGGAACAATTTGTTTACAACAAGATAGCCTGAACTTTCAATGTCCAGCAATAATAACTTAGCAGCTAACATGTGATTGTTACTCTTAATAATGTTCACAGACATATATAAGTTTATATTTTGATAAATAAGTTTGGTATAATGGAAATTACATCAGGTTTTTCATGGCAAAGTGTACAAAAATCCTAGAGTTTCTTTCCTTGTTGTTTATAAAAAGATACTGAAATCTACATTTTCTTCATAGTTATGACCAATGGTTTGCTGATTTAGCCTACACCAACAACACTGACTTAGTCAACACTGTAATGCATAGCCATGCTTTCTTACAGTAATTCTTTTAAAAAATGCCCCATGTCAATTTAACAAAAGATAAATAGGTAAGTTGGAATAAATATATTCATTGGATTAGCTGACTCAGCAGTATTTAACACTCAATGGATATAACAATGTGATATTTGGCATCACACTATCTGCAATACAATCATGGATGGGTCTCTTGCTGTATCCAAACCAACACCCTTAGAGTCGGGCACCAATTGCCAGCACTGACAGTCCCTAATGGATTCTCCGTATGTATTCAATCTGAAGTGAACCTTCAAACTTTCACTACAGCTAGCTTTCTCTGAAAAATGTTATTTCTATCCCAGTTAAACATCCGATAGTATCATGGATAATGAAACCTGCATATCAATGCAAAACAACAAAATACAGAGATTAATTAATAAAGCATTAAATACCAATAATATGAAAATTCGATGTTTTAATATTGAAATCCCTTCCATTTATATAATAAGATTATTTGTCACTCAATACCAAGATCGAACAATTGGATCTATACAATAGACACCGATCAAATAGTACAGTAATTCGCCATTTTCATTTCTTTCATGCATCATGCATCCATTATTTCACCAAAAATAAAGCTCATCATTTCTTTTAACTGTGTAGTAGGGTTACATATATTCAATTTGAGATACAAAAGATGTGAAACATTATTTTGAATGAAATTTTCTTTCTTAAACTTCAAGATAATGATTCTATTATATCAGATAATTTCTTTTTCAGACACATCAACTCTTCAGACAACCTTTTTACTAATAAAGAGATGTGAAGTACCACAAAAAAAAGTAATTGCATTACTATAATGTAATTTAGCAACATCTGCCATAATAATCACATTGTACAACAAGTATTCTTTTTTATGAACATACAAAATTTTGCATTGACCAATTTTCGTACAACGACAGTTGAGCATTTGGTATAGTTATAAACACAATTCCACCAAAACATTTATCGGTAAAGACACAATTGCAGACCCCTTCTTCTATTATACATTTTTAATTGAAATTCTGGCATATAAGATTATCAACAACCTTTTAGAAGGCTATCACATTACTTCTTTCTATAAATATGCACACAATTGGATCATAGAATATAACTGAAAAACTCATGAATTAATTCAATATGTATGAATTACACTTTCAGCAAATTTGGTACCTGGTATCTCAAATTGAAAATAACACTGATGATTATTGCAAGCCAGTGCCAAATAAAATATAATCTAATGATAACCATTTCTACAAATTTCAATTACCACTCATAAGTTTCAGTCACCTGCAATATTGCGAAGTTGCACTCTTTACAGTAATTATCTTTTATTCCAGAATTCACATCACATCGTGTGGATTTATTAGAAATCTTGAATGGTGGTTCCCCTGCAAGGCATAAGCTGTGTTAATCTCTATCTCTGGCTAATTTTAACCTTGCTGCATTTCATCATCTTTACTGTGCCAGCATAGTAGAGATATCAAGAATCTCTAGCACAGAAAAGGTATCAAAATGCAGCAAGGCTTAAATTAGCCAGTGATAGAGACTAGTGAGTGTTGTGCCTTGCAGGGGAAGTTGGTGTCATGTCTCAAGTTTCTAACCATCCATTACTTCTTAAGTTGGCATACCCAACTTTTGATGGGTATGCAATTGTGCTTTTATGACAGTTTTCAACAATAGCCTGTTTGAAAAATACAACACTGATAATACTGAACAATATAGAATATTCAATGCTGTATGAAACTTTGCATTTTTTCAACTCAATGTGTCTACTATAATGCTCTTATAATTATTGTGTCTCTTATTATCAACAAATTCAACTCAAATATGGGGTGCAAAGTGCCCAAAAGGTTTGGAAATTTTGGCAATTTATGTGTAAATACCTACAAGTTGAATAGTTCAATCATTCTAAATCCTGTTTGCAATAAAGATAATTTTCAAACCAAATATAAAGTAAGCACATATACAAAATATACACAAATATTATAAAACATTCCATCACACACAGACTTCAAATTCATTCACAACACTCCAAAAGCTTTATCAATACATAATTTTTTTTCTATTTACAAAATAAACAATTATTAAATGATAAACAAAAAGTACTTAACCACACCAAAGTGAAAATTTTTAAAAATATAAGGCCACATAAAATCTATTTCTTGTTTTTCATTGCTTTTTAAAAAAATATGGATCAAAATAATCACCTACTTTTTATTAATTTCTGAGAACCATAATGGTTTTGAAAATGCTGTCAACCAAACTAAAACGCATTCGATAATACAAAGGGAACATTTAAACAGAAATGTATCTGGTAAGGAGTAATCATTCAATGATGTGATATAAACGTACCGACCCCGTATTTGGCCCGACTCTTATTGGAGACACAGCTCTTATTCATCTTTCGGTATCTTTATTCCTGCTATTAGATTCCTGATATTCAATGAGACAGGGATAAAGGTACCGGAGGAATAACAGTGAGTGTCATTACAGGAGAACTTGTTTATGAAACAATATGTGTTTGTTAAACATATACCAAAGTTATGGCCAAGGTAAAAGTTTTCTGAATATTATCCACTGCGGCAAGGTCAAGGTCACAAGGTCAAATATGATGACCTCATCTGAAAGGTCTCATCACAAGGTATGCACATGCCAAGTATGAAAGCCGTAGCTCTGAGAAATCTAAAGTTATGGCAAAGGTTAAAGTTTACTGAAGATGTCCATTGCGGCAAGGTCAAGGTCAAGGTCACAAGGTCAAATATGATGACCTCATCTGAAGGTCTCATCATTAGGTATGCACATGCCAAGTATAAAAGCTTTGGCTCTGAGCAATCCAAAGTTATGGCCAAGGTTAACGTTTTCTAAATATTGTCCACTGCGGCAAAGTCAGGGTCACAAGGTCAAATATGATGACCTCATCTGAAAGGTCTCATCACAAGGTATGCACATGCCAAGTATGAAAGCCGTAGCTCTGAGAAATCTAAAGTTATGGCAAAGGTTAAAGTTTACTGAAGATGTCCACTGCGGCAAGGTCAAGTTCAAGGTCACAAGGTCAAATATGATGACCTCATCTGAAGGTCTCATCACAAGGTATGCACATGCCAAGTTTGAAAACCGTAACTCTTAACAATCAAAAGTTATGGCCAAGGTTAAAGTTTTCTGAAAATGTTCATTGTGGCAAGGTCAAGGTCAAATATGATGACCTCATTTGATCTCTCACATCACAAGGTATGCATATGCCAAGTATGAAAGTCCTAGCTCTGAGCAATCTATAGTTGTGGCTTAGGTTAAAGTTTTCTGAAAATGTCAATTGCGGCAAGGTCAAGGTCACAAGGTCAAATATGATGACCTCATCTGAAAGGTCTCATCACAAGGTATGCACATGCCAAGTATGAAAGCCCTAGCTCTGAGCAATCCAAAATTATGGCCAAGGTTAAAGTTTTTGTGGACAAACACACAGACGGACAGACGGACGGACATGTGAAAAACAATATACCCCCGGAATCTCCGATTCGGGGGCATAAAAAAGAAAATCATTTATGTGGCCTTAAATTTGTGGGTTATACAATGAGCAAAATGTATTGAACTTCACAGCCAATATGTTAAAGAGATGATCAAATTTAATACATGCGTATTATGTAATTAGATGAATAAATTAGAACTTTATTAAATGTTAATATATACTGAACAGAATAAGTTAGGAATATTGGATGGTTTATGATCAATATTTCATCAGCATGTCTATGAATAAATAAATCATTATTCAAAATTTCAAAATTTACATATCCCTAACTATTTTTGTCCAGTATATATGAAGCTTGATTATTTCATATTGAAATACAAAGAATAATATAAACAAAAATTAACATGAGTAATATGATTGGTTCTATTTCTAGAATAAAAAGGATAGAGTATAAGAGATTGATAGACTCGAAGAATATCCATTTACAGAATCTGATGAGTCATGACTAGGTCTAGATACAGTAATACATGTGGGTAAAAAGGTGCCAGCGCAGAGTACAAACACTGACAGGTGCTTTCTGGCCTTGCTGAAGTGCTTTGCCTGTTCTGTGATGTAAATTCAGCTTTAATACTGCGCCATGAGGATATTTGTATTTGTATCAGCTAGGCCCAACTGTCCCCCGATTGTATGACCACAGTTCTTCTGGTTGGTTACTTGAGCACTGCTATACTAGTATGTATGTTGTCAGATAATGGAATGTCATGATTCTAAATTTAATGATTGGTCTACTCATCTGCAGATACTGCTCAATTCAAAGTCATGTTATTAGCTGGTTGTTTACATTGTGAAACGAGGCAAAATGCAATTACACAATCAGGGGATACATGGAGCAGGATGACTGTGCCAAGATTCCACAGTAATTCAAAACTCTGGCTACAAAATCAACACCTGATTAAAATATTGATATTGTATTCATTAAATGAGAGCACAATACCGGTAGTAGTATATATGGCAAGCTGCAGATAGAGCTTTGTTTTTTAACACAGCTTGTGTATGTTTACAACTATGATTAATTTTTCAAATCTTAGAAGGGGATAATTTCATTCAAGTAATTTTCCGAAACGTAGATGAACTAAGAGTTTAACAAATCAAAATATTTGTAATGTTGTAATGTTAAAAGAAGAAGTCCAAAATTAATCATTGTTGCAGTATTGACAACATAAAAGGCACATAACTTCAGCAAGGCAGGAAAGGGAAGTCACTCTATTAGCACATTTTCTTCCTTCCTGGGAAGATGGTGAAAATGGTGGATGAATTTCTACAACAATGATAGATGAACAATAAGTAGATATGTGACATATGAAAAATAATATAATTCATTGTAATATTTTGGCAATTTCACTGTCAAGAAATTTCAAAACAGTCCTATTTTCAACATAAAGTCTTTAATACTGCAAATTATTTTTAAAAAACCCATCAAATAACAAACCACTTCACTCAAAACAAAATCAAATCGTCAGTTCTTCTCAAGTATTTCAATCCAAGTATGTCAATCCTAATGAACTCTTCACCAACATTTACAGCTAAATGAGTACAACTGTATTCTATGTCACAATCCTTTGTAAGTTACGAGCAGATCCAGAGAGGAATCAGGGTTTTTTACCCCCTTTCGAAATATTGTGCATGTAAATTTGATGACACCCCCCAAAAGGAGTCCTGGATCTGCCTCTTATCTGTATAAACACATTTTGCTACAATGGCAACACCATTTTTGTTGTTTCTTAGCTTAGCTGTTGAGTTAATTACTGCTAAACTATTCTCAGAAGATAATGTACAAGAATCACAACATATAGAAAGTTCGAATTTTGCCTTCGAAAATTGCTATCCCAGAATATCCTCAGGTAAAGGATTAATGTTGTTGGGATTTATTGCATAATGTCATAATTTTACCGCTGTAAAATCTTGTTTTATGTACAAAATAGCATTTGCAGACATTGCGGTATCAAACCGTTTATTAAAGTTAATTCATATGTCAGAAAATATGATGTTGGTCAGATAATAAAATGGAGGATCAGTCACATGTCCCCACACAAGCTCAATGTTTCGCTAAATAGTCCTGCTATTGTGGAACCCCCTCGGAGATCACGTGACCATCAGACATTAAGCAAAATATGGTTTACTGAATTACTTTAAAATGTCAAGCAGAGAATGTTTAGACAACTTTTTGTGATAAAAAGATGTAAATTGTTTAAGTATATATGAAAGAATTAGAATTAAAAAATTTAATACAAAAGTCAATTGATAAATTTACTGGACACATCCCAAATTTCCAGTATTAAAAGCATAAAACATATTGCATAACATAATCTCATGCAAAACATGCAACATGTTAATCTCTTTCCTGGGATATTGAATCGGATGAAAATATGAATATTCAATTTCAATATTCAATATGAATATACCTTTAATATAGGTCGTAACCATTGGCGCAAGTGAAATGTTGAATATAATTAGATTAGCACCATCAACAATGAAGTAGTTCAATATTTAACCATTAAGTTGACATTTTGAAAATGCTTAATTTTGAGTTCATCCAATTTCAGCTCATCTTGGTTCATTTCATTCAAAACATCATAATGCTAAATGCTCTTGTTCCACAGGCGCCAGACCCTAAATATACCTACCGTACCTACCTACCTATACCATTTAAAGAAGGTATGGCACTGTCCGCCATCTTGAATCCTGCCATAGGACCGGAAATGGTTAAACTGGTTTGCTGGCTCAAATACGCTTTGTAATACTCGTAGACTGATCCAAGTTTACATTTCCAGTCCTATGGCAAGATTCAAGATGGCGGACAGTACTTACCTTCTTTGTATGTTGGTAGGTAGATATACGTAAGTGTATATTTAGTGGCCTATGTCTTGTTCTGAATCATGGAAGAAGGTTATTTGAACCCATCAATGTAACAGGAGTGATAATGCTTGTTATCAACCTAATTACAGGTTCAAGAACTCTGTAGGTCAGGTAGAGTCAATAATAATCTGAAGATACTGATAATTGGACACCCTCAATGGGTATTTCAATGACTTCAGTATTTCAATAAAGGCCTGCTTCTTTCAAAATATTGAATATGATATACAAATACGGTACATGTGTGAAGTGAAAGGAGTGACTCCAAACACTGTTCTGGGTGCGCGGAACATGTTCTATTGCTTCGCGGTTTGCACCTGATTTTTTTTTAGCATGTTCTGCACGCCGAGAACAGTGTTCGGAGTTACTCCTTTCACTTCACACATGTACCGGACATTGTGAACACACCAGGCCGCGAAAGGAGCAGCCCTTAAATTAACATTCCTCTTTAATCAAGGCTCAACCATTTTATATGCTTGGTAATACATCAGCAAAACCGTTTTGTTTCATCCGTATTGTGTTATTTCTCTAACAATTTTCAATTAATATTTATAAGTCAAATGATAGTGGTTTAAATGTTTTTGTGGAATTCATAATTTTCACTAGAAAATGTCAGTATTTTATTTAAGCCCACATTTTACAGTATGGTCTTCATAATCACTTTCAGAGGAACAACAAAAACAAAATTAGAGTCATTGCCAAAACACCCCATTTCTTGATTTCATACAAGTTACAGTTGCTTCGCCTAAATAGATTAAAAGATTGACATTTACAATACTCAGGAAAGAGTATTTTTTAGCTAGGATTCATAGTTTTCCTCTCAAATTTCTTAGCTTATTATGGAAAAAAGTAATTAGTAAAGTAAAGCCTATTGACAACAGCATTACAACCACTCTGTGGTACATGTCATGGATTGTTGGGGGGAATCAATTCCTACATTTATGACTACTATATTTTTATAACTTTAACCTCAAAAAACATTTGTTTCGGATTTAGAGAAAGACTTTGTTATCCAATTCATATCGTAAGACATGTTGAGTGGAGTTAACTATAAACTTTGATTATTTCAAATCATCAAAACTCTGAAATAAACGCTAGCAGGAGGCACTGGTTCTGCTCTTGCCGATTTTCTTCTTCTCTCCCTGCTGAGTAAGAAGTTCCTCGTATTTCTTCAACTGTGATACGAATCCAGGGTTAGGGCAAGTTGCAGGTCGCTTCGATCGGAGATAATTAAAAGCCTCTTTGAAAGGCATTTTCTGTGTTCTCATGAGGTAGGCAATCACGAAAGTGGCCGACCGAGACACTCCAGCATTGCAGTGCACCAGGACACAACCCTTCTTGCGACCTTCTTCGATGAAGGCAAGAGCGTCGTTGAAGTGTCTCATGATGGGCGTCTCGGGAATATCATACAACTCGATGAGCTTGTACTTGAACTTGTATGGATACAGATCCTCAACAAGGGTGGCACAGTTCAGGATGTGGGTCACCTTGTATTTCTTCAGTAACTCCAAGTTGTGCGCCACGTCTTGAGATCCTGCAAACATTTCACATTTATGGCAACAATGATAAAGAAAATACACCTTAAAGCGCATTGGCCATTTTGTTTTTGTGACAACATGAAATGAGAAAACCGTTATATTTCACTAATTTTACATCTTTTTAACAATTAAACATAAGCATTTCCACAAAGTAACCCCCACTCCCCTCTGGATTCACCACTGTTTCATCAGTCTTCAATAAATTTGACTTAACAATACTAACTGTTTGACTACATAATTAACATTTAAGCTTCACTTTTGAGAGGTGGGCTTTTAACCCTACAGGCCTCAACAGAGGCCAGAAAACGTATTAATGTCAGATTTCTTAGTGATGAAAGGGTTAAGTGAATATCATTTGTATATTTATATAGAAACGATTTTAAATAATTGTGCGCACAAACACGAAGACCAGCTAAATGAGTCAATTTGTTAAGAAAATATTTGTTTCACTTAAAATCGCTTGGATGACCTAGTTTCCAGATAGACAGGGTCGGTGTAAACAAGATCTGACTGTAACAAAATATGACTATGGAACAATGATGAATCTGTAATACATTACCTATAATCAGCCCTGGCAGGACCTCCCCCACTTGCAAATCCTGTTTGACATCCGCTACATAACCTATCTTCCCGTTCATCTGGCGCACCTCTTGCACCACAAATTTCCCTCGCTCGTCACGCTTCTCAATGATCTGGGTCCCTTCAAGGGTCATGACCTTTGTTTCTGTCTTCTTCAAAGACAATCGATCAAAGTCCTTCAACAGACCATTTATCGAGGGTTTAGCTGGGACCACATTGTCTGTTTCATCCATCACGGAAGGTGTTCAGTGTCAGATCCGATTCGGTAAAGCTTCTGTACTCAGTATACCAAGAAGACTCATCTAGCTCTGGTTGATCGAGCATCAACCACTGATATACCCTGAAATGAAATATATTAGTTTATTACCTACAAGGTCAATTATATCGGGGTTCATATTTTTCATATGATTCCCTTGGGCAAAGTATCATTTTGTCATGGTGACGAGATGTCATAAACAATGCTTTGACGTCACGATTTGTCCGTGGCATTGGGTTCTAAATGCCGCGACGGCTGGTCGCCAGTCTACAGCTGAAAGTAGATGTTACTGTATTTTCCTCAATTTAATGACTTCAGTAATAAACAGAACATTATATTGGTGTCTATGCCAAACTCTCTCTTGCTCAAAAATACTCAGGCACTTGTGTCGTAAACATAGTATGACACAGCTACTCAATTAATATCCTCGATATATCACATTGTTGTATATCCAGAGGGGGTTGTGGGGGTTTGGCTTTTTTGGTTGTCAGTTGTGAACGATGGGCCCCCGTCCAAAGAAACATGCTGCGTCCGCCCCTGAGAAACAACCCTGCTCTTTAAAAAAATAGAACCATGGGCTCTGTAGCCCATAGGATTTGTATTGTTAAAGAAGCAAAAACCGAAATAAATTATTCTCAGCTCGTTCTAGAAAGTTTCATACCGGAGAAGAAGATGAAATAGGTTTTATTTGGTTGTAACTCCTGTGACTAATATTTGGATTCAAAGGATTACCAAATCTACAATTTAGAATCCCTACTGTCTAAGAAGTCTGTTTACACAGCATTTCAGCTTTCAAGAGCTTTTCGCACTGGAAAAGATGAAAATAGGTTTTTAGGTGATGACCCCTGTGACATATATTTGGGGTCACAGGGTCACCAAATCTACAATTTATAATCCACATTGGCCAAGGCGTCTGCACACAAAAATTCAACTCTCTTGGTTTTTTGTTCTGGAGAAAATGTCAGAAAAGGTTTTAGGTCATGGCCTGTGAGGCCCTTAATTGGGGACCCAGGGTAACCAAATCAACAACTTAGAATCCCCATTGGCTAAAGAGTCTGCACACAACATTTCAGCTCTCTAGATCATTTTGAACTGGAGAAGAAGAAGAAATATAGGTTTTTAAGGTTGTGACCCCTGTGACCATATTTGGGGTCAGCGGGTCACGAAATCTACAATTTAGAATCCCTATTGCCCAAGGAGTATGCACAAAACTTTTCAGCTCTCTAGACCTTTTGTTACTTGAGAAGAAGATGAAAATAGGTTTTTAAATTCGTGACCCCTGTGGTCCTGGAGAGAGATGAAAAAGTTTACAGACGGACGGATGGACGGACACCAGACACCATGCCATGCCATAAGCCCATCAGGCCTTTCAGACCAGATGAGCTAAAAATTAGAAAACTGTACTACTGAAATGAAGTCATGGATGACCAATAGAAATCTAAAACTAAACCAGGACAAAATGAGATCTTGTTAGTCGGGAGACAACAACATGTAGACAAGGTGGATGTTGAACATGTGAAGATTGCTTCAGCCTGTATCTCACCATCAAGACAAGTGAAAAATCTTGGAGTTCAGTTACAGTCTGACCTTTCTATGTCGGCACAGGTTGATCATCTTTGCAAGACCTGCTAAGTGCATATTCGTGCAATCGGCACCATCCGGAAGTACATTACAAAACAGAGTCCACACATCAGATGTCTAGTGTCTTCCCGTCTAGACTACTGCAACAGCCTTCTCACTGGATTATCCAAACAGCATAATTATATACGAAAGCTTCAGAAAATTCTAAATATAGCTGCCAGAGTTATTTCATTAACTTCTAAATACGACCACATCACCCCTGCAATGAAATCTTTACACTGGCTTCCTGTTCAATATAGGACTGATTTCAAAGTTCTCTGCATTGTTTTCAAATGTCTCCGCAACTCTGCCCCATCATATCAAATTTCATAACCCAGGACGCGCCTACCAGAACTCTCTGTCCCAGGATCAACATCTATTGATGGTTCCCCAAGCAAAAATGTCATCTTATTGAAAGAAAAGCTTTCAACATGTCGGCCCTCTCTTATGGAATGCTCTGCTGCTCCACTTTGGGACTCCTTCCAGACAGCTTTAAAGACATTATTCTTTGCAAAAGCCTACAACTAAAACTGCCTGTTTTCCGTGTACATAGTTTTAATGCGCCATGAGCATGCATTCGTGGGTGGACACTGGCGCTTTACAAATATCCATCATCATCATCATCATAAAAGATAAAAGATAAAATAACATGCATTGGATTTAAAGAGAAGTGAAACATGCAGTGGGTCTAAAAAAGTAAAAACACGCAGTTAATCAAGAGAGATATAATCAAAATGATGCCACGAATCTAGAAGGAAGTCTCATTTCAAATAAAACATGTATTTAATCTAGAGCAAAGTAAAATGTAAATCCAGGAAGAAGAAAAACAGTGATACACTGCAACTGTAGAGAAGTAGAACTTACACAAAATGTTTTGTTTATTAGGTAGTGGAGCATGTCAATTTTCTATACTACTGCAGTAGGTAGTGGGGTAATTAAATTTAGTTAGGTCAAGTTATTTTTATCCAATGACATTTGTATTGAAAGTCAATGTTACAATTATTCGTCGTTTCCTCCTTTACATTTCATTGTAAATAAAATGTTAACTTCAACTTAACAACTTTTGATCATTCATGTTTTGTTTCGGAGTTATGAAGTTCTGATATGAAAGACGTAAATAGGTACCTGTCAACACTCCAAACCCTGTTTGTTTTCTTTCAAAGGGGAGTAACTCTAATCGTACATAAATTAAATATTTTTACCTCCCTTGGATTGCTCTTTTGAAACAAAAATCAATATTCCCCAATCATGGCCGCGCCCATGGAAAGTCAACTTGACAGACTTTCCGAAGATATTATCATTCATATCCTTAGTTATTTGTCGTCGATCGATTTATGCAAAGCAAGCAAAGTCGACAGAAAGTTCCATCGGCTTTGTCACGACAGGTGTTTGGTTCGGTACGTTGTCAGTCATTCGGACAAACATTCAAGTGAAAGAGGGCTTTGTCTACTTCGTGTTGTCGTCTGGAGCCTTGTAAAATGCCCTTTAAAAGTATTAAGTACAAATGTTGATGCCGATGAGTATATGGCGGTTTTTTCTGCGAAAGAGAGAAAGAGAAAGTTTTTCAAAATAAAGAAAATAAAGGAAAGTCAACTTCATAAATTGAGAGAGCTTTGAACTTACAGTAACAAAGTGCATTTCATGATTTGATTTGAAGGCCTAAATATCTCTGTTATCTGATTGTGTGAATGTCATGGACAATGATAACAAAATTTAATTGTTAATCAATTACTTACAGTGTTTGCTGAATGTCAACAGAATATCATTTGGGAGTACTGCACTTTACCAGGCGGCTGTAATTAGCAACTATATTTCACTACCAACCCTAACGCTAGATAAACGAACCCTAAAAGATCGTCAAATCTTCAAATCAATTCTTGGAAGTTGTACATCTTTGACAAACATATAAATCAGTATTTCGGAGCATATGCAGTATTTTGACAATTCATAAATATTTAAATTTTAAAGAAATGTGACATTTAGTTATCATAAAACTGATGTCAGCATTGACCTATGTCCACAGATCAATCATTTTATTAATCAATCAACAATTGTATTGTGGGGTAACATAATAAGCACTTAATAAACTTAAGGTATCAATCTTCACACCAAACAAAGGAATGGTTAGTTTTGTTTCAAAATACAATATGCTGTCTGGGTTGAATTTGAACACTTTCAAGGCAAAGACGATGTTTTACAAACCATTTATTTCCTGTCTCCAGTGATTTTGAGCCCGCAGGGTATTTCGATCTGTAAAACTTCTCAATACCTAAAGTGTGTCAACTTCCAAACACAAGGCATAACTCTTGCCAGTCTGCATTACTGGCTGAGTTAAGCCTTACAGTATTTCCCTCACTTTGTTGTGCCTAGATAGTGAATTGCTGCACCAGAAATGCATAGTGGGCCTGGATTTTTAATCACAGATTTCTTAAGGAAATACTGCAAGGCCTAAATCAGCCAGTAAAGGAGACTGGCAAGAGTTATGCCTTGCATTGGGAAGTTGTAAGTGTGTAAGACCTGAAAGGCTTGTAAACCTTACCAGCTGGTTATGCTTCGCTATTTATAGAATAAATATAGTCAGCAAATGAAATGATGTGATTTGAAAGTTACTGATCATTCATCAATCTACTCATCAGGGGACTGCTATTAGGGTTCTAATGGTTTTTTTTGTGGAAACGAAATTCAAGAGGACATTCGTGTTTACATGTATATGTTATTAATACATGCTTATTGCACAATGCAGGTGAAAATATTATTAAGGATTATATTTATATGACTTTTTGCTTGAAAATTTGATAAAGGTGAGCACAAATTCATTAAAAAATTCAAACAATGGAAAGTAAAGCCCTGTTAGTGTTGAAAGTTTTGATACATCTCAACAAGACATTGTTGATTAGTTTAATGATACAATACTTGTTACTTTGTGAATATTAGATTAATACATATGGGTTATTTTGGTTTTGATTTCAAATTAAAATTAGTGAAAATACAGCGTTTATCATTCTACACAGTTCCAAAACACTAACACGGAGGACAGTTGGTGATAGAACTTCATCTTCAAGCCATTTCATTTCCTTCTTAAAGACAATACCAGCTGATACACACCAGCTAATAAACACCCAGGGTAACAAGTCTTATGGATTGATGGAACAGGATTGTCTCCAGTATTTGTAATTATTGTTAACTGTAACATTTAAGCAATAGCTAAACAATCTGATTTTGTTTTATTTTACAGAAAATCGTCCTTTGAAAGTTGTTACCAACTGACGGATGGCTTCCTACTCAGCTACTTGCAGTCAGCATCCCTTCACATCCAGTCTCTCAATCTGAGCTACTGCTACTGGCTGTCCGGCAAGACCTTGTCGTCTGGATTGGCTTGTTGTAAAAATCTCCATAGTCTCTATCTCCTTCAGTGCAATCTGACTGTGAAGAGAGTCTGTAAGATTCTGGAGAGTTTGAAGAAACTCAATACATTAGCTTTCACTCTACAAGATATCCGAGACTTCCACACGGAACTGGCAGCTAATCCCACCCTGCAGGAAACGGTTGCTGGACTAAAGGTGATATGTCTTCATTTCAAACATCAGTTAGAGTTCTCTCACAACATTTCAATGCATTTCCTTTCACAACCGTCATTCTTTGAATACTGCCGTGACTTGGAAGAGCTTCATGTGCTAGGTTCACCAAGTAGTTCGCGAGGAATGCCTCGTTATCTTCTTCAACCCCAGATCCATCAGAAGGAAAATTTGAAAAATCTACGTGTGTTGTGCTTGAACGATGCAATCGATCCAGCTGCACGGATGTTCTTCTTCGGAACGCTGTTTGAAGTTTGTAAATTGACGCTATCCTTCGAAACCTTGCTTCAGCCAACTTCAAACTTGCAACAGTTGCAGGACAAACCTCAGTTTGTTAAATGTCTTCAAAAGATTGACAAACTGAAGTATTTGGACCTCTCCCGTGCCATATTTGACTTGCCAAATAATGTCTTTCAATTTGACCGTGCCAAGAAACTCCAGTATCTGAACCTTGCAGATAACTGCAGAATCAAGAGCTCAAGTCTTAAAGTGATCGCAGAGAACTGCTCCGAACTAGTCAGTATCAACCTGCAGAACTGTCACAACATTCTCAAGGTCAGTGTTCCCTATTTCAGTCTCCATTTCTTTTTTAATAAAAAGTTAAAATAATGTCAAATTGCATGAATAGCTCAAGCCCTTGCTAGAAGGTCCAATAATAATAATTGCATACTTATATTGCGCCTTTTCCACACCCTATTATGCTCTAGGCGCTACAATTATTACCTTGAAGGAATTGTACTTTTAAAGCTGCTACTAAACACTTCGTCATTACTTATAGATTCTGGTTATTTATCACGTTTAGAAGGCTCATTTCACTGTAAAAACATTCCAAACACAGTAGGTTTATCTCCTAACTGAGTTTCTGAATTTTATTAAGTTTTTGGAATGAATAATATTGATTTACCGTAAGCTTTTCCTGTCTTGCTGACACATATCTTAATGTCTCCAAATCAGCGATGGCTATAATTTTTTATTCATGATAGCCCGTTATTATTTCACATGTCTATGTCTTGTGATGAGACCTTTCAGATGAGGTAGTAAGAGTACATTTTTACCTTGAGCACATTTTGATATTTAATCCAAACTATGGTTATATCTGGGTTCTTCAGTGTTAAACAAACACATCTTATAACATTGTTACATTTGGGATAACACTACCTTCAGTACAAATTCTTGTACTTTTTTGGGCTGAGTCCCTTGCAGGATTTTTTTAGAGGCCTGGTGGTTGTGTGGTAAGCTGTTGGTACGATCAGTTGCCTTACTGTGAGGGCATGGGTTCAAATCCTGCAAGGGACGCGGCCTGAACAAGTACAAGAATTTGTACTATTGAAAGTTGTATTATCCCAAATGTAACCATGTTATATTTGTTCACTATCTAAATGGCATATATATTCAAACACATATTGTTTAAAAGTTTTGATAATTACTCATTTCAGCAAACCGACAACGAATCGCCGGCTGTGTCCGATATACGAGGACTGCAGATGCTTCTAGTCACCTGTACCAAACTGCGCTACATCAACCTGTCTGGAATACATGTACACGATCGGGAGCACACCGACGCCTGTCTCTGGCAGATGATTGGTTTAAATACAGGTCAGTGTCCACTTCTGAGATACATTGTTGCTGAAATTTTAGGTATTCAATTTTATGATAAATATACCACCAGTTAACTCCAATCCTGTTCATTAATGTATTTGTATCATCTACCCTTCTACAAAACCCTAATTATACCCCTGCTACGAAGGAAGCAGGGGTATAAAGCGGTCATTCCGTCCGTCCGTCCTTCCGTCCGGTTAATTTTCTCAAAAACCGTCAAAGGTACATCAACCAAACTTTGTACAGTTGTTAACCATGTTCTTCTGATCGCGCACAGACAATTTTCTGAGATTAAAATTTGTTGTCGTTTCCATGGAATCGTCACTTTTTGGACTTAGTTTTATTGTGTTCAATCGGGACAAGTTTACTTGGAAACTGTTCAACCTAGGTGAATAAAATTTTTGTTGGGAGTACTCATGACCATACTCTTTATCGAGTTCAAAAACCAGTTACAAAATATTATTTTTTACGGAGTTATGGGCTTTGAATCTGAAATTGAACTTAGTACCAAAAGAACTGTGATGCTCCAATGGGGACAAGTTTTCTTGGAAACTTTTACATGTAGGTGAATGAAATTTAATATGGAGGTTGTCCAGATGATACTCTTTATCGAGTTCAAAATCCATTTCTTAAATATTATTTTTTACGGAGTTATGGCCCTTGAATCCGAAATTGAATTTTGTACCAAAAGAACTGTGATGCTCCAATTGGGACAAGTTTTCTCGGCAACTATTACATTTAGGTGAATGAAATTTAACATAATGATACTCTTCATAGAGTTCACAGTCCAGTTCCGAAATATTATTTTTTTACGGAGTTATGAAGCCCTTGAATCTGTAATTGAACTTGGTACAAATTACCAGTGTAATGTTCTAATGGGAAAAATTTAGTTACCTCAAAAATATTACATCTGGGTGAATAAAATTTTGTAGCGGATGGGGGGGATATGTGAGCCATGCTCACTTTTTTCTTGTTTCCTGAGTCCAGTAACTCTTGTATGGCTATGAATAACCAGCCAATAAGAGAACTTCAATTTGAGCAATACTGGCAGTACCCGGACGAGAGGACAGATGAGCGATCAGTAACATTCAAATCTCTACATTTCATTGGCTGACAAATTACATTTTTTATATAGCAATGAGTAACCAACCGACAACAAAACGAGAGTTATTGGGCTTGTGATGTAAAAGAAAGAGTGTGGTGTAGCATCCAAACATAGAGACAACCACGCAGAGGTATAGGGAGTCACTTTAATACTGAATTCAACGAGCCCTGAAGTTTTGAATGTTTACTTTAGAGTACTTCCTGTTATCGTTAAATTGATTAATTCAGCAGGTTAAGAGGTAAGACACTGAGTTTAGTGAGTGAATTCTTTAAATGTCTGAAGTTGAAATGTTTCAGAGTGGAAGGGTATAAGTCTGTCACCATGTTGCCTGTGCCACAACCTTGACGCTGATCAAGTTGCCGTGCCAAACAAGCGCCCTCTACTGGAGGAGTATAGCCTCACCTTCAACAAGAGGCGACGCGTCGGGTACCAGCCTGTTCCTGTCCAGGTCTGTTTATTGATAGAAGTAGTGAGGAGAATATTTGATTGTTGCACACTCTGAAATACCTGCCATAGATTGCGTTGTGGGATAGAAAACGGCTGTCTCAACTGAGAAAGGACTAAAGTGAATGTTTGAGAGCTTCGTTCAGCGAAAAAATAGCAGGTATACTGTATATAATGACATGAAATTGTTGACTAATGATTTAGCTAATGGTTTAAGGTTTGTGATCTGTCATGGATATTGCCAGCAGTTTTAAACCATTCAACAATAGCTTGGAACAGCATTTAGGCAGAGACCAATCTAGTGATCTAGGCTTGTGCCTGAGCCTTATTGATGAAATATTTTGCGTTGCAACAAAAGTAATTGTGTCTTGCAGGAGCCGTCCACATCGAGCGAGGATCTGACATCGGAGGTAGAAGCGACACCTGGTGGATTGTCGCACCTCGTCAGTCAGTGTCCACAGCTAGAGGAGTTGGAGCTGATCGGGGCGGGGTTCAGGTCGGCCTTCAACAAGTACTTCGGTGTACTGCCTGGTACCTTCACCTTCAGACCCTGGTATGTTCTGTGTACTGCGTATACCAAGTTTACACACTGGCTCCTTTGTTTTATTCGGGTATTCAATTTTCACCCTAACTCACACTGAGACTTTAATGTATGTGCGTAGGTGTTTATCATTCAACACTTGATATGATACTTCTTATTACGAAACTTTTATTCCTCGAATTTAAGTAAAGATCCTGCAGAGAATCAACACCAATCATATTCAGAAATGTTTTTGTTGAGACATGTAATCGAACCTGTGACCTGCTGGTTTTTTGGCAAGTACATGAACCATTACACCAGGGAAACCAGTTGCTGTGAAAGAGAAAATTTCATGGCATGTTAATTAAGGTTCTAATATTTCCTGGGTTTGTTTATTACTTAAAGTGGGTTCATCTATAAACAGGGAACAAAATGTTAATAAACAATATTAGTGAAAGTGTATTGTATGTTATGCAAACTGGTGATATCAACACTGGCCATGGCCATACAGTATTTAGTATTGACTTGTACATTTCAGTCTGTTTCATGTGTATAACGACTCTCTCAGTCCTTTGAAGCCGACTGATAAAGACAGACGTCTTTTTTTACTCCCATAAGTTTAACATACGAACCTTGAAATTAACACTAAACATCTTTGATGTAGTTTTGAGCCAGTGTGTAAAATAGTTACCGAGTTCGTGTTCAAGGTAATGAACCCTCGCACACCTGAAACATGAACACCTTCGCCTAACAGACTCAGCATTCATGATTGACGTTCATCTAACTTGAACACCTCGATCTATTAACTATTACTTGTTACATAGCGAATACTGAACTCTGTCTGCTTTAATGGCATTTTTATGAAACAAATGTGTGATTGGGAATCTTAACAAGTGAAAGTTAAAACTGTTACATTATAAGTCATTGAGTTTCCAACTTGTAAAGATTCATTCCCCTCTTTCAGTATGGTTGCTACAAAGGTTCGAGACGCGGACCTGTTGTGTGTTGGGAAATGGACGAACCTCAAATATCTCCAGCTGACTGGGATGCCAGGTATGCTTAAGGGGAAAATTTTTAATTTTCTGTCTGTTTGTTGAGTCAGTTTGTGCATCAGCTAGTAATATATATCTCGTGTTTCCCTTTCTCTGAATAGGTCCACAATATTACTCCAGGTATTGTTCTGATTTGTGAGCAGTTCCATCAAGGTGTCTGTCGTGTCAAACTTCCTGGCATGTTGAACAGCCTGGTAGTCAGAGATGATATGGAGGATTGTTTCCTTCCCCGAATCACGCAGTAGGCAAGCAGCACCGCTAGCTAGATTGAACTGGTGTAGAAGCTCTAGTATGGGTAATGGTTCAAGTTTATCTGAAGGAGGACTTATTCCTTCAGTTGATGTTTTATTATCCCACCGGTATGTAATACCGTGGGATATAGTCATCACCCCGTCCGTCTGTCCGTCCGTAATCATTTCGATTCCGGAGCAGAACGCGAAAACCATTCATGATATCTTTCTGAAACTTCCTATGTGTATTACCCACCTACTGAAGTGGTGCCTTTTGACATTTTGAGATTTCTGAAAAAAATGTTTTTCGTTTCCATAGAAACAAATTATGTGGGACCGGTGGGATATGTCATCTTCTGATGACTCTTGTTTTGAACACTGCTTGGTTTTTCGGGATTTGATTGTATTGTCTTCCATTGTTCCACTTGTCTACCCATAAGCATTTGGTGAATGTTTTCATTGCACACAGTAATGTAATGGTTGGTCGACAAGCCATAGTTTGCCGCTATCATGGCCAGTTCATGGCTAGGGCCCTGTGGAGAGTTACCATTCCTTTATTCATTTCATCCACAATCTATCCTTGTTTGTATTTTAAATAATATTACATGTTTATTCTCATTCCCTGAAGGGCAAATGACATTGGAGGAACAAATGAGTTTCTTAAACACACAATTATATCACTCTGATTCTACTGCAGGTATTCATCAAGGGCACTGTCTGGTTGCCATAGCGAAGGGTTGTGTACATTTGGAACGACTCTTCCTGTCCCACCTGGGGATGTCTGGACACTGCATGTACCTGCGCTCTCTGCTACAGGCGTTCCCTCTCTTCCACAAGCTCAAGGACCTCAGGTACATCACTTAGTGCAGTGCTCTATGTTGCTGTACTCTAGCCATGTAAATGCATAGATATATATATATATAGAGGATATTTGGCTTTTCTTGACTACCGGTAATACCATGTTTATCTCATCGAGTGAGGTAGAAAGGTTATATTTTCACACAAAAATTTGTGAAAATATATAGCTTTTCTACCACACGAGATGAGATAAACATGGTATTTGTCAAGAAAAGACACTTTTTATGCCCCCGAATCGAAGATTCCGGGGGTATATTGTTTTTCACCTGTCCGTCTGTCTGTCCGTCTGTCTGTCTGTCTGTGTGTTTGTCCACAAAAACTTTAACCTTGGCCATAACTTTGGATTGCTAAGAGCTAGGGCTTTCATACTTGGCATGTGGATACCTTGTGATGAGACCTTTCAGATGAGGTCATCATATTTGACCTTGTGACCTTGACCTTGCTGCAATTGACATTTTCAGAAAATTTAACCTTGGCCATAACTAAAGATTGCTCAGAGCTAGAGCTTTCATAGTTGGCATGTGCATACCTTGTGATGAGACCTTTCAGATGAGATCATCATATTTGACCTTGTGACCTTGACCTTGCCGCAGTCGACAATATTTAGAAAACTTTAACCTTGGCCATAACTTTGGATTGCTCAGAGCTACGGCTTTCATACTTGGCATGTGCATACCTTATGATGAGACCTTTCAGATGAGGTCATCATATTTGACCTTATGACCTTGACCTTGCCGCAGTGGACAATATTCAGAAAACTTTAACCTTGGCCATAACTTTGGTATATCCGGGGGCATCCGTGTTTAACAAACACATCTTGTTCGTTTGTTATATGACCAATTTCATTGATAGATCCCGGTATTTCACCTGCAATCATATAATAAATAGGTGTATACATTTTTTATTTGGTTTATAGATTTTCCTTCAATGATTTTCACAAACTTGGAGAAACAAATGCGACTCAGAATCCTTCCAAATTAAAAATTTTGCAAAAATGTTCCCTCCAAATTGAAAATTTGTTTAAAACTAATTGATCCCTAATGTTTTCATGACTATAATGACTATAATTTTAAAGCCTATGATGTGATTGGTCGAATCTGTTTTGTATGCAGTAAACTAGCCATAGAACATTAACCCATACAGAGCATCCTCAACCCAAGAGAAGAGGTATCTATTGACCCAGTTCGTATCCAGTATTTTGCAACTTTTATTCCTTTGCAATGGATCAATTGTGATCAGACTGTTTAGTGTCATGAACATTTTCTCACAGATTAGAGCAGCCCTACTTGAAGCTTGACACCTCCTTCTTCGCTGCGTGTGAAAAATGTCCGACGTTCGAGAGAATGTGTGTACTGTCAAAGAATTCAAACTTCATCGATGCTTCAGCTGTTACCAAGTTTGTTGAGAAGGTCAGTTGAGTGTTTAAACAATCTGTTCTTCACACACCAGAACATGTTTTTCTGTAGAAATTAAATTAAAATTCTGAGATAATCTTCAATAAGATATACATGTTTTTTTTCAAGGGATGTCTTCTATAGACTTGAAATTGGTGATAATAGGTATTAAGGTCTTTTTTATATTGTGCAAAATGTATTACCGGTACATTTACATTTACATTTACTGGACAGAACAGGTTAGTCACTTGTAACATGTTCTGGGATAAATGATAAATATTTTGACATTATTCCTCGTTATGTTTCAGTGCCCCTCGTTGGTCGCTCTACAGCTGTTCACCTGTACCACGCTGTCCTCCAGCAAGAACCTCCAGACGACCCTCAACCGCAGGTCAGGCTTCATTATCTTAACACATCTAAAGCACCCCCTATAACAAATTTAGATCGAGGGTTTTATCGGGATATTTTTATGGAAACGAAAATCGAGAGGATATCCCTGTTTTCAAATACATGCTATTAATACATGATTAAAACATAGATTAAAAGATATTTTTAAAGGTAATATTTTGATGACTTGATTTTTTCACAACTTGATAAAGACAGTGCACATTTGTTGAAAAAAAAACCCAATGAGAACTGAAGCCATTCATTGGCGCTGTGATAAGGCAAAACTTCCCTTTGGCATAACATCAAATTGTTTATTAGTTTTATGACAAGTTATGTTTTACTATATGAATATATCAGTTTATATCTTTTATTATTAAGGTACTATATATTGTACTATATTTTGGTTTCACAAATTGCAAAAATTCCAAGTTGGTGTTTTTTGCTGACATGACAGTTCCTTTAAGCAGACAGCTCAACATCAATGTGGCCAATCCTTGATTATTAACAAATCAGACTAACACATGAGTTAATCCAGTATAACCGTGTGATCTACAATGACAGTTTATCTCATTTCCAGGTTTGAGAAGACACGTCCGGCCCTCTCTATATGTATACACAACCTGGACCACGACGAACTGTTCCAAGTGACCGCCAACATTCCTGTCAAACATCTGGAGGATATAACGGTCCTTGGCTCTGCCGTCTGCCTCAAACCTCCCCGGTGGCCATGGTAACAGCCAATCAGAGTAGGGCACCACAAACCATGACCAATCAGATTGGAGACTGTGATAAGGAAACTGTATTCCAAAAAGTTATTTTCTCAACTCTAAAGCGAGGGCTTCCTGTTATCAAGTATTGTTCACAAATTAGCAAGTATTAATTACTGGGTGAAATTTCATGACAGAGGTGGATATTTTTAGAGATACATCCGTGATATGTGGAGTGACGAAATCTGTGATCAACTCACACTAGTGTTACGTTTTAGTGAACACCACTTTTTCCCCCACAGTATACTGTTAGAGGAGAAACAAGTCGGGCAGGCTTCTGTTTTGGTACTAAGTCCATCAATTGGTACATTTTAGATTCAGTTCTGAACCAAGGATGCAAAAAATAATTAATTTAGAGATAAAGTTTTAATGAATGTAATAAAAAAAATCAAAAGCATTTATGCAATAAACAGAGTTTGGAATGTTGTCTACTATTCCAACAATATACACTATATGCCTCTAAATAAAAAAATTCAAATGAGGAGAACTCAGGAGACACATTCCAAACATGTTTTGCTTCAGAACAAAAATAAATTTCAGGGAGCACACAGAAAATCAGACAGCTAAAATTACTTATATTAATAAATATAAGCAGGAAACTGTGTTAGCTAGCTAATATTCAATGCCATTTTGATGTAAAATGTGATGGATAATGGCTATATTTCAATAAAGATACACAAAATTTCAGAAGACCCTGAATTTTGTATGTATGCTCCCATCTGAAAATTAGAGGCACGAAACTGAAAAAATAATTTGGTTGATATATTGAGGATTGCACTTTGTTGTACAGTGTGCCAAACCAAAGCAAATACTTGACTTCGAATAATGTATGTATTAGTTTTATGCATAAAATGTTTGCTTTTCATTAGAATTTTTTTTTTTTAATTATAAGCTAAAAGAATAGTGAAAAGTAAAAGCAGTTGGTATCTTCTTGAGTTGTGTTACCTCAGGTTTGTTAGTCCCAGCAGATGAAATTCATAGCAGCAATGGTATTGTAAGCTTCCTCTCTGCAATCATATTAGACAATGTAATGTAAGTGAATTAATCCTGAAGGTAAATTTGAACTGAAAATCACCAAAATTTAATATTTAGCAACTGATATGAAAGTGACAGTGAGGAACAGTGCGTTGCGAGGTGGCATACTTTCATTTATCTTTAGTTTTGATTTTTTTTCCTTGTGTCACCTTATATCAAATCTTCCTTTGCTTTAAAAATATATCACTGACAACAGGCAATTTGAATATTTTTTAATTCTATACATTCAAATCGTTTATCAATTTTGATCCACATCAAGATTCTTAACACACATTATCTTTCAGTTACGTATGAAATGAAACCTCCTAACCACCAACTTACCATACTAAATCTTTGCTGACATATTCATTTATGCTTCATGTACAGTGAAATATTGCTTTTATTATATTGATATTATTGCTTATTAGCATATTTTCCAATGTACGTGACTTAGATAATTTTCTCCCCACAGAGGTTACTCCACTCAATTCTTCTATCTTAACCTCTGTTGCATATCAAGCACTTTCTCAGCTAGAAATAGAGAATCCTGATTGGTTGCATCAGAAATATGTTGTACAATCAGCGATGTTGTTCCAAACTGAGCATTCTCTCACCGTCAATGTCACTGAGAGCTGCTTGGTCTGTGTGATTGTTATATGTTTCTCTCGTAGATGTAAAATGATGTTTTGTAGGACAACAATTAGGACGTTGACAGTGTTGCCAACTTTCACCACCAGGGGATTATGTGAGAATAGTGAAATACAGCCTTTATTCAACAGAGGTTAGAAACGAAGGAATGAGTGCAGTTATCTCTGTGGGAAGAGAATGGACTAAGATGTTAACCAATCAAAAACCAGATAACCAAATAGTTGGTGTCAGTGACTTGTGCTACACCACTGCATTAGTCGTCATTATGGTCACAGGGTTTGATATGAGGGATGGTTGTTAAGAAGCGAACCATGTTCCATCCATAATGACATGCTTTGAAATTGAAAATACCTGAGGTCAGTGGTTGGGGGTCCTCATACCCGCCCATGCACAAAAATTGTAGGGGGGGTGGGGGGGGGGGAGGGGGGAGTGGATTGGGGAGCTGGACCCCCTGGTGACATCAAAACGTTATCAGCCGGTAACAAAAGTTTCCAGGTTCAGGCTTGGGGGGCAGGCCTTATGTCTTACACTTTTCAAGGGTCTTTAGGTTGAGAAAGATACTGGTGATATTGATAATGCATTAAATATAACCAAGGTGTTTGGTATGTACTGTACTGGGTCTGGTTTTGGATTATAACAAATACTTTTTAAATAAAACAAGAAAGTAATAGAATTTATGAGTTTTATGCAGTAAACAAATTTAACCAATGGGAAAACAGATGAATTTATTCTGTTTTCTTGTGTCAATCAATGCTTCTGATTTGCTATCCCAGCATGCCACATTGTAAAGGGAGGTAATTACGTATCTGGTGTATCAGCACTTTGTCTCCAGGGTTAAGTGTTGACAATTTGGAATATTCTCCTGGTTATATTGACTGTTAATCATTTGGATATGTTTCCTTGATTGACTTATTGCTTTATTTTTATGTATAAACTCCGCCTTCGTTACGTGAGAGAAACAGTTCTTTGTAAAAGATTGTTATGTGTGAAGTATGTTTGTATGGTAAATGAAAGTATCCTTTATCAAATAATGTGTCACTCAAAGTGAAACTTTGGTTATTTGAATAGTGTGATGCACAAATGTTGTGAGTGAACTAATAAATAAAGACTGAAGAAATTCAGTAAGTATTGTATTACAGATGTAAGTGTCCATTCTCTTTTCACTGTGAGCTTACTCAAGTCATATTTTTCTATGTAACCTCTGTTCTAATGTGTAATGTAACCTTCAATAGTACAAATTTGTGTACTTTTAACAGTTGAAAATATTAGGCACTATTCACCTCTGCAATGCATACATATTTCTTACAAGATCGATTGTCCTAAAAGCCCAGATTAATTTATGACATGGGTCTCCACACATCATCTGTCCATTGTACGTAAACTTCAGATTTGTTGCTTCCATTCCAAAACTGCTGTACCCCCAAAGCTGATATAAAAAATGGATGTGGGAGGCGTTGACCATAAAACGTAATAACAACTTCTTTTCCAAAACCGGTGTGGATGAACATTATTTGTATCTTTGTGAATCACTCCCCCCCCCCCCCATGTGAGCTATGGCACATTTGTAACAAAGGTTATGTAGGAAGATTATACTTGAGTAACCTCTGTGGGGAGACAATGCCTAGAGCAGGAACAACATAGTCAGTAAATGAAGCAAATACATTAAGTACAATTCTTTGACCCAGGGTCCTCTTAGTGCCATTGTTTTAACATTGCACCAAGGCTACCTTTTATTGAAAGGTACATCCATTGTGTTTATTTTTATTTATTTGTATGTGCTGATTTCAGTTCAACTTGCATCTTCACCCAAATTACGTTTACACAGTGCATTTTTCGGTTCAGAAATCACTTTCTGCCTTTATATCATCACTATACTTAGTTGACTATCATCAAAATGGTAATTTTCAGCAACAGTCAATATTTCTCGATGACATGACATAACGTTTGGCAAATTTGACCCAAAACACCACAATGGATGCACCTTTAAGGTTTTTGTGCAAGGGAACCCTGATCTGCTTATAGAAATTTCTGGAAGGTATCATAAATACAACAGTTCTTGATGTCCCTGTAGTGTTCATCAAAATAATATGTGATCCTTACTACTCTTCAGCCAATGTAGATATTTTCTCAAGAGATTCTATGAATGTTTTTTGCCTTTGAAATTTGTTGAATCCCTGTTTTTCATAAATTTATTGGAAAACAATATCTGCACCAAAATATGTGAAATCTGCAGAATTATTGCAAAAAAACAGTTCTTGGATGTGATTGTAACAAATGCTATTTTTTGTAAATGGACTAAATGTTGGAAAGGAGGATTATTAGAAAGTGATACAACTGTTAATAAGTGAATTCACATGACATTAAGTTGAAAATAAATCCTTGATGTCAGTCTTTGTTTCAATGTTGTCTTTTAATTTGGATTTAATGTGATGTCTGATTCTTTCCAGTGAAGGTGTAACCCCTTACATACTGGTTCAGAAATATGTCATAGTAGTCAATCTCTCGCCCGATAGCCTATCTTTATCTGATGGCTAATCTTTAGCCTCATAGTGGCAGCCAATCTTTAGCTTGAAAGCCAATCTTTAGCCCATAGAAAATTGCAGATTATTCCCTCCATTAATGGTTTGAATGGTTTGTAATCAATTAATTGAACAGATCCGACCATTTTTGGGGTCTTGTTTGTATGTATTTTTAAAAATATATTTGGGCTATTTTGCCAATAGAGACTTCTGGAAATATGCTTCACCCTCAATATCCCAATGCTCATAAAGCTGAAATGTTCTGTTTGATGATGTGCAGAGTTCATATCTTGCTGTTTTATTGACCGAGTGTCATTTCATTTCAGTTTGAGTGAATACAATGAAAGAACAGATCATCATTTGGGCTCATTATAAAGGATTTTTGCTATTTACAGTTGGTGAATTGGTTAGTGTGCTAGCCTCTCAGATAAAGGCGCATGTTTGAATCCTGGTGGTGACTCACAAAATTTGTGACCTTGGTCCCATAGTGTGTTGTGTCTGTGGGCAAGGCACTTTATTGTCCCCCGCCGCAACGCGGAACGGGGGACTATGAATTCAGAGGCGTCCGTACGTACGTCACATTTCTTGCTCGCGGGATATCTCATGAAGCGTTTTATCCAAAGTCTTCAAATTTGGTGTCAGCCTACATTGTGGGAAGACGCAGACACCAGTCGTTTTTGGTGACCTTGACCTTATTTTCAAGGTCACCACAACACTTTGACCAATTTTCAAACTCTTGTTAAAACCGATATCTCATGAAGCGTTGTATTAAGAGTTTTCAAATTTGTGTCGGCCTACATTGGGGGAGGACGCAGACACCAGTCGATTTTGGTGACCGTGACGTTATTTTCAAGGTCACCGAGACACTTTGACCACTGTTCGAACTCTTGTTAACGCGATATATTATGACTGGATGGACCCAAAGTCTTCATATTTTCAAGGTCACCACGACACTTCAACCACTTTATTGTCTCTTGTTAATGCAATATCTCATGACCGGTTAGACATAATGTCTTAATATTTGCTGACAGCCTAAATTGGCAGTTTACGCAGACACCAGTCGATTTTGATGACCTTTACCTTATTTTCAAGGTCACCACAATGCTTTGACCACTTTTCGAACACTTATCAATATCTCATGAACCCAAGCACCCAAAGTTGTCAAATTTGGTGTCAGTCTACATTGGGGGATGACACAGACAGCAGTCGATTTTGGGTACCTTAACCTTATTTTCAAGGTTACTATGACACTTGACCAAATGATGTGTCTTACTAAACTCAATGTTAACGGCGGGGGACATTGCCATGTTAGTGGCAAACACTTGTTCACATTGCACTCAGTCCACCTAGCTGTTAAATAGGTACCTTGACGCAGGAAGTATAGATCTATAAGGTCATGAGCGCTTGGTTGCAGTGCCACCGATAGTTCCCTCAGGGTAATAATACAAATTGTGCACTATAGCACTTTTCAAATGGACTGCTATTATTTTTATATGAGTAGATTGGTTCAAATTGAATAAACTCAGGGATTATAGGAACTTTAATCTGTTAGGGTGGAAACATTGGCCTTTGTGTCACAAGGAACGAGCATGTGATATACATAAAGTGACCAGGGAAGTTCCTCCTCTATCCAACCATTAGTATATATATATATATATATATATATATTTATATAGAAAAGAGTAAACATCAGATGGGTCAATGGATCAATCTTCTTTAATACGATGAGCTCATTTGGACCAGTATATCAGTCTTTTCAAGTATGTATTCAAGTATACTTGTCTCACTTGTCTCATGAGTCTGCATCGTCGTCAACAGCGTACATGTGTCGTCGTATGTGCTAGATAGGGCTTCCACAGGTCCAAAATATTGGACTCAAGTACTCGAGGGGTTGGACTCGACTCGGACTCGAGTACTCGAAATTAATACCTTTCAGTTAAGTGGCAGCATGTCACTCTAACATTTTGTTAGTCTCTGAGGTTTTAGATTATGCATACAGTGGAACATTGATATACCACGAAGTAATACCCATTTCGCGATACAATATGGCCATATGTCCCCCAAAATAATCAGTACTCCAACAATGTTCAGCACTACAGTTGATGAATCTAACACCATTTCAGGTTCAAATGAAATAATATTTAGGCTATTTACTTTCTGTCTCAGTGATAAAGACATGCAGATGACAGAGACGAAACATTCCAATAAAATGATATTTACTTATGTTCTCCTTCAGTGACAAAAGCATACAGTACAGATGACAGAAAATGGTACTGTTGAATAAATGTGTGACAGTGACGTTGTTCTAATTTTCATATCAAGTGTAAGAAATCTAGATGTGGAATGGTTAGGAAGGAATTTGACATTTAATGTATATAGTCGAAACCATAATCGATAATCTTGAAAATCATTGCAGTGTATTAGACTATGGCCTCGCCATTTTTATAAACAAAGAATGGTTGTGATAATTTCATGAAGGGTAGCAAGTATAAAGGTAGAAAATGGTTGAGATTTAGATAATTAATATTTATAGTTAAGACATAATAAACAAACAAAATTTACAATAAAAATATTATCTTACTTGCACATAGCTTTAGAAAGATACTAATTATTCAATGTCAACAATTCGTAGACAAATTCACATACCTACTAAGAAATGGACCGCTTATAGATTTACAGTCCTGCTAGATCTGTAACCCGTTTCATATACCATATTTGGATTGAGTTATGTCCAAGCAAAATTCTCGCATTTTGAATGGTAGTGCCCATGGTGATTTGACCATACAGTTGACATGGAGTATTTTACCTCAAATGTCAGTGTCATTATCATAATTCTGTAGTGATATAAGATTTCGATTATTGCCTATTATTTCACAAACGTACTGAAATAATAACAGAATACATGTAGGTAACGTTATGAAAAAGCGTAACATTTATTATTAGACATGAAACCTGTCTACTGTCGCTTGTCAACTCGACCAACATACAATTAATAAACACAAGTTTAATTTCTAACATCACTATATCGACAAACTTGACCATATAAGCTTCATATTTATTTACATTTGTTGGTACATGTATAAACTTCATCTGATATCATCAATTCAATGTTTTATTCGGTTGCATTGTACGATTTTAACTGAACTTTATGGCTGTGATACCGAAAGTAGCCAATGCGACAAAGGCTGGTGTCACTGTTCACTTGTAACGTGGTATAGAAATTGTCCCAAGACATACAGGGTCTGGTGCAGTTATTTTTCTGGCACAACATGTTCAACTTTCACAAGGCGACTCAAATTAATGTGAAATTAATGTGATCTTTTATCGAGTCCTCGAGTCCAAGAAAATGGACTCGAGTCCAGCTAAACCCGACTCTTGCTCGAGTACCCGAGTACCCGTGGAAGCCCTAGTTAGGGTCCGCAACCCAAATTTTTCTAAATAACCCAGATTTTTTTTCTCATTTTTCCTGGTGTAATTGAGGTGTTTGTAAAACAAAATTAGAGTTATTTTAATATTAAGTTGAGAAATAGCAAAAATACAGGATTTTGAAATTTGGCCATGTTGGGTTGAAAATTGACATTTTGAAAACAACTTGGGCCACTCCTATAAAAAACTGAAGAATTGATTTATGATGCTTTTTTTAGTTTGTATGAGTACAGTAACTATCAAACTACATATATGAACTGAAATAAAAAGTATTTTACATGTATTTTTGGTTTTCAGAGTCTCTTAAACTCCCTGGGGTGTGTAAAAAAACGAACGAACAACACACAATTTGTTGAACAGAAGATGAATTTATTACAACAGAATTGAAATCTACCCATTAAAAGAATAAATAAGTTGTATGTAATATTTGAAATGAAAAACAGGCATGTTAATTTCTCTTAAAATATTTTTTTTATCTTGTTTGGTGTTATGAGTCAAAATGTCAAACACTACACCTTCTAACAACAGAGACCTAGCACTGTAGAATACATCTCAAATTGATACTTAATATCATTCTTCCAGATCTTAAACACAACATAACTTTGTAAGGATTTAATATCATTATTACTTACCCTTTTAAACCTTTTATTGAATTTTAAAAACATTAATCACCTCATCCGAAATTGAATGAACAATGGCTATGTCCTTACTCCAAAACTGGTATTTTTTGTAAAAAGAAAGACACACATCTTATTCAGTAAAAAACTTAAAATACATGCATTAGCAGATAATTATTGCATGAGCAAAAAGAAAAATATATCAGTTTTAAAAAAATATTTTCTGGCATGAGCCGGGGGATATCTTTACTGAATTATATTTTAACATTGAAGGCGGCCTTGAAAAGTAAATAATTTTAATAAACTTAAGGTTGTATTATTGAGAAATAATACAAATCTTGGAAGAGGTTATCAGACACTTTCACTATCAACTGCTTTTATAGTAAAACACTGAACTGAATAATATATCAATAAATTATCACATCTCTGTCACAAGATCTTCGGATACAGCAACTAATTGCAACTTTGTCCATAATGTCGAATTTTAAATATAAATGTTCTGCTGTCAGTGGTCTCAAACTTAGACTCTGAAAAAGATATTATTCTGAAGATATCACCATGTTATTCAAAAATGAAAAGGAGCCTCTCTTTTCTGAAAATACCATTTCTCATACTGATTCCTTTTCAATATGAATAAAATGGTGGTGTTTTACGAACACATACTTTTCCAATAAGAAACTGCACCAACAAAATATATTCACCTATAATAAATACGATAAAGATTTAAATAAATAAAACAAATCACTTCTGGTCTTCACAAAGTATTCTCATACAGTAAATCTGCCATCAGTACTGAAGGAATGTCATATTAATGATTAATCCAACAAATCTAGCTGTTTTGGTGGAGTGGATCTCAAGAGTCACAGGTCAAAAGAAAAGGAAGAATCCCAAATGCGATTTGACGCAAAGGTGTGTTGTGCAAGCCAATAATTTTACAAGTCAAGGAGGAATTCCAGCTTACAGGATTCACACCTGCAAAGAAAAGAAAAATTGAAAATTTATTTTCTTGTTTTTGATTTAATGCAAATGATTCAAGAATGATAAAAAGAACTTTATACAAATTATTTATTTGCATATCTAAAAAGAAACACAAATTAGGAACACATTATTTTATGGTTATTTACAGTAAGTATTTTTTATATATAATCCAATATATCAGTATCATACAAATAACAGTGAGAGTCAAGAAGAAATTGATCCTTAATAAATTTAATATTTAATATTAATAACAATGTTTTTTTTATTCTGTTGATATAATAAGGGGAAAATACAAAGTGTTTCTATTCATTTTGTGAAGTTTGGCAAACCTTAAAATGATTTAGAATGAAAAAAAGGTGTTAAAAATAAAGTCATTAGAAAAACTGTGAATATGTCACAAAAGTAATATCGACACTGTCGTTCAAAAATTAATCTATGATGCATGAATGTCATAAAAAGAGAAAACTAAATAGTTGTATCCAATTAATGCTTCATTTTACTTGGTTTCTTCCAAAATACCAACAGAACAAGGCAGAAACTTGCTTGTTAGAACAAGGGGCAAGGGAGGTAACTCTAATTTTTTCACATTTTAAAAAACTTTTACGTAATTATTTAACACTTTGTCAAGGTTGTAATTTTTTTTCAAAATGTGTTTTAGACTATAAAAAATATCAACTTTGCGAATATTACTAAATATTTCTGTTATTTGCACAGGAAAATATTTTTTCGAACATGTCAATTTTCACTCACCTCGATTACCCGCTGAAAGTTGCTCCAAAAATTATTTTATGTGTTATTCGTCATCAACAATGCCTCTAGTCCATGAATATGCAAAAAAAAATGTGAAAAACGTCACAGAAATAAGCGTAAAACCGCGTAACACAGCACCGGTGTTAGTGACCCCAGTTTCTCTCTGCTTCTAAAGATAGCTACAGCAGCGCCGCTGACGGGTGTTGCGGTGCCTACCCTAGTGCTAGATATTTGATGACAGAAGAATGATTAGGATGGGACATTATCCATAAACCCTGGGTGCCTTCAGTGGCGGATATGGTTTGCCATGTGGGCGTGGCGTCTTAAAAAATGTTATTTTTTTGTAGAATATGTCGTGTTTTAGATGCAGCGATGACGGAGAACCTGCAGCAGCCTATGTTGGAAACTATATTTTAGTTTATTTTACATAATTTAAGGACTGTCATCAATAGACTATTTTACATTTGTCGCAAAATTGTATCTTTGTATTGTATTTCTATATATCAGTCTTTTCAAGTATGTATTCAAGTATACTTGAAATGAGATCATCGTATTAAAGAAGATTGATCCAGTCAAACCCATCTGATGTTTACTCTTTTCACTTCCCCTTGTATATAACCTTATTTGAGTGGAATTGTAGAAGGTGGAAATGAGAACAATCATTTATGGATAAACAACCTATTTATTCTGAGAGCATGATGTTTTCATTCGGTATTATCATATTATTGTATCCTTTTCATGTATGATATTCCTGAAGGTTTATTTTATCCATAATTGCAAATATAATTTTATTCACAAGAAACTGACAATACCCAATATCTTACAGTATACAGCGTATACAAAGTATCCCCACCCCCTCTGCCAATAGTTTATTAGTATCAAGTGATTGTGATATACATTGTTGGATATACTGATATATACACTGGGGACATGTCCGGCTGTGACTCTACTTTGATTTGAAAATTGTGTAGCCGGACATATAAAACATGAAATGTCCGATTTCAAAAGTCCAAAGAAAGGCCAAGAGAAACGTATCGATTGCTCTTACAAGTGTAAATATAGGCAAACCGCCCTACTTGTGTCGGTCACAATTCGTTGTTACAACAAAACCAGCCCAAAAACAGTAAGATATTTTGTAATCACCGGAATACATTGTGTACAGTAAAGATATTAGGCATTCTATATTGCCGGTGATTTAATTCCATTTCCTTGAGTTGAGACACAGCCTAGTGTCGGTTCCTCAGAGCCCGTTTGCCACATAACCACCCGGTACACGGTTCCTTCTTCTCACTGACCGTCAGCTTCAGGTTGAGACACAACATCTGACTTCCACTGTGAGCATCCACAGCCTGAACCTTCGCCTCGTAGTCGCCCTAGAAGCGGTGTAAAATTGTCAAGTGTAAACTGATTATGTGTAAAATATTAAGGTCCGAAATGGGGAAGAGGAAAATGATGGAAAGTAAAAAGGTGAAATATAAAATGGGGAAGTGTAAAATGGTAAAATATAAAATGGTGAAGTGTAAAATGGTGATGGGTAAAATAGGGAAGTGTAAAATGGTGAAATATAAAAGGGTGGAGTGTAAAATGGTGATGTGTAAAATAATGAAGTGTAAAATGGTGATGTGTAAAATAATGAAGTGTAAAATGGTAAAATATAAAATGGTGGAGTGTAAAATGGTAAAATGGGTAATGGTGAAGTGTAAACAGTTCAGTGAAAAATGGTGAACAGTAAACTTGGGAAGAGTAAAATTGTGAAGTGTAAAATGGTGAAGCGTAAACTTGTGGAATGTAAAATGGGAAAGTGTAAAATGGTGGAATGTATAATAGGGAATTGTAAAATGGTGGGATGTAAACTCGTGAAGTGTAAAATGGGGAAAGAGTAAAATGATGAAGTGTAAAATGGTGGAGTGTAAAATGGGGAAAGAGTAAAATGGGGAAGTGTAAAATTGTGGAGTGTGAAATGGTGAACATATGTGCAAAATGTGAAAAGAATCCAGTGAAAAGTGGATGAGTGTGGACCATTTTGCTACGGCATGCCAAGAACACATTGAAGAATATTGAGGTAAAGCATTTTTACTTTGTAGATATTCTATCAAGATAAATGTTTATTAATGCAAAGTTGAAACATTATTAAACATTTCTTCTGATTTCAGACACAAGATGGTAGATACCCGATATAGTCCCTTTAAGTAAGGAATTATTCTTGCAACTATTCAGTAGCATGTGAGGTCTATGTATATGATAATATAATCATTTGTAGCATGCCAATAATACCATAGGATAGATGTAGGTAGGACAGCACATGTGATCTAACTACAGGATCATAACTGTCCAATCCCAGTGCATGAACGATAACATTACCTCTGCAAACCAAGACAGCACTGCCGGGACTGCAGGGAGCTTGAGTGTGTAGTTCTCGATGTCGATGCTGTGTTGAGTGATGGGACACATGTTAGTGATGTTGATGGAGGCAAGCATGGCCTGTATCTGACGTCCAATGTCGCCCATGATTCCTGCCCAGTTCTCGGTCTGCATCGTCGTCAACAGCGTACATGTGTCGTCGTATGTGCTAGATATTTGATGTGAGAAGAATGATTAGGATGGGACATTATCCATTAACCCTGGGTGCCTTCAGTGGCGGATATGGTTTTGCCATGTGGGCGTGGCGTCTTAAAAAATGTTATTTTTTTGTAAAATATGTCGTGTTTTAGATGCAGCGATGACGGAGAACCTGCAGCAGCCTATGTTGGAAACTATATTTTAGTTTATTTTACATTATTTAAGGACTGTCATCAATAGACTATTTTACATTAGTCGCAAAATTGTACCTTTGTATTGGTAATTCTCTAGCTTTCGCTCGGATAATTCGCGAATTGAGGCACTCGTGCTGTAAACCTCATATCCCATGACCACTCGTATACTATCCTATACTATTGTTATAGCTTACCATGATCCGACGTGCAAGATACAAGGGATGGGCACGTTGAGGAGGAAGGTATCTCTCTTCATGTGGAGGATCACCTTCATCTGGTTCAGTTGAGCCAGAGTGGACGACGCATTGATGGTCAGCTTCATGTCCCCCGGCAGGACGATGGGCATGGGCTGGACATCGATCTTGTGGATGGTCAGTGAAGGGTCCGAACCTTGCGGAGGTTAATGTTAAAGGGAAAGTTCATTAAGGTAGTTTTTGCGTAGACGAATTTTAAGAGGATAGTACTCCTGTTATTATTGAATAAGCCTTCATAACTATTATTTCAATATGTAAAGTATATAAGTTGACAAACTAGAAGCTACTTTCAGTGGTTCGTAAACAGTAATGCTTAAAAAATTGCAAGATTTGAGACAGACAAGATCCATTTGAAATTAGGTCCAATCATCACACAGACAATATATCAAATGAAACTTCTCTTGAAGTTTGTTTTTTTTTATTAAAAAAACAAACTTTTTAATTCATTAATGTTTGAAGTGTTCGGAGTGATAACTTGAAATGGAATTTATCATAAAAAAAAAGAATACAACATATCAATTCTGTGAAACTATGTCTGAAAATGATCTATCACCCTTTCAGTCACTGAGATATATTCAAATAAGTTTGCTAAAATAATACGATCAAAGCTCACCACAATCGGACCACTGCAGGCTTGTAAGTGCAGCTTGGCCACGTGTCAACAAAACCACAAACACCAGAGTATTTACCCACACCTTCATCTTGCAAGACGTAGAGGAAAGACTTATCTGCATGTCTTATCAGTAGTTAAGGTCTACTCATATGAGAGATTATACAGTGACCTAATGGAAGATCAGTTTATTGAGTTACCAGGAACTACTTCCAAGGCCACCAAACACTAGTCGAACTGCTTCTTTAAGGTGTCTAGGAGTCCAAAACATGTTACGATATAAGAAAGATACGTCAAAATGATGAAATACGACCTTAGGATGATACGTACAAAAGAAGGTACGATATAAGGAAGATACGTCCAAATGATGATACGACCTTAGGATGATACGTACAAAAGAAGGTACGATATAAGGAAGATACGTCCAAATGATGATACGACCTTAGGATGATACATACAAAAGAAGTGACGATATAAGGAAGATACGTCTAAATGATGATACGACCTTAGGATGATACGTACAAAAGAAGTTACGATATAAGGATGATACGTCAAAATGATGATACGACCTTAGGATGATACGTACAAAAGAAGGTACGATATAAGGAAGATACGTCCAAATGATGATACGACCTTAGGATGATACATACAAAAGAAGGTACGATATAAGGAAGATACGTCCAAATGATGATACGACCTTAGGATGATACGTACAAAAGAAGTGACGATATAAGGAAGATACGTCCAAATGATGATACGACCTTAGGATGATACATACAAAAGAAGGTACGATATAAGGAAGATACGTCCAAATGATGATACGACCTTAGGATGATACGTACAAAAGAAGTTACGATATAAGGATGATACGTCCAAATGATGATACGACCTTAGGATGATACGTACAAAAGAAGGTACGATATAAGGAAGATACGTCCAAATGATGATACGACCTTAGGATGATACATACAAAAGAAGTGACGATATAAGGAAGATACGTCCAAATGATGATACGACCTTAGGATGATACGTACAAAAGAAGTTACGATATAAGGATGATACGTCAAAATGATGATACGACCTTAGGATGATACGTACAAAAGAAGTTACGATATAAGGATGATACGTCAAAATGATGATACGACCTTAGGATGATACGTACAAAAGAAGTTACGATATAAGGATGATACGTCCAAATGATGATACGACCTTAGGATGATACATACAAAAGAAGTGACGATATAAGGATGATACGTCCAAATGATGATACGACCTTAGGATGATACATACAAAAGAAGTGACGATATAAGGATGATACGTCCAAATGATGATACGACCTTAGGATGATACGTATAAAAGAAGTTACGATATAAGGATGATAGTCCAAATGATGATACGACCTTAGGATGATACGTACAAAAGAAGTTACGATATAAGGAAGATACGTCCAAATGATGATACGACCTCAGGATGATACGTACAAAAGAAGGTACGATATAAGGATGATACGTCAAAATGATGATACGACCTTAGGATGATACGTACAAAAGAAGGTACGATATAAGGAAGATACGTCCAAATGATGATACGACCTTAGGATGATACGTACAAAAGAAGGTACGATATAAGGAAGATACGTCAAAATGATGATACGACCTTAGGATGATACGTACAAAAGAAGGTACGATATAAGGAAGATACGTCCAAATGATGATACGACCTTAGGATGATACGTACAAAAGAAGTTACGATATAAGGAAGATACGTCAAAATGATGATACGACCTTAGGATGATACGTACAAAAGAAGGTACGATATAAGGAAGATACGTCCAAATGATGATACGACCTTAGGATGATACGTACAAAAGAAGGTACGATATAAGGATGATACGTCAAAATGATGATACGACCTTAGGATGATACGTACAAAAGAAGGTACGATATAAGGAAGATACGTCCAAATGATGATACGACCTTAGGATGATACGTACAAAAGAAGGTACGATATAAGGAAGATACGTCCAAATGATGATACGACCTTAGGATGATACGTACAAAAGAAGGTACGATATAAGGAAGATACGTCCAAATGATGATACGACCTTAGGATGATACGTACAAAAGAAGGTACGATATAAGGAAGATACGTCCAAATGATGATACGACCTTAGGATGATACGTACAAAAGAAGTGACGATATAAGGAAGATACGTCCAAATGATGATACGACCTTAGGATGATACGTACAAAAGAAGGTACGATATAAGGATGATACGTCAAAATGATGATACGACCTTAGGATGATACGTACAAAAGAAGGTACGATATAAGGATGATACGTCAAAATGATGATACGACCTTAGGATGATACGTACACATTATTATACGTTCAAAATATTAAACTTCCAAAGTATTATTCTTCCAAATGATGATACGTCCAAAGTGTTATAGGTTTCAAAGCACTATATACGTCTTAAGTTTGATACGTCCATAGGGTGACATGCAAAAAGATATTGAGTCAAGTGTTAACAGTCAATTTGTATTCTAAAGGATTAAATGTAGTTTTGAAATATGCTCTATGTATGTCATGCATGGAACGTTAATGTGTGGATGGTTGGTAAACAGTTCTTAAAGCTTTTGTATATTTCGTTATAACAAATGTAAAATAAAATGTATCATTAATTAAAATTGAAAACAACCAAAGTGTATTAAGTAGTTCACACTAATGAAGGTGGATAAATGATAGTTTGTAAGTATTCTTCAGCTATGACATTCTCTTCTTTACTCACAGACAAACCAACAATCTGTAAGTATTATTGAGATTAAATCTGTATGTACTAATTACCACGCACAAATCATTATCAACGTACATGCATGCGTTATCTGCTTGCTCTTTTACATAAATTGTCCTTTTTGTCTCTTTGGATAACTGAACTGGGTGTGGAGAAAGTTGCCTGTTTGATTATTGTCTTGAAGCCGTGTCGAGCATGCGCCACAACTAACCAATGGAAACGTCACTGTCTTTGTGGCGGATTTGCCATTAGGCCTAATGTCATCTTATCAGGACAAAACACTAGGAGATTCTTCAGATGTAATGCATTGTGTATACATTACAGTTACCATGGTATTCCAGCAAGGTTTTGTTGTGCCCAAACATTAATTATATAAACTAAAATACATATACATGTTTTTATCATCCAAAACTGGGTTCCACAGGATATATCGCTTGTATCAGATCAAGCGATATCTCCTAGGAGATATCGTTTTGACAGTAGATTTTGAACAATGCCCTGTTGGCGTCAGCTAAATGACATCACAATGGTTTTGCATCATCAAGTAATGACATCACAGTGCTATGACGTCATAATGATGATGACGTCACAATGCCATGACATCACGGCACTGGAAGCCAAATGGCAGTTTTGTGTTCAGATATGTTCATTTTTCATTAAAAACTAATGAAGAATGTTTTTGGATGATAAATAGAATCTCACCCTCGTGTCTTCTGATATCAAATATATCAACACTCGTTGATTAAAGTAAAAATATCCTCGGCAAGCCTCGGATATTTGTAACTTTAATCAACTCGTGTTGATATATTTGATATCAGAAGACACTTGGGTGAGATTCTCTATATATTATGCAATAAGTTTGAGAGGACTGTAATGTACGATTCCCATACGATTTTCAAGATAAATAAAATATTAAATTGACTCGGTACATCAGTTAGCCATAAAGTTACAAAGAAGCCAATAGTGAATTCATGGAAATGTTAGATTTGTAAACCTGTGAAATAAGAGAGTGTTTTCCAAGGTGACCTTATCTCAACACAATGATAAGGAAACTGTGTGTATGTGTTTTAATAGGTTATGAAGAATTCAACGGTCAGGTTGTAGATAATTTTGGTAAATCTTTGCATTCGGTCTCTACAGATAGTGTTATGTGATTTGTAACAAATGTGCTTTATCTATGAACTGATTTTTTACAATCTTTTATAAATACTCGTATTACAAAAGTTGGACTTATATTTAGTCTCAGAAGTAAGTGTTTTTCAGTTAGTGTTACCAACAACTTTTTTTCACGAACAATTCAAATTTTTATATAAAATGGAGCCCTAAAGTTTCATGGACTTCTGAACTGTGTAATCTAGACTTGCTATAATTTTCTAGACTTGACTGATCGTTAAATATTGTCAACCCAAATTTGTCTGCATAACTGTTGTAGATAAGTTTCCAAAATTACCTGTAATCAATCAATTAATGTAATCAAACCGCGGTGTCCCAATCATCTTCTTACATGTAATATACACGGAGCACTAGGTGAGAGTAATAATAATTTCATAATGGAACTCCTTCATGGGTATGATATAAGCTCATTTATCATCCAAAACTGGCCCACACAGTATATATCTCTATTTCTTGTTCACTACTTGTTGACCAGCCCGAACCAAAATGTACCAGGTTACGGGCTGGTGGACGGGTCTTATTTCATCCACTGCCTTAATGATAAACTTTGCTTGTCACAGTCAAAATTTATTTCAGGGAGTTCCTAAAGGATAAAAAGTGCACACAATGTACCATGAAACGGGGAACAATTAAACGTGTTGCTTACAAGTCGGAATTTCGGAACAAATCCACGCAAATAGTGTCATAATCTAATAGTCTCCACTGTGTAATAATTTTAAATAGATATATTTCTTCGTTATATCAAGGGCATACACGGTTATAAATATAGATTATTACCCAAGGAATTGTGCTGTATGGTTTTTACGAAACGAGTGTGATTTTTTTTATATTGCAAGAGCAAACATTTGCACTAGTTTCGTAAAAGTCACTCTCGAGTGTAATTATCTCTTTACCCAATCCATTCCATGTTCCATCACAACAGAACAATGAGTGAGAGTAACAGTTCTGTCGTGACGCACAGACGACAAAATACGCTGTCGCGCTGAAACAATGGTTGCTTGGCAACCGTGATATGTGCTCGTATCGAAAATATTCATTCAGTTATTTTTCAACCTTTTGGGTAATAAATGATAGAATGCGGCTTTTCGTAAACGTTCACCTAATTCAGAAAATCTTCATATTGTTCACTCTGTGCGTTCTCTGTCTTGGGGAAACATAGGCATCAATATATACCTGTGTTAACATGCAGCCTCAACCTTCCACGTTAAGCGAACTCAATGGGTTCGCCCCAAAGAAAGACAAAACACAAAGCAATGCCTTATACTAACATTTAATCAACGCTTTTTTCTATGTAACATCAACAGTCATTTCTACATGCACAGTATTTCACTCTCTGGTACAGTTCATGCACTTGTACAATTCGCGTCCTTATCCTTCAATGGTGAAATTGTATTTAAGATCAATTCCTTTGTTGTCCTATGCTATCTGCTGTGATTCAATTATTCTCTATACCCTCTGACCATTTCTGTTTGACCTATGAGCAAACGCTCGCCTTAAAACTATCGATTAATAAGTTGACTGAATGTAATCAGTCCTGTATAACGTTCTAGACAAGTAACGTCTCTGACGTAAAGGTGCTCTTGATTACAAAAAACAAGCGTTAGTAACTGAAGTCTTATCTACACATATCATGGAATATCTAACTATAACATCTCCCAACCGAGAACAACATTGTCCTCAGTGTGAAGTGTTCCACACATTAACAGAAATGCTCAGAACCGCGTGATCAGATGCTAGTACAACACATGATGTCCATTTTATGATGATTTTCTTCTTCTAATTTTTAACACAACATTAATGCATTACAATACAACACTAGCTACAAATTAAATGCTTTACAGTTGAACAAGAGTTATGAGCGTTTTGTCCATATGTTAAGGACACACACTTCTGGAGTCCACGCCATTCCACTGCAGTCTAAAGCTCGTAACGACTAGACTAACGTCTCTATGATCTGACAAAACGTAAAGGTACCGTACTTTAATAGACGCCCTCGGCGATTATTTGTCAGACCTTCAACCCCGACTTCCTTTCGAGACCCGGGGTCTAATCGAGGCCGGCGTATATTAATTTTTGGCTTATACATCACCCGACTAACGAACATATAGAAATGCAATCATGACAAACTTTCTTGAATATTAATTTGTTTTGGTGAATATTTATTCATTAGTGTAAGGGAACAATGTTTTTCTTTAAGAGGCATACGTTAACATATACCCGGCGTCTATAGCTTTTAGAGGAAATATGGTACTCGATCTTGAAAGAGCTTTCATAACTGAAGCATTTTTTTCAATTTTCATGAATATCTAACTATAACACAACTTCCCAATGCAAGGCATAACTCTTGCCAGTCGCCTTTACTGACTATTTTAGGCCTTGCAGTATCTCCTTAAAAACCTCTCAGCTTGAAACCCGGGCCCACTATGCATTTCGCGCGCAGCGATCCACTATCTTGGCACAACAAAGCGAGGCAAATACTGCAAGGCTTAAATCAGCCAGGAATGGAGACTGCCTTGCGTTTGGAAGTTGACTATAACAATACATCACTACAATCTACAATCGATAGCCAGCGTTCATTTCCCTTTGCTTCTACAGACAAAGTGAAAGACGAGAGACACATACCAAAAAAATAATACCAACAAACGACAGGCTGGGGAGGAAATATTGATAGGTGATATACTATTATCACCTATCAATATTTCCTCCCCAGTCTGCGCAACAAAGAAGTTGGAAAGAGTTTATTAAACTCACAATTACAATTTTGAAAAAAAATATGAAATACGTTACAACTTGAAGCTAATCTACCACATACATTATTAAAACATCAATAATTGTTGGTTTCTTGCTCTTTTGACAAAATTGACTAATTAACGAGTTTTGTTACCTACATTGACTTGTGTTCACCGAATTGATTTTTTTCTATAAAATTAATGTTGGATGATTGCTCTGAGCAATTTCAGTCATTTGATTCTTTGGAGGGACAAACAAGAACATTTTAAAGTATAACTACCTGTTTCTGTGTAAAAGTGAGCAAAGCGCATATCATTCTGCTTCCATCTTCGGTAAGATAAATTTTCAAATCGTAAAAAAAACGCATCTGTGAGTAATGAAAGACACGTGTGTCTGACCCACAGAATGAATAACTAGGGATTGTGACTGACATGGCTACGACCAAAGGACGACAACTGTACCAAGGACCACGGGTTGGAGACAGAGTAGGTATAACATACCACATATACATAAGGATTCCAAGTAAAATTATACCTGTGAGGTAAGACCCAAATGGCCTAAATCATCAAGCACGTAATTGTCTCCATGGTGACGGTCAAAATAAACCAAAGTAGAGATCATTATATTAAATAAGATGTCGACAAAATTATGATCAAAAGTTTCTTGATTTGTTGTTGAGAGGCTGTCAAAGACATGCGACCTTTAAGCTGCGGAGAATCCAGATATCCATTTCGAGATACCCGTACAACATGGGGAGCATACAGGCTCCCGTACTGAACTATCCAGCTCTTCATCATCAAGCTTACAAAAAGCGAATTGGCCCTTTAAGGAATCTTGACTCCTGAGATGCCCTTTAAAGAATCTAGATTCTTGAGATGTCGAGATAACAAGGTGAACATGAAGGTCATATGCTGAAGTATTCAGTTCTTCGCTGTCAAGGTCGCCAAAGTCGACTTGGCCCTTTAAAGAAACCAGAGCTCCGTTCCATAACAGCGAGCTCAATGTAGCGCTCAATTAACGCTCAATATAGCGCATTCTCTCCTGAACAACAAGGTGCAATTCCTCGAGGTTTGCTCACTTTGCTACGTAGCGCTACATTGAGCAAACGCAGATCATATACTGACATATTCAGTAAAGTATTCAAATAAAAGTCGCCTGTGTTTGCTATCTAGAACGATCACGTTTGGTGTAAAATATTACGAGAATATAGTGAACCTTAAGTGATGTATGTCACTTTGACCTTGCATATAATGTCAAGGTTGACACCATCTATTATAGGCATCAGTCTGTGGGTTGAAAACGTGATTTGGCTATGGCATTGAAGCTGGTTTGGGAACAGCTACTGACATTTTTGGATTCACACTTCTAGATACATGTAGCTTCACATTTTGTCAGAAAACATACATGTAGCATCGGAGAGAAACAGTACAATTTCAGCAATTAAGGCAAGGAGCTAATGTTGTTGAACTTGTATGCCACGTTAACTCATTAGATTACTGGCATTATTCTCGTGGTCTCTTGTATGAGGACGATTATTCTGAGAGCGGAACACTTTGAATACGCCTAATTATATGTTCAATATGAACAGTGGACTTGTGATGAGAAATTGCAAGTTGTTAAAGTATCATAGTTACCTTGAAACGAAGGAGAATAATCTTCTCACATAGTAACTTATGTGCAAAATACACTCTACCTATTCATTGATGGATTGGATTGGTGATATTTTATGTGTGAATTTATGCTCCAGAAATGAAACAGGTTCAGGAGATTTCACAGTTTTTTTGTAAGAATTAAATAAATTTAGCCACCAAAGAGTTATAACCCCTTTCACAGCACCATAGCATGTTCCTAGAACCTATGCCCCGGAACCGATTTCAGATGCATTGGTGGATCCATCATGCATACAGAGAGGCTGCATACCAAGCGGCTTTCGTCGAGACGTGTTTATTAAAGACCGTCTCGACATCTCCGAGGCTAGGCTCTGTGTTTGGTCAACTAAGTAAACGTAAGCACAGCCCCTTCTAACATACTAAATAGTTTGGATTGGTACACAAGCTAAAAGCTTATCTGAATACCGCTGAAAATGTCAGTTAAGTTAACATTATATTACCACGCACCATTATTGGTTGGAGGCGCAAACCTGATACGCAGTTGGATTTCACGCTATATTACTGTTGGAATATTCAAAATAAACTTTCGACCAATCATGCTTGGCCTCTTCATACTTTGGAAAAAGCATATGACCAACGAACACGGCTGTAACAAATTTGTAACCACGTGACCATGTGGGTTATCCGAAATAATTATCCCCTTTTACTGCGAAAAGAGATTTTGTCTAAACATCTAAAATAGAAACGACCGTTGTGTTATTCTGAGTCTGAATGTTAGTTAACATAAGATTGTTCAATTCAAAGCCATTTTACACCTCCATGAGCAGACATGTACCAATTCAAGTGCATAATTTCGCACTGCAGTTTCGGAAAATCCAAGAAACTTTACAAGCTAATGTTATACGCGCGGAGCAAGCATATACTAAACGATAATAGTGGTTGTCAATCAACACACCAACCTTCCACTCAGTTATCAATATTTTCAATGCCAATCAGACTTGCATAATGGTAGGCCTACTCGATGTACTGTTATTGAATTAATGATAGTGAAGCTTGTACATGTATTATAAGCACATATTGGATAGAACCATATTTATGTCCAAACTGATAGCACCAAGCATGAGGATACCGGGCCATTATCCTTGTATTAAAAAAGGTCCATATGCCTTCCTTCCACAGATAAACAGAATATGCTTCATAATCAATCATATTGGTACACTTTAAATTTGCAAATGTTTAACAAATGATTGACTGCGTGTTTCAGGGAAAATAGGCCTACATATTCTTATTGCTGGAATCTAACAATGACACAACTGTCAACAACGTTTTGATCAATTTCATAATATAGGCCTACTTCAAAATTGGAGTAAAAGCACCCGGGAGTTGCGCTTTAAAATAAATCGGGGAAGTTGAATGTTCACTTTCATTTTCAAATGATAGATTATATATAATTTTATTTTATTTATGAATAAATAATGTATGTAAATTGAAAAGCATATACACAACTTAAATGATCGAGGTAAAATTCTTTTATTTGCGACTTTTGAATTGAATAACTAATTGTGTGATTATTAATCAAAGCTTTTACCCCCCAAAATGACCATAATGCAGGCTTCATTTTGATATATGTACATATGACATACATATCCTTTTTATAATATATTTTAGCCTTAACAAGATGCCTCCAACCATGCCTTTTTAAAGGCTTTTCTTGTTAATAGTCGTTTCATGTTGACATAGTCTTGACTCATGCATGTATAGCTGTAAATAAAACGTGGGGAAATTAAAAAGATTTTTGTTAAAAAGGTCGACCATTATATATCGAATCTTTAAATTCTAACATTGCCCACTGCCTCCAGTTTGTTCAATAACCATAAATCCATACTTACCATTTCCATAATCGAATCGAAGAAGATTACAAAGTCTCTTTATTCTAATTATTTCTTGAAAGAATTTCTTGAAATCGCTCATATTTCACCCAGGGACTTGGTAACGGTAAATCTTTTCTAAAATAGCTCACCAGTCGCTGCTGTTAGCCAATGAAATTGCTCTGTAGATTTGCTTGAGAACCAATGAACAGGCGACTTAAACCAGGAATTCTGCTTATCATCAGAAGTTGTTGACGTTTGGGATTATAAGCCAATCAAATGACTATCTTTCCCGACCCCATGTCAGTCAATATGTTTCCGTCATATCAAAGTTTTTCGTCGGATCTGTGTTCGTAACACGACTCATCACTCATACAACTGTTCCTAATGAAAGGTCCCAAGAGTGATGTGTGAAGAGTACCCGGATATTCAGCCGTGAGTGCAGAGGAAGAGTTCTGCAGCCCTTACACAACTTACAGAAACAGTCTTTCGTTACTGAAATTCATATTCATTCTTTTGTACAGGGTACATGGTACAGGATACAGTGACAGTACTACTAAGTAACAAAGTGAATTCAGCTGTGTTACATTGAAGTTAGTTATGTTCTGAAATTTTATGAACATATTCTATTAGGGTGCTAAACACAAACACAATGACATCAGCAATTATATTTGTTCAGATTGTTACCTCTTTGGTTCAATAGACCATGATGGGAAATTCAGTGTTCCAAATGTTGGCACAGCAATGGTAAAATGTCCGACCCATTCATCTCTATTCCTGGAATATGTCACACGATCAAATTCGAAATTGTATTATACACAAGTATACCACTCAGTTTCACCTTCAGCTTTCTTTCACCTCGGTAGCACAGCAATATTGATAGTTTCTGTTGTGTTGATTTCTCTTGCGCATAATTTTCGTGTTGTAGCTACCCACAATGCCTTGTAACAAGTGTAGTAGATAACTGGTCGCAATGACATGTAGGACAAGAGAGAAGCCCAACATATGACCATAACAATCTTGATGGACGCACTTGGTTCCGTAAACTTGTTGATGTCGATCACAATAACGAGGAAGAAAAAAATCATTGATAGCACTATCGTATTCAAAATGATAAATTTTGCCAGTTTTAATGTATGCAGTCTTTCCTGTGCTTGCCTAAATGAAAAGATTGGTGCAGTTGCCGTAGAACTTTTCTGCACTTGCCAGAAACAGAAGACATCAGAAGCTAGAGGAAGGACTACTCCAAATATGATTGTCACAACCGGTAGCCAAATTGCTGTATTTCTGTATACGTTTCTGATAACGCCGTTTGCACACACTGTGTCGTAGAAAACACTCTGCATGGCAGTAACACCAACCACAGTTACAAGAATCCAGGTGGTCACGATGAGCGCTAGAGTGCCCCGACCACTCTTAATGGTTGTGTGCACACTACTCTTAGGACGGCAAACTGCAAAATACATGTTGAAGTTTTGAAATGTCAGGAAAGCAGTTGACGCCAATAAGAAACTTCTTCCAATTGATGAAATGATGACAGCCATGGTAGAAGAAGGACTCCCAAAGATCATTGCACAGATGAATGAAAGCTGAAACAGAAAGCTTGATGTCTGTTCGTTTATCATTAGCCATCCCGTAAGTCCTTTTAAGCTTGGTGTTATTCTCACTGAAACTATGAGCAGGATGTTTGTGAACGCGTTGAGTATGCTCACACCTCCCAAAACTGAGGTAACGTATTTGCTGATTGGTTCCACCTGTGAACAGTTAGACTCTAATGCATCCATTGTTGAAACTCCTGAACCTCTAGCAATGATGAATATTGGACAACATGCTGTCAATCATATTTTTCAGTCAAATGTAACAAAGGTGACTGTCCAAATCTGTATGGCAAATTGCATGAAACTGGCCGCTGCTGTCAGTCTTGTCGAGTTTTGTGTGGGCAGAACACCAATACGACACTCAGCTCTTCACACCTTGCCCACGACTATCATGTTACGATCAGAATAAATGCTAAGGAGAAACTCTTTTGTTATACATTTCTGCTGCATCCTATTTCAAACTTCTTTGCTGTAATTAGCACGTGGTTTATATTGATTAGGTAGGTGATACATAATTATATTTAATGAGACTGTTCCATGGAACATGACGTTATATAGATGTGAGGTGTTGTGTGCGTTGCTCTGACTCTTTAATTGGCTTGTTCATTGGCAATATGTTTGACTTTCTTTCAACATTTTGTATGGTTGACATCATGAAACCCCGACTAAGAGCGTCTCTCGTTGAGAAGGTGTGTGGTGATATCACATAGTTTTTCCAAATGTAACAAATTATGTGAACTGCGAATACAACCGGAAAAGACATTTTCTTCCCACAGAGAATACTCCTTTCAAATTTCCGATCCTAACCTCTGTTCTAGAATTTCTAAGCCCTAGCAAAATGCCCTAGCGGGGGAAAAGGGAACCTCTAAAGATATATATTGTATTTACTTTGTATTAAACTATATATTTTCAATGTAATATATTGAAGAGTACTTTGAAAAGAGGCATTTTCAATCAAATAGTCAAAAACTTTGATCGGTGATAGTAACGAACATAAACGTTATGCTTAAATGTAAAAAACCATATATCTTTAATATCTTTTCGACCTGCAAATATACATTGTATACAGTTCAATTCTTAAAGCAATATAGGCCTTCAGGTCATACTTATAGGTTCAGAAATAATCAGACATCGTAACCGTTCAACAAACTTATAAATACACAAATAAACATCTCTTAACTTTCGTGGCTTATCATTATGCAATGGGTTCTACTTATAGCTTACACCAATATTCTTCTAGGGAAGATACAGGGCCCAGTCGATTGTGGTGACCTTGACATTATATTTAAATTTTTAAAAGAAAATTTGCGGCGGGAATTATGATTCCTTAGGGACAAGTGGTTGTTGTGTAAAGGTTGCAATTAATAAATTAGTTTTGCTTGCCATTTCTCCTTACGTTTGGTGTAACAGAACATAACAGACTTTGGGTTCTCATGAATCATGAGCACTAATGTTGAAAACAACATTAAAGGTAACACAATACGCCATGTGTTTATTGAATCACTAAGTTCCATATTGTATTGTATACAGAAAATAATTAGGTATATCTAGTTCCATGTCCTGTTAGCGTCTGGCTATATGATCCATAGAAGAACCTCATTAGCGTTGTATGTTTACCAGAGAGACTTGAATATGTAAACTTAGGTATGCATAAACATGTATATAATCTTTTTCAGGATAAATCAGATACTAAATTGCTATAGGGCTTGTTGGATTCAAACATCATCGTCATATATATATATATATATATATATATATATATATATATATATATATATATATATATATATATATATATATATATATATATATATATATATATATATATATATACACACACAAAGAACTTAATCAAGCACCACCTCATATTTTCAGATTTGCGTGATTATGCCCAAACACTGTGAAAATCTTCTGAAATTAATCGAGGTAAGTTAATGCTGTTATTTTATGAAAGTCCATCATCTTAGCTAAACAAAAAGACAACATTGAAAACAACGTGTAACATATATCTCATTATATTGCCAGATGAACATGAACAGTGGTTTTACTTGAAAACTCACTCCTGTACAACCATTTCTGTGTGAACTTCAACAGCGGTGAAAATGTTTGTTAAGGAGAGATGGGACGATGAAACAAAATATTTTAGAATTCGTTTATTTTTTCAAAATAGCAGGTTTATTGTGCCTTTTATCCAAAAATGTAAGAAAATGTGGGGGTCACCGAACGATTTAAAAAGTTATCGGCATTAATAATAATACTCCCGTCGGCAAATTACGCCATTTTTTGCTGATTTGATGTATTTAGATGAAGCGCTCGCTTTCAACGAATAAGTTCGGAATCCTTTCAAACACATTTCAGTTACATACGGGTATGCATAGCAAGTCTATATTTTGAAAATTAATGACACTGGAAAGAGAAACAAAAATAAATTATGCACTTTTTAATTAAAAACGGCTTAGAATAGATGACCTTGAAATAAGAATAGATTCATCCAGTGATATTGATGCTAAAATAAAATTACAAGATCAATTAAAGAACGCAAATAAGGAATTAGAGACCATAAATAAAAAGGAAATAGATGGTATAATATTACGGTCCAAATCAAAATGGAAAGAAGGAGAAAAGCCAACCAAATTCTTCCTTTCATTAGAAAATAGGAACTTTTTGAATAAAGCTATTTATAAACTAGAAAATAAACAAAAAGAAATTCTCACCAAAAAAGAAGATCTGATAACTGAAACTAGAACATTTTATCATAACCTGTACCAGAAAAAGTCATGCGAAAAGGTTAATCTCACAGAACTGTTCAAAGACATTAAAGTCCCAAAACTGACTAAAGATCAACAAGAAAATCTAGAAGGACAGCTCAAATATGAAGAAGTACTAATTGCTCTGAAAAAAATGAAAAACGAAAAAAGCCCCGGCTCATCTGGCTTTACTGTTGAATTTTTCAAATTCTTTTGGTCTAATATTCACGAATATCTCATAAGATCATTAAATTTAGCCTATGAAAAAGGAGAATTGTCCCTAACTCAAAAATAAGGTGTTATAACTTGCTTCCCCAAAAAAGGCAAACCTAAAAATTTGCTAAAAAATTGGAGACCAATTTCCTCTTATGTGCTGAAATTCTGGCCATAATGATCAGAAATAATAAACACATTAAAGGGATACAAATTGGAGATACAGAATACCTGATTTCCCAATACGCTGATGATACATCGCTTATATTAGATGGCACTGAAAAATGCCTGCAAGCCACATTAGAAACGCTAAGTCAATAAGCCTCTTTTTCAGGCCTAAATGTAAACATCAACAAAACACAGGTATTATGGATAGGTTCAGAAAAGAATTCCAAAATAACTGTTTGTAGAAGCTGGAATCTAGATTGGAAGAACGACTCTTTTACACTATTAGGAGTTATATTTACACACAATCTCGCGGAAATGGTCGAACGCAACTACAAAGATAAACTTAAGACTTTTAAAGTATCTATGAATCAATGGTTAGCTAGGGATCTCACTCCCCTTGGTAGAAATACTGTATTAAAAAGCCTACTCTTACCACAACTTAACCATTTATTTGCAAGTTTACCCAACCCAAATGATCAAATAATAAGAGAAATCAAACAGCTATGTTATAAATTTATATGGAAAAACAAACCTGACAAAGTTAGCCGGTACACACTTAATACACATTATGAACAAGGTGGAATACGAGCACCAGATATAGTAAGTCTCATACAATCACAAAAGATATCATGGATAAAAAGAATATCTAACACAGATTCAAAAATAAGTAAACTGTTACATATAAATACTCAATGCCAAACAAGCAGTTTTATACAAACTTGCGAATCACACATACTTGAATCTGTAATAACACCACGAACAAATACCTTTTGGAAAGACACTCTAAAATCATGGGGCACCTTTATGACAAAAAAAGCAGAAACAGTTTCGAGTGCCAGCGATGTCTTATCCCAACCTTTATGGTTAAATGAAAATATCAAGATAGGTGGTAAACCAGTTAATTATAAACATTACTCACGTAAAGGAATTACATATATAAATGACATCGTAGATAACAACGGGAAGTTTTTAACCTCGGAACAAATAAAACAGATATTCGGATGCAAAACTAATTTCCTAGAAACACAAGGAATAATAGAAGCTATTAAATGTTATTGTAAATCTGTAAATGTCATCTTGCAAAAAAAACTTCAACTACCTATTTTACCGTACTTCTTGCAAAATATTGTCGGAAATCCAAAAGGTTGTAGAGACATTTATGACATACTCATGCACAGAAAAAAACAACAAAACACTAACATACCGAGAAAAATGGCAGAAAGAATTAAACGAACACATCGATGATAAAACATGGGAAACGATAGAACGCATAACATTTAAGTCTTATAATAGTGTAAAACATTCTTGGTTCCAATATAGCATATTGCACAGGTTCTTACCAACGAATGATCTACTAAAAAAATGAGATACAAAGCAACTAATACTTTACTAATACTAGTACTTTCTGTAAAACCGAGAAAGAATCAATTATACATCTGTTACATGACTGTAAAGCTGTTAAAACTATATGGAAAGAAATAGAAAAATGGTTATTTGAAAAAACCGGATGTAATATAAGCTTCTCCAGAAAAAACATACTCCTAGGATATTGCGAAAAGCGAAACTATGTACTGAACTTGATAATAATAGTCGTAAAATACAATATATTCAAAATGAAACAACAGGAAAAATTACCAAATTTGAAACATGTTAAAGAAGACATAAAGACCATGTACTACATTGACCGATTTAACTCCTATTCAAATTGCAAATATGACAGCTTCATGAAATTCTGGTCAATCTGTCATGATCTATTTTGAGCAATGTTGTACATCAAATATTCGATATACTTGTCCACTTTCTGTATATATATATGTATATAAATGCTTGCTAAGAATACCTGTGTACATCATCAAGACCGATTTATATATCCATGTTAAATTGAACTGTTTCCTGTAAAAAGTTTGCCATGTATGGAGTTTCAAAAATAAAAAATTATAAAAAAAAGTCTATATTTTGAAAATTAATGACACTGGAAAGAGAAACAAAAATAAATTATGCACTTTTTAATTAAAAACGGCTTTTTTCTCATCGTTTTTCGCATATTGAACAGGATTTCTCACTGACACACATATTTTAGATATTGCTAAAAATGCAATATAATGTGCACATTTGAATAAACAAACGAATTCAAATATAAAAATAGGGGGTCACCGGAGGTTTTTCATCACTTTAACGTCATTTTTTAAATTACCTTCATAAACGTAAAAACCAAACGTCACGGCAATTTTGATGGTTTCAAGTGTAACTTTGACGACCTACCGTGTAATCATTATTGAACATACTGTCAATCTAAGAGTACATTATGGAAGAATAACTATCAGTTGATTATATCAGGCGATTTAAATTCGTCAGTAACTAAAGATACGTATGTAATTCGAATAACACACACAGTAACATATTTAACTCGAATATAGGTGACGATAACGTTATGCGGCATGTCGTAAAATGACCGTTAAAAAGGCGTTACGGAAATGTAAGCACTTTCCGTTAGTGTATGGATAAGTGTATGCCCCAAACAACGTAATCCATATATTTTTAGACTTATTCATTACAATAATTTGTTGTCGCAAAATGTTACCGTAAGGGAGTTCGATTTCTGGGTCCCATCTCTCCTTAAAAGCTCTCTGAACTCGACCCGCCTTCATTGCTAATCAAACACCACCTCATATTTTCAGATTTGTGTGACGATGCCCAACCACTGTGAAAATCTTGTGAAATTAATCGAAGAAATGCTGTTATTTTATGAAAGTGCATTATCTTAGCTAAACAAAATGACACTGAATACAATGTGTAACATGTATCTCATTATATTGCCAGATGAACATGAACAGTGGTTTTACTTGAAAACTCACTCCTGTACAACTATTGTTCTGTGCACTTAAAAAACGGTGAAAATTTTGTTAAGCAGTTGGACAATGTTCTTTGTTGTCTTAAGGAAACAAATGACCATCACGTTATCAATAACGGGTGTATCCGCCACGTGCCCGGATGATTGCTTCAACCATTCTCCACATACTTGTGGTGAATCTCTTGATTCGCTGCAGATGTAACAGCTGCCACTCATGATGTATAGCTACTTCTTAACCGACTAAATCCTGTACTGGTGGGTCCATGGCTTGCACTCGGCGTCCAATCATATCCCAAATGTGTTCCAGTGGATTGATATTCCGGCTCATGGGAGACCATGGAAGTTTAGATACTGCATTGTTCTTTAGAAAATCAACCACAGGTTATCATTCATGAATACAGGACAAGTGGCCAATGGATGATTGTCAAAATGTGGCCCAAGAAGAGGCTGCAGAATTTCCCGGATGTAACAATCGCCATTGAGATTACCTCTCACAGTCACCAAATCGAGTTTACAACCGTGGGAGATGCATCCCGAGGACATTACAGATCCACCAACGAATGGGACTGATGCTTGGATGTTCTTTGGTGCATATGCTGTGGTTTGACGATATTTCTGGAGAAGACGGCTTATCACAGTGTGTTGAATATCCAACTGTCGTCCAATAGCTCAATAAGACATTACGGTGGAACTCATTCCAATAATTTGCCATCTTTTTGCTTCAGTGAGTCTCCTTCGAGACATGTTCAGAGGTAATGACACAATCATTTGAAAAATTCCAAGATTTATACTGATTTCAAAAACGATTTAAAACTGCAATTTCAGAAATTCGTGGGTGGTGTGCTTCACATGCATTGTGGGGTGTGTTTGTGCGATTGACCTCACAGAAAACCCGAACACTGTTGAGAGGAAATGCAGTTCCATACCAATTACCAGCTAACAAGATTCATTCAAGATTCATTTATTAAGCTCAATTGCCACCAACGGTGGTACAAGAGCAATACAGTTATACAAACATATATACATAAATTAATCAAGACAGCAGAGAGAGACAAACATACACATACAGATCCATGTAAATACATATTCTCTATTATGTACATAAAATATTTACATAAAATATACATTCATCAAAAAAAAATTAAAATTTCTTTTAGCAGTTCTTAAAGATAATGTTGTTAAATTTTGCAAGTTTCTTTAGTACTCTAATATCGTTATTTGCCATTAGTTTTTTTAATTTAATCTGGTTCGGTCAAGTGTAAAAACAGCTATCAATTAGTAATGATCTTTCATTATTCAGTTTAGGACATTTAAGTACTCGTCACCGATTGAAGGGGAGTTACAGAGCTTGCATATTCTATCATGTTTAACAATATTTTGCCAGCGTCCAATTTCTATGGGTAGTCTATGGTTAGCGGTTCTAAATCGAAGTATTGGGGTTAAAATGGTTTTAGAAAGAAATAAATAATTTTTTAAACTTTGTAATTCTTTTAGAAGTTGGTAGTACTGTCCCTTTGAGCTAGATGTTACATCAGTGCGCAAAGATTGATAAAATTGATCTGTTAGAATTGATTCGATTCGAAAACAATACATATCCGTTACTATGTATATTTGTATCACTGAAAATATTAGGTGGTGATTAATTAAGTTCGTTGTGTGTATGTGTGTTTGTGTGTATATATATATATATATATATATATATATATATATATATATATATATATCGGTAAGACAAATGATGGATAAAGCACTGATATGTGATGACACCTGCTTGTTACACGAATCTTAAAAAATAAATGGTCAGTACTGCATCATTCTTGTATTAACCAAAATACAACTTGGGTTTTAGATATACTTCAGACCTGCATGAGAAGTACCGTTGTCAATAGTGGAGGTTTATAATCTCTAGGCAGGTGGTTTATAGTGGACAAATCCTAAAATCGTAAAGTTATCTGTCCATGTGATTCTATGGTCAATTGCCCAAGATTCTCTCGGAGGCAAAAATGTTTTTTTTTTAAATAAATGTGTTATTTATGTGCACTTTTTCAAATTAACTACAAACATATAATGAGATTAATATGACGAAAATATAAAAAAAAAAATAATCTCTAAATCTAGTTCATAGTAATTACAATTTAAAAACATTTAAAATGTTAAGATTTGAAACATTTAATCGATTTTTAAAACAGCGCATATGCATCCTTATTCCAAAATGGACGTACATTTCTAACTGAATTGTATAGATAAGCCATTAAAAAATAGCATTTCAATATTTTCAAAATAACATGTGAATATAAATTTCATGACACACAATCATATATTGTTCCTTGCATAAACTTAAGAACAACATCCGGAAACTTGACTTGATTATTGGTTTTATAGTCTGGAAGAAGAATGCAATTACCATGTCAATGTACTTTTAGCTTTCGTTGTATATTCTATGGTCTGAAATTAATTTCATTGAAAGGTAACTTTCTGTTACTCATACTAATGTTCATCTTCAGATTTAATATAGTTTCCCAGTCGATATATTTAATAAAACATGATTTCATCATTCATATAACTTCCCTCGCAAGAGTAGGAAGCAAGTATAGTGAGAAGGACTCGTTTTTTAAACACAAAAATAACAGTTTCATTAATAAACTGTTTGAGAGGCATTCTAGAAGTTGGTGTAATAGACAGACACGGAATTTATGGATGTTCAACTTCTTTATTTCACAATGGCGACGTTTCGGTAAAGATACTTATTCCGTTATCAAGCATATGGGAAAGCGGGTTGTATACAGGATACATGTTGGTATGATAAAGAGATATCAAATACAACAAGATGAGATAACAATGACATAAATGTTTGAACAAGTGAAGTTGTGATGACAAGGGAACCAGAGAGTGCCGCTGCCGCATTGACAACCTTGACAACCCCCTCGACACCAACCTCACTACTGACTCTATCATTCAGCTCATATCTAACTCCATCACCTCCACTTACTTCACCTGGGGTGATGACCTCTACGAGCAAATCCATGGTCTACCCATGGGGTCTCCTCTTTCTCCCATCCTCTCTGAAATCTATATGACCTCCTTTGAAAAGCATGCCCTCAGCACCTCACTAATCCAACCTACTTGCTGGTTCACCTCACATTGTGAAATAAAGAAGTTGAACATCCATAAATTCCTTGACTTTCAGTTTCATTAATGTCGGAATTTACAATTAAAAAAATAAGATTTACAGTTGAGATGGCTTAGTTAGGTAAATAGGTAGACAGACTTGTGTTCACAGTGTTTTTGTGACAATCATTAGTACAACCTTGATGTTGATTTTATTATACAGGAAAGTTCAACTAACATAAAAGGCAGAAGTGAAAAGTTGAAGACAAACTCTCTTTTATATTCATGCCGTTAAAGACATTTTCACAAATTATAAGCAATGCATTACTTGAGAAAACAATTAGTTCACTTCTTCAATCGTACACAGTAAACAAAGCTAATACGAATGAGTTACAGAGCGAATGATAATTTTTATAACTTGAATCTTTTCTTTCTTATCACTTACACTGACGAATTCAAAGTTGAAAACATGTGTTTGTCAAGTCAAGGTTGGAAGGTCAAAGAATGACTTTCTATACACTGTTTTTTTTTATAACAATAATTTATATTTGTTTGAAATGAGATATGTATGAATTAATAAAATATGTGTGAACTAAAATAGATATTGTATTTGTTTAATCTGCATGGGCCGTTCAATTATATTGTAAGAGGTAACAAGCTTGGGACAATTAACTTGTTTCGATAACCAGTAGGTGTAATGGACTGTAGGTTTATGGGAGACTACCCATAGCACTCGCCAGTCTCTATCACGGTCATCAACGGTGTGCGCTAAATGTTCTCCTGTTAAACCCTCAATATGCTATGTACATAGTCTTGAGTGAAATAAAGATCTGTTCTGCTGTGCGCTGCATATTTTGACCACCCGAAGATTAGAAAAGGCTTCTATTGGAAAGTAGACAGCCTAGCAGCAGAATTAAGTTCGAATCCCGTCATCTCAATATGAATTATACTTATATATATACTTTTCGGTGATAAATTGTTGAAAATAGAGTTGTGTGATAAATGTGTTCTTCCAGTGGATCACCAAGGTAATAGCTGTATTACAAATGTTAGGGGTCAAAATCAAGTACCCGGGTTTTCATGTGGAAGTCCATGGGTCTTACTCAGGAAGGTCTTCATCGTATTTCAAGAAACCTAAATGGTAATGAGAAAGTATGCTCAGGGGTTTATAGGCAGAGTACTTCAGTTCATGAAAGCTCGACCAGATGATGATGACATTATGCTATTAATTTGAAACAAGTCTTTAGTATTGGTGAACTCGGTCGGTCAGGTGTTGTGGGATATGAAACTGTTCACGTACGTGTTACTATGGTGAACATTCCCTTCCCACAAAGGTTACTCCACTCAGTTATTCGGATGGTAGAAATAAGTGGAGTTACCTTAGTGGGAAGAGAATGGTGTTATAATTGGCTGTTAAAACGTGTTCGATGTTGGGAGGACGAGAATTGACACTATCCCAGTAACTAGTAGCCAAGATCTCCTTACTGTGCCAAGTTTCAGACTGAAATCATTTGGGCAGCGTTCTTTACCCTATGCAGCCCCTTCTCTCTGAAACTCTCCGCCTTACGATCTGAAAACTAGTGACAACTTTGAATCATTCAACTTTAAACTGGAAACATATCTCTTCCAACAATATATCCCCTAATGTGCACGATCAAGATTTCTGTAATATGTACATAGCTTTTACATTGAAGCGCCTTGAGCATGTCTGTCGAGGTGGATTGGGCGTGTATATATAAATATGCATATTATTATGGATCCCCAGTAACGTGTCACCAGAACCTCGGCATGATACGGCGTCTCCTGAAACTGTGAAAGCTTTAACATTAGTTTTGGTACTTGTCAAAGGGATAACACAACAAACAACGCTTACATGTATGCGTGAAGCATGTATCTCCCCAACTTTCCAATGCAAGGCATGACTCTTGCCAGTCTTCATTACTGGCTGATTTAGGCCTTGCAGTATTTCCTTACAAAATCTGTGTTTAGAAATCCAGGCCGACTATGCATTTCTGGTGCAGCGATTCACTGTTTTGACACAACAAAGCGAGGGAAATACAGCAAGGGTTAAATCAGCTAGTAATGCAAACTGGCAAGAGTTATGCCTTGCGTTTGGAAGTTGGTATCTTCCATGGGCCGAAATGTTGATGAAGTTGTTCTTAGAAATGTCCAGGCGAGAGATTGTCAGTCTTCAAAAGTATGTTGACGGTAAAACTAACTCGAAAAAATCTTATTCTCCTTTAATGATGTCTATTCAACCCAAAAGCACAAAAAGAAAGGAAGGGAATTCAGCTGGAACCTCCTCGTAAAATATGCTGTACATTACACCATTTATTAAGCGCATTACAGAACAGTTACAAGCAACCCTGACAGCTGGACAAGAAACATCGACAAGAAGTTGAAGTAGGAACATGGGAAGTCAAGTTTATCTAACCTGTAGGCCTAGATTGATTCCAATTAAAGTTTATGCGTTCCCTCTCCTGCCAAGTATATATATATAAATATCACACGTATGCCTAGTGAAAGGTAAGTTTGTAAACATTATTCTTTGAAAGGTCGATGAAGTATAAAATGATGAAACATTTTTCGAAAAAAAACCCAACTTTTCACACCACGTTTTGAGAAAAAAAATCACTGTATTTATTATCGATCGTTTAACGTGTAGACTCAACTCCAAAAGTCTGCGTAAGCCGAGATTTGACGATATGAGTTGTAAAATACAGGATTTCATAGAGTGTCAAAGAGCTATGCACACTTTCGTTTTTCAAAAACACCGAAGAATACACTAAGAATACCGTTTTGATTCAGAAATAATGTTTTCAATGGTGAGGTCGAACAGCTTTTTCTATCAAGAAGTGAAATCGTAACTTTGCACATAACCACAGGGACTTGTATTGTCGAAACTAGCGATTAGAACGAATATGGAGTCGAAGATCCAGCTCAATATACTCAAAACTCATTGAGCATTGAACTTGAAATCCATTTACATGTACAGAGTCTAGCTGCAGTTGATTCGCCAAAATAGGCTCTTTGACACTCTGACGTCGCCTTTTATTTTCATTTCCATAGACTTACATGTTAATTTTGTCTGGGATAAATAATTTTCATAGATAAGATTTGTGTCCGATCCTATTCACATTTATCTCGTTTGTGATGAATCATCTTGGCTACAACCTCATAATTTATGTTTAATTTTCCGTTTTATATATAGGAAATGACAGTAATTTAATCAACATATATACATAGTTGTGAAAACATTTAACATGGCGATCTATGGGACCCGTTTTTATTTAATGTACACATGTAGGTAAACGGATGACATTTGTTAAATTGTCGTCAGAAAATTTAATCGAAATTATGTACTTCAAGCTGAGATGTTTTCCAATCCAGCTGGAAAATTTGACATTGATCCAACCAGAATTTATTTTATGAAAATTATTTATCCAAGACTAAATTAACATGCAAGTCTATGGAAATAACGTCACCGTCCGAATACGTTTTGCATCACTCTGTACCTTTTTTATGGAGCAAATCTAATAAGTCCGCGGAATGCAGACTATGATGTAGGGGACAGAAGTCAGTCTACTGATGACCCAAGCTGGACCGCTGTTCTGTTGATTGGCGAGCTACTGACCGTTGGAAGAATTTGAATCATTCACGACTGGGCCAGCATGCAGGTATGACGTATTGTTCATGTTTTCAATGAAACCTAAGATTTATCAATTTTAGTTTAACCTTAATGTAAATATTTGTTAATATGAGTTAATGTACATTAGCTTCTATGTGTATACATATGTTCTTACTTTAAACTATAAACAGTGGCTTCCTGTATTGAAATAATTTATAACATAGATGACTATTTTATATAGATTAATGAAACTTGTAAAAAGACATAAAACGAGAAGTAGGTAAACACCTTAAAGACCCATCGAGTATGTTGATAAACATATCGGACAATTTCAAAAATTAAATTTATGGGTATTTAAATAAATTGAAATATTTGATTTTTGGCGTTTATTATTTACCATTTCATTCAATCATGGATTTCCTACATACAATTAGTGACTTCAGTAATCGTCACATTTATTTCTACGTAATACATAAACTGGATCATGAATTGCAACGTTAAATGTCCTTCTAATGAATTCGACCCAAAACAGGGACTGTTTATAGAGTCCCTGCCCAAAGCGACACAGTTGATTTGGTAAACTCCCTGTGTTTATTCGTGGGTAGGGTTTACTTTACTTGTTTATGACTGTATACGTCATTTTGGCATTGGGATTCAACACTCATTAGGTAGGCTACGCACTGGTTTCATAGTGATAAGGAGTATTGTCCGCCACGTATTTCAGAACAATTGACCCCAGCATTTGTGATTTTGGAAATTCACGGATGCGATGTCCCTACTTTAGAGTGACGGGTTCTGAATTCTAGTTGACAGGTTATCAAAAACTGATATAGGCCTATGGAAAACATCTTAAAATCATAAATTTGATAATCTGCAAGATGTTTGTTCACAAATAAACATCTATATTTGCATTCTTTATTGTATTGCGAAACTCTGATCTTAAAATTGTTTTTTGGCCTAAATAAGGTTTTTGACAAGTCGGACGCATTATTGTATTGATGACGTTTTTGAAATGGAAATTGTTATAATAACGTTGTCGAATTTGAAATACATGTAACATGACATATTCTGGTAGATCTAGACTGCTGCCACGACTGTTACCATTCTCTTCCCACAGGAGTAAAGGAGTAGGCCTAACCTCTGTGGGAAGAGAATGGTCTCTCCTATCTGCACATTTGGAAATCGTGAATCTGTCGTTTTGAGTATCAACATGTCAGATGCGCATAAGATTAATTTGTTGCCATGTGCTTGTTATTATGTTGTGTTTCTAATGCATTTGGTCTAGCTTTCTGTCTTGTCTTGTCAATGAAAAGTTTGTGTGGTGGGAAATAAGTTTGCATTGTTCTAGTTGAGTGCGGAAACAATGGCGATAAATTTGGGAGTCATAACAATATATATACAGGGGAGGGTCATGAACAAAATTACAAAATATTGGGGAGGGACATTTTATCATAGACAGTAGGCCTATTAAAACCATTTTTCTTACAGACTTGAAACAGGGCCTCAGAAATTATTGTAAAGCATTTGATAAAAGATAAAAAGGTCCGAAATATGTTTTGATTTGAGAAGTTCAGGATTTGAACGTCATAGCAAAATGCTTGATATTAAAATGTGATGCTAGTATATAAAACAAACCATGAGTTCTCTCCCCTATTCATTGTTATTCATAGAAGAAAGTTGATCAAGTGAAGTTACTGAACTGACAGTTTTGTTCCTACAGGCTTTTTTCTGTGTTGGTATGTCGTAATAGATGCGTTTTAAAGTAACTATATAATATAGGCTTATATAGTTAAAACGGTCAAATTGATAACTTTTAAATGAAATAATACTAGCCAATCTCAATGCAAATTTGCAACTTCCCAATGCAAGGCATAACTCTTGGCTGTCTCCATTACTGGCTGATTTAGGTCTTGCAATATTTCCTTAAGAAATCTGTGCTTAGAAATCCAGGCCAGCTATGAATTTCTGGTGCAGAGGGGTGGGGGTGGGGGGGATCCATTAATTGAAAAGTGGGGTCCAAATTTTATTGTCCCCATACCGCCCATGCAAAAAACTTTTAAAGGGAGGTGTCAAGACAGTTGACATTGGAAGCTCAAATGTTCAGAATAAGACCTTTGTTTATAAACATGGAGGTTAGATTTTGTTCATTTGTTCTTGATCTCCTATCTAACATGGATGTGACACTGAAACCTTCTTTCGTTTTTTGTTCAAGGACTAGTAATGCTTGCATGGTAGCAACATTTTTTAGAATATCAACTTTGTTTGATAGAGACCAAGATTTTAAAAGTTTGTTGCCCTGTACCAATACCATTTTGTCAATAAACCAATTGCCATAAAGATAAAAGTATTAAATGTATCGAATTGTCAAAAGTACACTAAAAAAATGCATGCTTTCTAAAAACAATAACAGTTGTCCTTCCAAATACACTTAAAATAACTATTTTGCAATAGCGTAACAAGAGGCCGCACATCAATGGTCTTAAGTCAATTCTTCAAGAGACCTATAACGTCAGTAAACAGCATATGTACACTGAGTGTAGATATGAAAAGTTCATCTCCTTCTGGTCCTCATGCCACAGCCTTTTTACATAACCCCTTTTTATTGGAACTGTCATATTACCATGTAATTGTATACCGAAAAATTATAATGTCTTGTCGATTTGACACCCATTGCCACAATTGATCCATGTGTACACCTTATTTTAAAAATGTATGTTGTGTATGAACGTGATGCCTACAAAAAGAAATAAAGTGATAAAAAAAAAAATAACTATTTTGCAATAGCGGCATGAGTAGGAATTATCTGAGGCATAATTGTCCAAGTAGCACTTGTCTCAGTTGTCTGGGTTGCATTTAGGTTGCATTTGCATAAGTAAAGGGTGTGTGTGTAGGGGGAGGGAGGTAAAATAAAGTGGTTTGATAAAATATTGAAAGTAACCATGAAATGTATATAATTTTATGTCTGTAGCACCAAAGATAAACAAAATATAGCTTCCTGTTTCTCTGTCTTACACTCAGACTATGAAACAAAATATTTATTCTGAAAATATCACCATTTTATTAAATATTGAAAAGGAGACTGTGAGAAATGGAATTTTCATAAAAAGGCTCCTTTTCAATAACTTGTTTTACAGTCTAAGTGTTAGACTATCTTTCTCCTTGCCAGTGCCCAAACATAGACCTTTCACTCAAGCTACCCTGAAGCTGACCTTAGTGGGATCCCAATGTTACTAAATGCCTCAAAGAGGTATATGTTGCACATTGAGGGGGAAGGGGAAAGAGGAGAAAGGGTCATACCACAAGGTTAAGGAGGGGTGAGGTGTGGGGAATTGTAGTACTAGTGTACAAGCCTCTTATAGACAAAACAATAGAGATGACATCTTTGATATGTATTAGACAAATTATTATGAATCTCAATTTCTTTTATGCAAAGCATTTCTGGTTCCTTTCCCTTTCATCAGGAGAATAATGAACTTTAAAAATATACTTGTTACTTCTTTATCAGAATGTGAAAGACTATAATAAATTTAATAATTAATTAAATATTGTGTTGACAAATGTTGATTATAAATTGAAGATATGGTGACTGGGCAATACCTTATTATTTCACATGTTAATAGACTTTACTTTAGAAAGATATATTGAATAATGTAATACCTGTAATAATGTGTACCTGATGAGCTACAGAGCCAAATCCTCTCTTTTTAAGATACAAAAAACACTAGACATTACAAATCATGTTAAAACCATTTCTGGCATGTTAAATGAATGTTTTCAACATTCTTTTAACCTTTTTTTTCAAAAGAGAACCTTCTTTAAAGTTTCAAAGAAAAAATGTTAAATGTAGCCTTGAACCGAATATATACATAAGACCAATTTCAAGAAGTTTTATAGATGCATGTTGGGGGAATGTCATGAAAAAAACACAATCTAATGACGGAATTAGGCGACATATAACATTACAGCTAGTTTTAACTAGATTGAAAAAAACATACACTTAAATGGGGAGGGTCATGAATAAAATTAGATCAAGCTGGGGAGGGTAATATATTTATGTACAAACCCAAGTAAAAATCCCCCCCCCCCCCAAATTTGAGTCCACTCCAGGAAGAAACCAGTCAACACTCGTTAGCTCTAACCCCCGTCTCTCCTATCGCGGTCTTTATTTTCATCTTGACTTAATTAGTATAGACTGATGCGATGCATTGCCATTATTTTAATTGTATGCAAAAGTATTTTCTAAAATGAATTAAGCCGATTTTATTATTACATCTTTGCTTGTCTGTTTAAATAGTTTTGTTGAAATATTCACTAACTGAGGGGGGCAGGATAGCGCAGTGGTTAGCATGTTCGGCTTCAGAGGTCCGGGGTTCGAATCTCGCCAGGGGCACGGCAACCTTGTCTACAGTAGAGAACTGTTTTACATGCAGTAAGGTTTGGGCGCAATGCTACACCCATGGTTCCCTAGTTCAAGCCGTTGCCCGCAGGTTTCACCGCAACACATAGCCACATGGCGTTGCGGGCTTTCTCCCTGCCGTAATACTAGCAGCCGCGATATAAGTGAAATGTTCTTGAAAGCGGCGTTAAACCCAAACTCACCTCACCTCACCTCACTGAGTTCATTAGAGACATGAATTAAATTCATTAGTCCTGTTTCTGTGAACTCGTTAAACTGGAGTGACTGATGTGAGTGAAGCAGATGGCCTTTTCAATATAAACAGTTGTCCTAACTAACACTGTCATGTTTTGCTTCTATTTGTATGTTTGTATATACATTCAGAGACCATTTAATTAGATATAGAGTCACTGATACAATTAAGAGATGTTTCACAACAATCAATATAAGTTGATCATCATCATTTCATTTCTTTTTTTTTTACAGAATGTCATCCTACTCTGCCGTCCAATGGTTGCTGTTGTGAAGGGACGTTACCTTGGTTGTTGAAGATATGTCTGTTTGAGGTGTCCAATCCTATGTCAGCTTTCCCCACCATTAGTTTAGGGGTGAATAGCTGCAGGCTTTGCCAGGATTGGTTTAACAAGGTTGCATGCCTTGTTTAGAGATAGGGACCATGCTTGTCATGGTGGGTAGGGACCACACAGTTCCCCGTGTGGATGCACCAGTTTAGAATGTAGGATACACCTCACCAGTAGGTTTAGTTAAGGGATAGGCTCCCCCTCCCCTCAGACAGTTTTCCAACCTGTGGTTGCTAACTTCACAAACACGCACCTGGACAATTGCTGGCCACAGAGGATCATGGTGAGTACTTCTTATGTTCAGTAGCAGATTTCTAACTTGGGTTCAGATAATGCTTGGAAGATATTGTTATTTCAGAAAGTATCATATTCACATGTTTACATTATGTAATACAGTATTTTACCAGTATCTATAAGGGTACACGTCCAATTGTCCCACCTACAAATTGTCTTAGCTGATAATATTTTTAAATTGCCCCTAAGTTTATTTTGAATTGCCCCTAAATTGTTGTCAAAGTGCCCATTTGCCCTAGGGGTAGTCAATTGCCTCAGTCAAACATTAAATTATTAAATATGCCCAAGTTATGCATCCATATATCTCACGGGCGGGATAGCGCAGTGGTTAGCGTATTCGGCTTTGGATCAAGAGGTCCGCGGTTCGAATCCCGCCAGGGGCACGGCAACTCTGTCTGCAGTAGAGAACTGTTCTACACGCAGTCAGGTTTTGGTGCAATGCTACACTGAATTTCAGTGCAGTACCACCCATGGATCGCTAGTTCCAGCCGTTGCTCGCAGGTTTCACCGCAATGCATAGCCACATGGCGTTGCAGGCTTTCTCCCTGCCTTAATACTAGCAGCTGTGATATAAGTGAAATACTCTTGAAAGCGGCGTTAAACCCTAACTCACTCACTCACTCACTCACTCACTCATAGCCTTTAGATTTATGTACTGTTAGTGACAGGTTGAGTAGATCAAACTATTGGGCTGGTCTTTGCTGGAAGCACATAATATGCATATACCATACATATATACCATACATATATACCATACATATATACCATACATATATACCATACATATATACCATACATATATAAACTAGAATTTGTGAAAATGCAGCATTTCTTCATCTGAGTTCATGTACAAAAGCAAAAGATGGCGACTAGTCTGCGATAGAAACTAGTTTTCGTCAAAGGTTATCATATCCGATAAACTGGTAACCGCAAGTCAAAGTAATGAGTTTATATGAAACAAATAATGAATTATTTATACTAAATGAAATTGCAATGACGACCAAAATCTCATATCCACCTGTTCTCATTCTATCTCAATGGTTCAACTAAAGTTTTGATAGTACAGATAGAAACAGGAAGATATACTGGATTAAAAAGAGAAGATAGAATTTGTAAAATGTGCAATTTGAATTTAATTGAAGATGAATATCATTTCCTTTGTGTATTCCCGCCAGGGGCACGGCAACTTTGTCTGCAGTAGAGAACTGTTCTACACGCAGTAAGGTTTGGGTGCAATGCTACACTGAATTTCAGAGTAGTACCACCCATGGTTCGCTAGTTCCAGCCGTTGCTCGCAGGTTTCACCGCAATGCATAGCCACATGGCGTTGCAGGCTTTCTCCCTGCCTTATAAACCTAGGTCGGATTCTGTCTGTTGTTTGTAGGTATCTTCTTTTCTTGGAATAACCTCTAATGAGGTCTTACTTCCGAGAATAACCCGGTATGAGGTTTTACTTTTGAAAGTAAGACCTGAACCTGAGGTTTTTTTGAAAGTAAGACCTGGAAATGCACTTAGAATAATTTTTCAGACTTGCAACGCAATAGCCAACAAGCAGCAATTATTATCGAAAATTATACAAAGTTAAAAATTTCCAAGTTGAAATAGCTGGTTTCGAACCTGGCACCCTTCGCTCTCTAAACTGGCGCCTTAGACCGCTCGGCTATGCAGACCGAGATGATGAGTGGAGTTGAATTACTCCATTTATAGTCATACCTTCTTTGCCTCGATATAACGCAACCGAGGGCGACATACCCTTTATAAAAACACGATTTGGGAATCAAAAATTATAAAATGTAAATTTTTACATTTGACGTTTATAAATAGGAAGAAAACATTCCTCCTTCGTCTTTTGCTTTTAAAATGGTCTAAGCGGAGGAATTAGGCCCTTTGAGCGTCCGAAACTATAACTCGTAAATTTTGATAGTTGACGGTTTATAAGCTGGAGAAAACACTCCTCCTCGGTCTTCTGCTCTGAGAATAACCTCAAGGTCGGGATAGCCCCTCGGGCTAACGCCCTCGATGCTTTATCCCTCCCTTCAGGTTATTCTCAGAGCAGAATACCTCGGAGTCATGTTTTCTCCTTAACATAATGCTAGCAGCCGCGATATAAGTGAAATACTCTTGAAAGCGGCGTTAAACCCTAACTCACCTCACCTCACCTCCTTTGTGTATGTCCAGCAATGAACTTGCAATGAAGTGAATCAATGGTTATTTTTACCTCAAATAATTTTTTCCGTGTTAATTTGATGATAGAATTAGCGTCCCATATATGGGACGTCATGCACGAGAGGGTACAGGTTTTTTATATGCACATGAAAAAAAATAATTGTTTGACAGATAATAAATTTTGGACAACATCTTGGGGACTTCCTCTTTCTGAAATGCATACCATTTCTGAATTTCAGATTACAGGTGTACTACAGTAGAGCAATCAATCGATTTTTGCGTGAAAAACGTAGTATATATCGTATTCAAACATTTAAAATTTCTGCAGAGAGCAGGAAAAGGAATATTGACCACCACTTTTGTTTCTTCATGAGATACTGTTAGCACATGCAATGCTCTGATTTACTCATTTCCTCCTTAAAACCATCCTCATCTTCAAAATAATCTGTGGCACCAGAAAAATCTGATATGTCAATATAGACATATGTTAGCAGAGGGTTAGTCAGTCACTTATAAATTTTTATTTTTTTTATTACCCTTCCACTCATCATTTCCAATAAATATCAGAGTAGATCAAACTATTGGGCTGGTCTTTGCTGGAAGCACATAATATGCATATACCATACATATATACCATACATATATACCATACATATATACCATACATATATACCATACATATATACCATACATATATACCATACATATATAAACTAGAATTTGTGAAAATGCAGCATTTCTTCATCTGAGTTCATGTACAAAAGCAAGATGGCGACTAGTCTGCGATAGAAACTAGTTTTCGTCAAAGGTTCTCATATCCGATAAACTGGTAACCGCAAGTCAAAGTAATGAGGAGTTTATATGAAACAAATAATGAATTATTTATACTAAATGAAATTGCAATGACGACCATAATCTCATATCCACCTGTTCTCATTCTATCTCAATGGTTCAACTAAAGTTTTGATAGTACAGATAGAAACAGGAAGATATATTGGATAAAAAAGAGAAGATAGAATTTGTAAAATGTGCAATTTGAATTTAATTGAAGATGAATATCATTTCCTTTGTGTATGTCCAGCTTATCACTCTTTAAGAAATAGGTATATTAAGAAATATTACTTTACACATCATAGTATTGATAAATCGATCATTATTATCCTGTTCTAGTAAAACACATTTAGAAAATATGTCAATGTATGTATATCATGCCTTTATACATAGAAAGAATGAACTACCGAAGATATCGCTTGTATATACATGTATGTACTTTAGGCCTGTGGCCTTTTAAGTGCAAATAAAGATTGAAGACTCAACTCATAACATGAAAGTTTGGTCCGTCCGTCTGTAAACTTGATCTAGAAAGCTGAAATCATGTCTGCAGACTGCTTGACCAATGGGGATTACAAATTGTAGATTTGGTGACCCAATGACTCCAAATAAGGGTCACAGGGGTCATGACCTAAAAACCAATCTTCTTATCCATGAGGATTATTTTATGTTGACTTAAATTGACTAATGTGGATTATAAATTTAAATTTTGTGACTGGGCAATGCCTTATTATTTCTTATGGTAGACTTTACCTTAGAGATAAGGAATAATGTAATACCCATTGAGCTACAGAGTCCATGGCTCTAGTTTTAAACACTGTTATCAGCCAGAATGTTGGTCAATTAACCTAAAAGTCTGAAAGTATGAAAAAATAAGCTAATACAAAGTGTATTTGACATTATGTTCTTTCTTGGACTTCTTTTTTTAACGTATGTTAGCTACACCGGGGATGTAGCTCAGTTGGTAGACAGTCCGCTCTTCATCCGGAAGGTCGGGGTTCGATTCCCGGCCGCGTCATACCAAAAGACGTTAAAAGTTGGGAGTTGTTGCTTCCTTGCTTGGCGCTCAGCATTATAAGGATAGAACAACGCATGAACTGGCGCTGCACTGTGGCTGCCGGGTACCAATGGTACATAATGAATTTCGAAATTTACATTGTAATGACAAAGTGTTATTATTATTATCATCTTTGCTGCACACCGTCATTCTGTTATGTCAGTCCTATCTGGAGTTCTCGCCAGTTCCATCGAGAGTTTTTGCCTTATTGCTTTTTTGGCTTACATGAAATGTGAAATATACGATATATATATACTAGTTTTACATATTTTTAAACATAAAACACATATAATGGTAGAATATAAAAAAAACAAAACACTGGACTTAACATATATATGTAAACAAGAATCCCCCCTCGAATTGCGGTTTCACAAAAGAAAAACCGATAGAACCCTCTCTTTTTGGAGTTTCAAAAACAATGATCTTTTAAAAAGCATGTTTTTCAGAAACAATTACACAAAATGATACAAAACAATTCAATTTAGTGTGTTCCTTCAGATATGATGTAACTGTGTCAGTCATATCAGTAACTCGTGGATTAAAATATCTTTCATTCGGGAGATCTATAGTGTTTCTTTTGCCTGGGTTTGTATAACTGGGGCATAATTTAATCATTTTAGATTTGACTGGGATTGCTGCTAATGGCTGCAATATTGCCCAAGTGGCGTTAAACAATAACTCACTCACTAGATTTGACTGGGATAATCTGACTAACCAACTGGGCGAACTGGGGCATTTGGCTACCTCTGGGGCTATTCAACTAAACATTAGGGGCAGTACCCTTCCATAGCACCAAAAATACCCCGCAGGTTTGCCTTTTACTCATAATGGCAAACTACAAAAAGCTCCGTTATAACCTCCTACTTATCCCATTATCCAGAAAATACACTATACCTTATACCAGTAGGCCAACCACTATCTATACTATGTTTAAGAAGTATCCATTGTGTTTCATAATATTTCATTTGGTTTTAATATGTGTCAAAATATTATATGGGCTGATTTCAGTTAAAATAATTTCACTCAGCAACTTATATGTTCATCCCCAAACACCAAATATATCATAATGACTTGTTTTCAATAAGAAATGAGCAATATCATTATACATGTGGAGAAATAGAAACTACATTTCTATTTACTTTCATCCTCAGGTATTGTGTGGTGAGGAAGTATATGATCATAGTGAAAAGACAATAGGCTATTATACATCAAACAAATTTCATTTGCCAAATCCGGATCAGAGACTTTGTAAAATTCTAAAGATTTTTTTTTAATTTCATACTTGATCCTCGATGATCTTAGAAGTTATTCATTAAACGTTAGACTGACAGAAAAGCCATGTCACTCTCTAGCAATTTGAAATCTAGAGGAATGTAAAAACAATTTCCTAGATTATTTGCTTTTGCTCAATCTTCTATGACGGAATCATGTCCATGTTCATAGCCTAATCGAATTCTGGTCACATTTCAGTTTTCAGTTGTGTCAATACGCATATAATGTAAATTTCATTCTTGTGTAGTGTGTAATAAATAAGTGTAATAAATATCACTACCACAAATAGACAATAGTTCAATAATGCTTATCTTAAGGAGCCATTGAGTATCATAATATAATATCTTATTTATTCACATGCTTAACTACCACATGTGCTCATTTAAGTTCAAATAATTTCACTCGCCTAGCATATTCATACACTATAGCCAAATATAGGAAAAATAATTTGTTTTCAATCTAACAACAGCATAATATATGTATACATAGAAACCGAAACTACACCTCCCAATTAAATGGTCAGTCGTCATATGCCCTATTAAACATTACCTATCCAAATTTGTCTTTTTGTCTGGTACAGATACGTTTCCAAATTTACGTTTGACGAATTGATGCGAGTCAGATATGGTACAGTTTTCGATCAGAAATCACTATTTTCACCTTTATATCAACTATCAATTCAACTTAATTCTTGGCAGCAGTGAGTACTCTTTGATTAAATTAAATTTTAAAGGGGCTGTAGCATGATTTTTGCCAAATTTATTTTCCATTTATAATGATATAGTTTGTCATTTAAATTAACTTTAGAGGGTAACATCTTATTACATAAACCAATTATCTGTAGTTGTAATAACGGTGGCTCCGTCCGTCCGTACGTCCGTCTGTCCGTTCGTCCGTCTGTCCCGATTTTGTTTCCAGACCAGAACTCGAAAATTATGAGACATATCTCAACGAAACTTGGTGTGTGAAACAATCATCATGTGTAGATGTGCCTTTTGGGGTTTTCAACTTCTTCGAGTTATTTTTTTGGACCGTTTTCATGGAAACGTAACTTAGAATTTCGTTTCCGGACCAGAACTCACAAACTATAAGACATATCTCAACGAAACTTGGTGTGTGGAACAATAATCATGTGTAGATGTGCCTTTTGGGTTTTTCAACTTTTTCACAATTTTTAATTTGTTTAATTTTTACCATTTCCATGGATACATAACTTAATAATTCATTTTTGGAGCAGAACTCAAAAACTGCCATGGATGTATGTTTAGCTCATCTGGCCAGAAATGCCCGATGGGCTTATGGCATGGCACGGTGTCTGGCGTCCGGCCGGCTGGCGTCAAGCCGTCTGTAAACTTTTTGCATTTTGTCTTCTTCTCCACTTGGTCTAAGGAGTAAAAATTTTGTGTGCAAACTCCTTGGCTTTGCTCATAACCCAAAAAACCTATTTTCATCTTCATCATCAGCAAACGATAACCATCAGTTGCAATAATCCTTATATTGGGTTGGCTAAGGTTGTTTTGATATGTTACAAACCTTACAGGGAGTGGCATCCCTGCCATGGATGTATGTTTAGCTCATCTGGCCTGAAATGCCCATTTCGATTGAGTCGTAAAGTTTACTACTTTTGATGTGCTGTTCATTCTGCCAGGGTTATATTTTGCTTTACTATTAAACTTACAGGATAAATGACTTTGTTATCTAAGATCATATGTTTAAATAATAAAAATGTATTTCTATTGTTAACTTTTAAGGCGCTCTGCTCTAAGAGCACATTAAAATCAAAGGTAGTTCAACTGATCTGATTGATGTGGCGAAACCTAAACCAATATATTGTATAAACTTTAAAGGGGCAGTAATTTATGTTTACTTTAGAGGGTAAAACATCTTATTACACAAACCAATTGTCTGTAGTGGTAATAAAGGTGTTGCATATAAAGCAAAAATTGCATGGCAGCCATTTTATTGTGAACACATTTTATCATTTTGAACTTCAAAAACGATTCCCATGGTTTAACATAATGATTTTCTGAAGAGAGAAGGGTGTTTTACTTTTGGTGACAATTTTTGTCAAATACATTTCATTGACAACTTTCAGCCAAAAAAATGTGCTACTGCCCCTTTAATAATAAATGGCAAATTTGAAAAAAAACATGACATGCAAAAAATGCGCAACAGTGCCTTTAAGAATGCTGAATTATTATACCCCCGACCTAAAAAGGCGGGGTATATAGTAATAACAATGATTCCGTCCGTCCGTCCTTCCGTCCGAAGAAAATTTTTGTCCGATCGATAACAGAAAAACTATTCATCTCATCCTTTTCAAAGTTGGTACATATCTTCTTTACCAATAGGAGAGGTGCAGTGCGAAGTTTAAACCGAATTGGTGAATTTTTTAATTTTTGGCGAATTTTTATATTTTTTAACTTCCTCATATTCGGAGCTAAATGAATGAAGCTACTTCTGTGTTGTGATTTGTTGACTTTATCATTTTCTTTTTCATGTAACTTTCATCAAAATCTACTTCTGTGTTCTTGTTCATTTTACTATTTTATATTTCCACTGGTTATATTTTGGAAAAAGTTAAATTTTCTTTCCTTTCAGCCATAAACTGCTGTGTATCCCTCACTGTGCTTCCATGTACCTGTTGTTTCAAGTCACTCGAGTGAATCATTAAGATGGATTAATTTCCCAAATAAAGTTGAAATCAGTGGAAATTGCAGTAGTGTATTATGTTACTCATACCTTTTCAAGTTACTATTATTCCTACTCTTATTTAAACCACCTTTTTTACATGAAGAAACTTGTCCTACACTTTTCACAAACAGTTTAATCTTAGCAATTACATTTGATAACTTATCAATCCTAAGTTGTGCAGACAACTCTCTTTTTAAGTAAAATAAAAATGTCAAACTTTAACAGTCGGGGGTATTAGTGAGCCACGCTCACTTTTTTGCTTGTATGAACTTAATTTAAGCCCCGGTTAATACTAGAGGAAACCTGGAAATAGTTTAATGCAAAATGTTATACTCCCAAAAATGATATATACAATATAAGCGAGGAAATAATAAATACAAGAATGAGGAAAGAATGTTCGTTATTACCGATGGTTCCTGCCTGTGTACACAATGTAAAACATTGTTTAACGATAAGGGTTGTAAAATATCCATAAATTACGATTTTGAAAACTTGGAAGATACAATCCTATTAACAGCATCACTGGCTACAACTTTCATTTTGCATTTATGATTTCAAACTCTACCTAATTTTTATTCTCCTTATTACCTATTCTCCAAAAAAACCCTTCCAATTATTTAGATGAGATGGAAAATATAACAGTGATTCTTCTCATTTACAAGTCTGCAATATAAGTATATTATCATATTTCAACATGAAAACATTGGGAATTTAAAAAATAAATTGTCTGATTAAACATAAAACTGAGTGATCCAAACTTTCTGAACTTTTAGGCCGAAATTTTAATAAAACTTTGTGTATCGCGACACATATCGAATCGTGGCAGCTGTATAGAAATATGTGTTGTGTCGTGACCTGCTTCCACCCCTAGTCTATGTTGCGGCTTCTTCCGTACACTTCTCTCCAGAACTGCTGGAGTTTGTGGGGAGGTACCTTAAAGATCAAAGTTTGTTTATTTGGTCTCCCCCCCCCCCCCCCCCTCGAAGAGAGGCTGAACTTAACAGTTGTTTTTCATTGAGACTTAATATTTTTTCAGGGAGACATCCTTACTGGACATAGGCCGCCTTAATGGAGGGAGGTAGGCTGCCTCAAGGGAGGAAGGCTGCCTTAGCGAAGGGAGGCTGTCTTACTGGAGGCTTGGAGGCTGCCTTTACCGGTGGGAGACTGCCTCTACCGGTGGGACACTACCTTTACCAGAGGGAGGCTGCCTTACCGGATTGAGGCTGCCTTACTGGAGGGAGGCTGCCTTAGAAGAGGGAGGCTGCCTTAAGGAGGACTGCCTTAACCGAGGATGGGAGGCCGCCTTAGCAGAGGAGAGTCACCGGAGTCACCGGAGGGAGACTGCCTTAGCGGAGGGAGGCTGCCTTACTGGAGGGAGGCTGCCTTAGCAGAGGGAGGCTGCCTTGCTGGAGGGAGGCTGCCTTGCTGGAGGGAGGCTGCCTTAGCAGAGGGAGGCTGCCTTGCTGGAGGGAGGCTGCCTTAGCAGAGGGAGGCTGCCATACCGGAGGGAGGGAGGCCGCCTTTGGGGAGAGAGGCTGCCTTATGGGAGAGAGGCTTCCTTATCAGAGGGAGGCTGCCATTCCGGAGGGAGGCTGCCTTGCTTGAGGGAGGGAGGCTGCCTTACTGGAGGGAGGAAGGCTGCCTTAGCGGAGGGAGGCTGCCTTACCGAAGGAGGGAGGCCGCTTTAGGGGAGAGAGGCTACCTTGCTGGAGGGAGGCTGCCTTAGGGGATAGAGGCTTCCTTAGCAGAAGGAGGCTGCCTTAGGGGAGAGAGGCTTCCTTAGCAGAGGGAGGCTGCCATACCGGAGGGAAGCTGCCTTGCTTGAGGGAGGCTGCCTTACTGGAGGGAGGCTGCCTTTGCGGAGGGAGGATGCCTTAGCGGAGGGAGGATGCCTTAGCGGAGGGAGGCTGTCTTGCTGGAGGGAGGCTGCCTTACCTGAGGGAGGGAGGCCGCCTTTTGGGAGGGAGGCCACCTTTGGGGAGAGGCTGCCTTTGGGGAGAGAGGCTGCCTTTGGGGAGAGAGGCTGCCTTAGCAGAGGGAGGCTGCCTTGCTGGAGGGAGGCTGCCTTAGCAGAGGGAGGCTGCCTTGCTGGAGGGAGGCTGCATTAGCAGAGGGAGGCTGCCTTACTGGATAGAGGAAGGCTGCCTTAGCAGAGGTAGGTTGCCTTACCGGAGGGAGGGAGGCCGCCTTAGGGGAGAGAGGCTGCCTTGCTGGAGGGAGGCTGCCTTAGCAGAGGGAGGCTGCCATACCGGAGGGAGGCTGCCTTACCTGAGGGAGGGAGGCCGCCTTTGGGGAGAGAGGCTGCCTTAGCAGAGGGAGGCTGCCTTGCCGGAGGGAGGCTGCCTTAGCAGAGGGAGGCTGCCTTACTGGAGGGAGGAAGGCTGCCTTAGCGGAGGGAGGCTGCCTGAGCAGAGGAAGGCTGCCTTACCGGAGGAAGGGAGGCCGCCTTAGGGGAGAGAGGCTGCCTTGCTGGAGGGAGGCTGCCTAAGCGGAGGGAGGTCGCCTTTGGGGAGAGAGGCTGCCTTACCGGAGGGAGGCTCCCTTAGCAGAGGAAAGCTGCCTTAACAGAGGGAGGCTGCCTTACTGGAGGGAGGAAGGCTGCCTTAGCACAGGAAGGCTGCCTTAGCACAGGAAGGCTGCCTGAGCGGAGGGAAGGAGGCCGCCCTAGGGGAGAGAGGCTGCCTTGCTGGAGGGAGGCTGCCTGAGCAGAGGGAGGCTGCCTTGCTGGAGGGAGGCTGCCTTAGCGGAGGGAGGCTGCCATACCGGAGGGAGGCTGCCTTAGCAGAGGGAGGCTGCCTTACCGGAGGGAGGGAGACCGCCTTCGGGAAGAGAGGCTGCCTTAGGGGAGAGAGCCTGCCTTAGCAGAGGGAGGCTGCCTTACTGGAGGGAGGAAGGCTGCCTTAACAGAGGGAGGCTGCCTTACCGGAGGGAGGGAGGCCGCCTTAGGGGAGAGAGGCTGCCTTAGGGGAGAGAGGCTGCCTTGCTGGAGGGAGGCTGCCTTAGCAGAGGGAGGCTGCCTTACCGGAGGGAGGCTGCCTTACCGGAGGGAGGCTGCCTTACCGGAGTGAGGCTGCCTTAGCAGAGGGAGGCTGCCTTACCAGAGGGAGGCTACCTTAAGGGAGAGAGGCTGCCTTAGCAGAGGGAGCCTGCCTTAGCAGAGGGAGGTTGCCTTAGCAGAGGGAGGCTGCCTTACCGGAGGGAGGGAGGCCGCCTTAGGGGAGAGAGGCTGCCTTAGCAGAGGGAGGCTGCCTTACCGGAGGGAGGGAGGCTGCCTTAGCGGAGAGAGGCTGCCTTAGCAGAGGGAGGCTGCCTTACCGGAGGGAGGCTGCCTTACCGGAGGGAGGGAGGCCACCTTTGGGGAGAGAGGCTGCCTTAGCAGAGGGAGGCTGCCTTGCTGGAGGGAGGCTGCCTTAGCAGAAGGAGGCTGCCTTACCGGAGCGAGGCTGCCTTACCAGAGGGAGGCTGCCTTACCAGAGGGAGGGAGGCCGCCTTTGGGGAAAGAGGATGCCTTAGGGGAGGGACGCTGCCTTGCTGGAGGGAGGCTGCCTTACCGGAGGGAGGGAGGCCGCCTTTGGGGAGAGGCTGCCTTAGCAGAGGGAGGCCGCCTTTGGGGAGAGAGGCTGCCTTACCGGAGGGAGGCTGCTTTAGCAGAGGGAAGCTGCCATACCGGAGGGAGGCTGCCTTAGGGGAGAGAGGCCGCCATAAGGGAGAGAGGCTGCCTTGCTGGAGGGAGGCTGCCTTAGCGGAGGGAGGCTGCCTGAGCAGAGGGCGGCTGCCTGAGCAGAGGGCGGCTGTCTTACTGGAGGGAGGCTGCCTTAGCGGAGGGAGGCTGCCTGAGCAGATGGAGGCTGCCTGAGCAGAGGGCGGCTGTCTTACCGGAGGGAGGCTGCCTTAGGGGAGGGAGGCTGCCTTGCTGGAGGGAGGCTGCCTTAGCGGAGGGAAGCTGCCTTGCTGGAGGGAGGGAGGCTGTCTTACCGGAGAGAGGCTGCCTTGCTGGAGGGAGGCTGCCTGAGCAGAGGGAGGCTGCCTTATGGGAGAGAGGTTGCCTTCCCGGTGAGAGGCTGCCTTCCAGGAGAGAGGCTGCCTTGTTGGAGGGAGGCTGCCATACTGGAGGGAGGCTGCCTTAGCGGAGAGCGGCTGCCTTGCTGAAGGGAGGCTGCCTGAGCAGAGGGCGGCTGTCTTACCGGACGGAGGGAGGCTGCCTTAGGGGAGAGAGGCTGCCTTGCTGGAGGGAGGCTGCCATACCGGAGGGAGGCTGCCATACCGGAGGGAGGGAGGCCGCCTTTGGGGAGAGAGGCTGCCTTATCAGAGGGAGGCTGCCATTCCGGAGGGAGGCTGCCTTGCTTGAGGGAGGCTGCCTTACTGGAGGGAGGGAGGCTGCCTTACCGAAGGAGGGAGGCCGCCTTAGGGGAGAGAAGCAACCTTGCTGGAGGGAGGCTGCCTTAGGGGATAGAGGCTTCCTTAGCAGAAGGAGGCTGCCTTAGGGGAGAGAGGCTTCCTTAGCAGAGGGAGGCTGCCATACCGGAGGGAAGCTGCCTTGCTTGAGGGAGGCTGCCTTACTGGAGGGAGGCTGCCTTTGCGGAGGGAGGATGCCTTAGCAGAGGGAGGCTGTCTTGCTGGAGGGAGGCTGCCTTACCTGAGGGAGGGAGGCCGCCTTTGGGGAGGGAGGCCACCTTTGGGGAGAGAGGCTGCCTTTGGGGAGAGAGGCTGCCTTAGCAGAGGGAGGCTGCCTTGCTGGAGGGAGGCTGCCTTAGCAGAGGGAGGCTGCCTTGCTGGAGGGAGGCTGCATTAGCAGAGGGAGGCTGCCTTACTGGATAGAGGAAGGCTGCCTTAGCAGAGGTAGGTTGCCTTACCGGAGGGAGGGAGGCCGCCTTAGGGGAGAGAGGCTGCATTGCTGGAGGGAGGCTGCCTTAGCAGAGGGAGGCTGCCATACCGGAGGGAGGCTGCCTTAACTGAGGGAGGGAGGCCGCCTTTGGGGAGAGAGGCTGCCTTAGCAGAGGGAGGCTGCCTTGCCGGAGGGAGGCTGCCTTAGCAGAGGGAGGCTGCCTTACTGGAGGGAGGAAGGCTGCCTTAGCGGAGGGAGGCTGCCTGAGCAGAGGAAGGCTGCCTTACCGGAGGAAGGGAGGCCGCCTTAGGGGAGAGAGGCTGCCTTGCTGGAGGGAGGCTTCCTAAGTGGAGGGAGGTCGCCTTTGGGGAGAGAGGCTGCCTTACCGGAGGGAGGCTGCCTTAGCAGAGGAAAGCTGCCTTACTGGAGGGAGGAAGGCTGCCTTAGCACAGGAAGGCTGCCTTAGTGGAGGGAGGGAGGCCGCCCTAGGGGAGAGAGGCTGCCTTGCTGGAGGGAGGCTGCCTGAGCAGAGGGAGGCTGCCTTGCTGGAGGGAGGCTGCCTTAGCGGAGGGAGGCTGCAATACCGGAGGGAGGCTGCCTTAGCAAAGGAAGGCTGCCTTAGCAGAGGGAGGCTGCCTTACCGGAGGGAGGGAGACCGCCTTCGGGAAGAGAGGCTGACTTAGGGGAGAGAGCCTGCCTTAGCAGAGGGAGGCTGCCTTACTGGAGGGAGGAAGGCTGCCTTAGCAGAGGGAGGCTGCCTTACCGGAGGGAGGGAGGCCGCCTTAGGGGAGAGAGGCTGCCTTAGGGGAGAGAGGCTGCCTTGCTGGAGGGAGGCTGCCTTAGCAGAGGGAGGCTGCCTTACCGGAGGGAGGCTGCCTTACCGGAGGGAGTCTGCCTTACCGGAGTGAGGCTGCCTTAGCAGAGGGAGGCTGCCTTACCAGAGGGAGGCTGCCTTAAGGGAGAGAGGCTGCCTTAGCAGAGGGAGCCTGCCTTAGCAGAGGGAGGCTGCCTTAGCAGAGGGAGGCTGCCTTACTGGAGGGAGGGAGGCTGCCTTAGCGGAGGGACGCTGCCTTGCTGGAGGGAGGCTGCCTTACCAGAGGGAGGGAGGCCGCCTTTGGGGAAAGAGGATGCCTTAGGGGAGAGAGGCTGCCTTGCTGGAGGGAGGCTGCCATACCGGAGGGAGGCTGCCTTACCAGAGGGAGGGAGGCTGCCTTAGTATAGGGAGGCTGCCTTGCTGGAAGGAGGCTGCTTTAGCAGAGGGAGGCTGCCTTACTGGAGGGAGGGAGGCTGCCTTACTGGAGGGAGGAAGGCTGCCTCAGCGGAGGGAGGCTGCCTTAGCGGAGGGAGACTGCCTTGCTGGAAGGAGGCTGCTTTAGCAGAGGGAGGCTGCCTTACTGGAGGGAGGGAGGCTGCCTTACTGGAGGGAGGAAGGCTGCCTCAGCGGAGGGAGGCTGCCTTAGCGGAGGGAGACTGCCTTAGCGGAGGGAGGCTGTCTGAGCAGAGAGAGGCTGCCTTACCGGAGGAAGGGAGTCCACCTTAGGGGAGTGAGGCTGCCTTAGCGGAGGGAGGCTGCCTTGCTGGAGGGAGGCCACCTTAGGGAGAGAGGCTGCCTTACCAGAAGGAGGCTGCCTTACCAGAAGGAGGCTGCCTTACCAGAAGAAGGCTGCCTGAGCAGAGAGAGGCTGCCTTGGCGGAGCGAGGCTGTCTGAGCACAGGGAAGCTGCCTTAGCGGAGGTGGGCTGCCTTGCTCGATGGAGGCTGCCTTAGCGGAGGGAGGCTGCCTTAGCAGAGGGAGGCTGCCTTGCTTGAGAAAGGCTGCCTTGCTGGAGGGAGGCTGCCTTGCTGGAGGGAGGCTGTCTTAGCAGAGGGAGGCTGCCTTACCGGAGGGAGGGAGTCTGCCTTTGGGGAGAGAGGCTGCCTTGTTGGAGGGAGGCCGCCTTATTTTAAAAAGAAGGAAGCCGTGCCGGAAGAAGATGCCTTGTCATGTTGTGAAGGGACGTAGCCCCGGTTGTTGAAGATATGTCTGTTTGAGGTGTTCAATCCTAAGTCAGCAATTCCCATTAGTTTAGGGGTTAATAGCTGCAGGCTTTGCCAGGATTGATAAAACAAGGTTGCATGCCTTGTTTAGAGTAAGGGACCATGCTTATCATGGTTATTAGGGACCACACTGTTCCCCGTGTGGATGCACTAGTTTAGAATGTAGAGTACACCTCACAAGTAGGCCCCCTCCCCTCAGACATTATTTCCAACTGGTGGTTGCTAACCTCACAAACATGTACATTGGCATGAAAACTGTGCTCCAGAGGATAACATAGAGCATGTCATGACAGAGGACAACCAGGGTGAAAGCTGTGTTCCAGAGGATAACCTAGAGCATGTCATGACAGAGGATAACCAGGATGGAAGCTGTGAAGCTCCAGATGATAACCTAGAGCATGTCCTGACAGAGGATAACCAGGGTGAAAGTTGTGTTCCAGAGGATAACCTAGAGCATGTCCTGACAGAGGACAACCATGGTAAAAGTTGTGTTCCAGAGGATAACCTAGAGCATGTCATGACAGAGGATAACCAGGATGGAAGCTGTGAAGCTCCAGATGATAACCTAGAGCATGTCATGACAGGACAACCAGGGTGGAAGCTGTGTTCCAGAGGATAACCTAGAGCATGTCCTGACAGAGGACAACCATGGTAAAAGTTGTGTTCCAGAGGATAACCTAGAGCATGTCATGACAGAGGATAACCAGGATGGAAGCTGTGAAGCTCCAGATGATAACCTAGAGCATGTCCTGACAGAGGATAACCAGGGTGAAAGTTGTGTTCCAGAGGATAACCTAGAGCATGTCCTGACAGAGGACAACCATGGTAAAAGTTGTGTTCCAGAGGATAACCTAGAGCATGTCCTGACAGAGGATATCCAGGGTGGAAACTGTGCTCCAGAGGATAACCTAGAGCATGTCATGACAGAGGACAACCAGGATGGAAGCTGTGCTCCAGAGGATAACCTAGAGCATGTCATGACAGAGGATAACCAGGGTTGAAGCTGTGCTCCAGAGGATAACCTAGAGCATGTCATGACAGAGGACAACCAGGGTTGAAGCTGTGCTCCAGAGGATAACCTAGAGCATGTCATGACAGGATAACCAGGGTGGAAGCTGTGCTCCAGAGGATATGTGCATGAGCATGTTGTGATATTCTTATTGACAAAGGACTTTTATCATAAGCTTTATGCTGTTGATGATATTGAATGTTAAAAAAGAGATTTTAAGCGATGTAAATGCTTTGCATTCATTCAATGAAAAATGAAAAACTTATGAAAATGTTTTCCAGGTATTATCATTGTGTTACAGCGCTGTCCATATTTCATGTCTGTTTTACTTTTTCTGTAAACTGGTGTACAATGAAATGTACTCATAAACATTTTGAAAATGTTTAAAGATTTTCAACACAATTTAAAGATTAAACATTGTTATATTTTGCATCAAAATATCTTCAATTTCAATTTCAAAATTCTCTTTTTTTCACATTCAAAATGGTCTTTCTTTTTAAAGATCACTATGTAAATGGCATGTATTTCTCAAATTATGATGGTCATCCAAGACCAAGTTTGTTTTAATACATTCGAAATTTCAAAATTTTCTTTTCTCTTCACATTGAAAAGTATCATTCCATTTAAAGATCACTATGTAAATGGCATGTATTTCTAATAACATGAAGGTCATCCAAGACCAAGTTTATTTTAATTCATTCGAAAATTCAAAATTCTCTTTTCTCTTCAAATTCAAAATGATCTTTATTTTTAAAGATCACTATGTAAACGTAATGTATTTCTAATTTTATGGTCATCCAAGACCAAGTTTGTTTTAATACATTCGAAATTTCAAAATTTTCTTTTCTCTTCAAATTCAAAATTATCATTCCATTTAAAGATCACTATGTAAATGGCATGTATTTCTAATAACATGAAGGTCATCCAAGACAAAGTTTATTTTAATTCATTCGAAATTTCAAAATTCTCTTTTCTCTTCAAATTCAAAATGGTTTTTCTTTTTAAAGATCACTATGTAAACATCATGTATTTCTAATTTTATAATGGTCAACCATGATCAAGTTTGCTTTAATTCAATCGAAATTTCAGAATTCTATTTTCTCTTCACATTCAAAATTATCATTCCTTTTAAGATCACTATGGAAATGGCATGTATTTATAATAGCATGAAGATTATCCAAGACCAAGTTGTTATAATTCATTCAAAATTTCAAAATTTTCTTTTCTCTTCAAATTCAAGATTATGTTTCTTTTTAATGATCACTATGTAAACGTCATTCATTTCTAGTAACATAATGGTCATCCAAGACCACGTTTGTTTTAATTCATTTCAAATTTCAAAATACTCTTTTCTCCTCACATTCAAAAATATCTTCCATTTTAAAGATTGTCAGCACAACTAAATGATTTACAATTGTTACTTGTGCAAATCCCAAATATAACAATGCTACATTTCTTCTCTAACTAAATGGTATTTATCCTAATAAAATGGTCAAAATTCTCTTTTCTCCTCACATTCAAAATTATCTTGCATTTTAAAGATTGTCAGCAAAACTAAGTAATTTACAATTGTTATATTTTGGATCACAACATTTGCAATAATGCTATACTTGTATTTTTGGAACGATCCCTAAGGGACAAGTCCAAAAAAGTTGTACTATTGCAGGTAGTCTTTTCCCAAATATAAACAATGCTAAATTTATTCTCTAACTAAAAGGTATTTATTCCTAAAACAATGTAAACAAATTCTTTTCTCCCTACAATTAAAATTATTTTGCTTTTCTAAGATAGTCAACATAATTTAAGTATGAAACATTGTTATATTTTGGAACACAACATTTGCAATAATTATACTTTTGGGGCGATCCCTGAGGGACACGTCCGAAAAGGTTGTACTTGTGCAGATGGTCTGATCCCAAATATAACAATGCTACATTTCTTCTCTATCTAAATGATATTTATTCCTAATAAATGGTTAAAATTCTCCTTTCTCCTCCCATTCAAAATTATCTTGCATTTTAAAGACTGTTAACATAATTTAAGGATTTACAATTGTTATATTTTGGATCACAACATTTGCAATAATGCTATACTTGTATTTTTGGAACGATCCCTAAGGGACACGTCCAAAAAAGTTGTACTATTGCAGATATTTTTTTCCCAAATATAGCAATGCTACATTTATTCTCTAACTAAAAGGTATTTATTCCTAATACAATGTACAAAATCTCTTTTCTCCCAACATTCAGAATTATATTGCTTTTCTAAGATTGTCAACATAATTTAATGATATTCAATTGTTATAGTTTAGATCACAACATTTGCAATAATGCTATACTTGTATTTTTGGAATGATCCCTAAGGGACAAGTCCAAAAAAATTATACTATTGCAGGTAGTTTTTTCCCAAATATAGCAATCCTACATTTATTCTCTAACTGAAAGGTATTTATTCCTAATAGAATTTTTAAAATCTCTTTTCTCCCTACATTCAAAATTATCTTGCATTTTAAAGATTGTCAAAATAATTTAATGATTTACAATTGTTATATTTTGGATGAATACATTTGCAATAATTATACTTTTGGGGTGATCCCTGAGGGACACGTCCGAAAAGGTTGTACTTGTGCAGATGGTCTGATCCCAAATATAACAATGCTACATTTCTTCTCTATCTGTAAATGGTATTTATTCCTAATAAAATGGTTAAAATTCTCTTTTCTCCTCCCATTGAAAATTATATTGCATTTTAAAGATTGTCAACATAATTTAATGATTTACAATTGTTATATTTTGGATCACAACATTTGCAATAATGCTATACTTGTATTTTTGGAACGATCCCTAAGGGACAAGTCCAAGAAAGTTGTACTATTGCAGATAGTCTTTTCCCAAATATAAACAATGCTAAATTTATTCTCTAACTAAAAGGTATTTATTCCTAAAACAATGTAAACAAATTCTTTTCTCCCTACAATCAAAATTATATTGCTTTTCTAAGATAGTCAACATAATTTAAGGATTTAACATTGTTATATTTTGGATCACAACATTTGCAATAATTATACTTTTGGGGCGATCCCTGAGGAACACGTCCGAAAAGGTTGTACTTGTGCAGATGGTCTGATCCCAAATATAACAATGCTACATTTCTTCTCTATCTAAAAATTATCTATTCCTAATAAAATGGTTAAAATTCTCTTTTCTCCTCCCATTCAAAATTATCTTGCATTTTAAAGATTGTCAACATAATTTAATGATTTACAATTGTTATATTTTGGATCACAACATTTGCAATAATGCTATACTTGTATTTTTGGAACGATCCCTAAGGGACACGTCCAAGAAAGTTGTACTATTGCAGGTAGTTTTTCCCCAAATATAACAATGCTACATTTATTCTCTAACTAAAAGGTATTTATTCCTAATACAAAGTACAAAATCTCTTTTCTCCCAACATTCAGAATTATGTTGCATTCTAAGATTGTCAACATAATTTAATGATTTACAATTGTTATATTTTGGATCACAACATTTGCAATAATGCTATACTTGTATTTTTGGAACGATCCCTAAGGGACACGTCCAAGAAAGTTGTACTATTGCAGAAAGTCTTTTCCAAAATGTAAACAATGCTAAATTTATTCTCTAACTGAAAGGTATTTTTTCCTAATACATTGTAAAAACAATCTCTTTTCTCCCTGCATTCAAAATTATTTTGCTTTTCTAAGATTGCCAACATAATTTAAGGATTTAACATTGTTATATTTTGGATCACAACATCTGCAATAATTATACTTTTGGGGCGATCCTTGAGGAACACGTCTGAAAAGGTTGTACTATTGCAGATGGTCTAATCCCAAATATAACAATGCTATATTTCTTCTCTATCTAAAAATTATTTATTCCTAATAAAATGGTTAAAATTCTCTTTTCTCCTCCCATTCAAAATTATCTTGCATTTTAAGGATTGTCAACATAATTTAATGATTTACAATTGTTATATTTTGGATCACAACATTTGCAATAATGCTATACTTGTATTTTTTGGAACGATCCCTAAGGGACACGTCCAAGAAAGTTGTACTATTGCAGATGGTCTTTTTCCAAATACAGCAATCCTACATTTATTCTCTAACTAAAAGGTATTCATTCCTAATAGAATTTTTTAAATCTCTTTTCTCCCTACATTCAAAATTATCTTGCATTTTAAAGATTGTCAAAATAATTTAATGATTTACAATTGTTATATTTTGGATGAATACATTTGCAATCATGCTATACTTGTATTTTTGAGAAGATCCCTAAGGGACACGTCCAAGAAAGTTGTACTATTGCAGATAGTCTTTCCAAAATATAACAATGCTACATATATTCTCTTACTAAAGGGTCTTTATTCCTAATAAAATGGTCCAAATTCTCTTTTCTCCTCACATTCAAAGTTACCTTGCTTTTTAAAGATCACTATGTAAATGGCATGTATTTCTCAAATTATGATGGTCATCCAAGACCAAGTCTGTTTTAATTCATTCGAAATTTCAGAATTCTCTTTTCTCTTCACATTCAAAATTATCATTCTTTTTAAAGATCACTATGTAAACGTCATGTATTTCTAATTTTATGATGGTCGTCCAAGACCAAGTTTGTTTTAATACATTCGAAATTTCAAAATTCTCTTTTCTCTTCACTTTCAAAATGATTTTTATTTTTAAAGATCACTATGTAACGTCATGTATTTCTAATTTTATGGTCATCCAAGACCAAGTTTGTTTTAATTCATTCGAAAATTCAAAATTCTCTTTTCTCTTCAAATTCAAAATTATCATTCCTTTTAAAGATCACTATGTAAATGGCTTGTATTTCTAATATCATGATGGTCATCCAAGACCAAGTTTGTTTTAATACATTCCAAATTTCAAAATTCTCTCTTCTCTTCACTTTCAAAATGATTTTTATTTTTAAAGATCACTATGTAAATGGCTTGTATTTCTCAAATTATGATGGTCATCCAAGACCAAGTTTGTTTTAATTCATTCGAAATTTCAAAATTCTCTTTTCTCTTCACTTTCAAAATGATTTTTATTTTTAAAGATCACTATGTAACGTCATGTATTTCTAATTTTATGGTCATCCAAGACCAAGTTTGTTTTAATACATTCGAAATTTCGAAATTTTCTTTTCTCTTCAAATTCAAAATTATCATTCCTTTTAAAGATCACTATGTAAATGGCATGTATTTCTAATATCATGATGGTCATCCAAGACCAAGTTTGTTTTAATACATTCCAAATTTCAAAATTCTCTCTTCTCTTCACTTTCAAAATGATTTTTATTTTTAAAGATCACTATGTAAATGGCTTGTATTTCTCAAATTATGATGGTCATCCAAGACCAAGTTTGTTTTAATTCATTCGAAATTTCAAAATTCTCTTTTCTCTTCACTTTCAAAATGATTTTTATTTTTAAAGATCACTATGTAACGTCATGTATTTCTAATTTTATGGTCATCCAAGACCAAGTTTGTTTTAATACATTCGAAATTTCGAAATTTTCTTTTCTCTTCAAATTCAAAATTATCATTCCTTTTAAAGATCACTATGTAAATGGCATGTATTTCTAATATCATGATGGTCACCCAAGACCAAGTTTGTTTTAATACATTCCAAATTTCAAAATTCTCTCTTCTCTTCACTTTCAAAATGATTTTTATTTTTAAAGATCACTATGTAAATGGCTTGTATTTCTCAAATTATGATGGTCATCCAAGACCAAGTTTGTTTTAATTCATTCGAAATTTCAAAATTCTCTTTTCTCTTCACTTTCAAAATGATTTTTATTTTTAAAGATCACTATGTAACGTCATGTATTTCTAATTTTATGGTCATCCAAGACCAAGTTTGTTTTAATACATTCGAAATTTCGAAATTTTCTTTTCTCTTCAAATTCAAAATTATCATTCCTTTTAAAGATCACTATGTAAATGGCATTTATTTCTAATATCATGATGGTCATCCAAGACCAAGTTTGTTTTAATACATTCCAAATTTCAAAATTCTCTCTTCTCTTCAAATTCAAAATGATTTTTATTTTTAAAGATCACTATGTAAATGGCATGTATTTCTAATAACATGAAGGTCATCCAAGACGAAGTTTATTTTAATTCATTCGAAATTTCAAAATTCGCTTTTCTCTTCAAATTCAAAATGGTCTTTCTTTTTAAAGATCACTATGTAAACGTCATGTATTTCTAATCTTATAATGGTCACCCATGATCAAGTTTAATTTAATTCAATCGAATTTCAGAATTCTATTTTCTCTTCACATTCAAAATTATCATTCCTTTAACGATCACTATGTAAATGCCATGTATTTCTAATAGCATGAAGGTCATCCATGACCAAGTTTGTTTTAATTCATTCGAAATTTCAATTTTTTTTCTTTTCTCTTCACATTCAAAATTAGCATTCATATTAAGATCACTATGTAAATGCCATGTATTTCTAATAGCATGAAGGTCATCCATGACCAAGTTTGTTTTAATTCATTCGAAATTTCAATTTTTTTTCTTTTCTCTTCACATTCAAAATTAACATTCATATTAAGATCACTATGTAAATGGCATGTATTTCTAATATCATGATGGTTATCCAAGACCAAGTTGTTATAATTCATTCAAAATTTCAAAATTTTCTTTTCTCTTCAAATTCAAGATTATGTATCTTTTTAATGATCACTATGTAAACGTCATGTATTTCTAATAACATAATGGTAATCCAAGACCACGTTTGTTTTAATTCATTTCAAATTTCAAAATACTCTTTTCTCCTCACATTCAAAAATATCTTCCATTTTAAAGATTGTCAGCACAACTAAATGATTTACAATTGTTACTTGTGCAAATCCCAAATATAAAATACTACATTTCTTCTCTAACTAAAAGGTATTTATCCTAATAAAATGGTCAAAATTCTCTTTTCTCCTCACATTCAAAATTATCTTGCATTTTAAAGATTGTCAGCAAAACTAAGTAATTTACAATTGTTATATTTTGGATGAATACATTTGCAATAATGCTATACTTGTATTTTTGGAACGATCCCTAAGGGACATGTCCAAAAAAGTTGTACTATTGCAGGTAGTCTTTCCCAAATATAAACAATGCTACATATATTCTCTAACTAAAAGGTATTTATTCCTAATAAAATGGTCAAAATTCTCTTTTCTCCTCACATTCAAAATTACTTGCTTTTTAAAGATCACTATGTAAATTAATGGCATGTATTTCTTATAATATTATGGTCATCCAAGACCAAGGTTGTTTAAATTCATTCCAAATTTCAAATTTCTCTTTTCTCCTCACATTCAAAATTATCTTGCTTTTTAAAGATCACTATGTAAATGGTACATATTTCTTATAATATTATGGTCATCCAAGACCAAGGTTGTTTAAATTCATTCCAAATTTCAAATTTCTCTTTTCTCTTCCCATTCAAAATTATCTTGCTTTTTAAAGATAGCTATGTAAACGGCATGTAGCGCAGTGGTTAGCGTGTTCGGCTTCGGATCAAGAGGTCCGGGGTTCGAATGCTGCAAGGGGCACGGCAACTTTGTCTGCAGTAGAGGACTGTTCTACATGCAGTAAGGTTTGGGTGCAATGTTACACTGAATTTCAGCGTAGTACCACCCATGGTTCGCTAGTTCCAGCCGCTGTTCGCAGGTTTCAACGCAGTACATAGCCACAAGGCATTGCAGGCTTTCTCCCTGCCATAATACTAGCAGCCGCGAAAATATGCGTGAAATATTCTTGAAAGCGGCGTTAAACCCCAACTCACTTACTCACTCACTTCTAATGATATGGTCATCAAAGACCAAGTTTGTTTTAATTCATTCGAAATTTCAAAATTCTCTTTTCTTTTAACGTTCAAAATTATTTTTCTTTTAAAGATCACTATGTAATCGTCATGTACTTCTAATTTTATAATGGTCACCCAAGATCAAGTTTGCTTTAATTCATTCAAAATTTCAAAATTCTCTTTTCTCTTCAAATTCAAAATGATCATTCTTTTTAAAGATCACTATGTAAATGGCGTGTATTTCTAATAGCATGAAGGTCATCCAAGACCAAGTTTGTTTTAATTCATTCGAAATTTAAAAATATCAACAACAAAAATTCTCCTCACATTCAAAATTTCCTTGCTTTTCAAAGTTTTTCAGCATAATTCAATGATTTAGAATTGTTATATTTTGGATCACAACATTTGCAATAATGCTATAGTTGTATTTTTGGAACGATCCCTAAGGGATCTTCAATTATAAAAAAAAAAGTTGTACTTGTGCAGATGGTCTGATCTCAATTATAACAATTCTACATTTCTTCTCTTTCTTAATTTCTGATATAGTAATGTCATCCAAGACCAAATTTATTTGAATTCATTCCAAATTTAAAATTCTCTTTTGTACCTTGGGTTTTGGCCCCTATTAATGACGATCCACCCAGAACCAAATTGTATTTCTCATTCCAAATTCCTCTGATAAATGATTCCAAATTTCAAATTCCCTTTTCTACTTGTCTTAAACCTTACCTTATAAAGGTTTAACACAACTTAATGATCTAACATTGTTAGATTTAGGTTCACGCTTTCTTTTTGTAAAATATAAAATGTTTAACACTTAGTGCTCATGCAGATGTGATGCTAAATAAAGCAATGTTACATGTATTACAGTACGTAAATGTCTGCATTTCTATCATATTTGTGGTCCACCATCTGTATCAATCATTCTGAAACTGTATCATAAAATTTAGTGTAACTGCTTGTCTGTATTGGTGTGTTGATATTAAATACAAACTTTTCAAGCATCAATTTCAAAGATTTCATACCGAATAATAATTATTTATTGAATCAATAGGAATGTACAGTGTAATATGAACAGTGTGCTGTTACGTATATGTTTAGAAGACAGCAAAGTATGTTGATAATGTCCTGAAGAAAAGTGTTAGCATAATAAGGTCCAACTATGTAAACTGAGATTGGGACATCATCCTAAGTCCCATACTATTGTAGTTAGAATATGCCAATGCTGGGCACCACACTTGCTTCAATGTCCAGCATTCCCTCGTTGTAAGGTCAGGCATCTAGATTCATGTCTGTGTTATGGTGTAAAATTTATATTTGAGTCATTTTTCTTCTTGATTGTCAGTTAAAATTACATGTCCATTTTGTACACAAAATAATTTTGTATTATATTTATATATGATATTATGATTTATATATATATGTATATGTATATGTATATTATATTGGGATTTTTTAAAAAGTACTTGTCTTGAAGGGCTCCATCTTAAATTTTGTTCGCCGCTAATGGCTGCAATACTGCCGAAGCGGCGTTAAACAATAACTCACTCACTCTTAAATTTTGTAAAGATATCTAGCCAGCCAGTCTATCTGAACTTGGCCATTAGCCACTTAGTTTTTGTATCAAAAGCAAAATGATTTATTTGGTGTAAAATGCTGCAATGCCCCAGAGTTGTTTGTTTAACTATAAAATGTAATTCTTAATTCCTATAATTTACAAAATGTGAATCCAAAGTACAATTTCCAATTTAATTCAATTGAAGGAACAATATTCAGAAATCAGTTTTCTTTTATGTATGGAGATCTCACTTTTCTTAGAATACAAAGGGGTTCTTATTGATTAGTTATTATTGATTAGTTATTATTGATTTGTTATTTCTCGAAAGCTGCTTCAAAATTTTAAACAGAGATTGCCAATTAAAATTGGCCAATGGAGCATAATTAATAATAAGCTAAGACTGTGTAGAATATGATAATGAATCATTTTCCTTTTGCCCCCCCTCCCCCCCTCCTTTACAACAGAAAACTTCATCATATTATTGTAAACGTGAACATAGTGCAAGAATAGCGAATTAATATATTGTCTATTCCTTCAAAGTTGTATATATATATATATCATATACACAAAGTACCTAATTAGTGAATACCTATTTATAGTATTGAACTTAAGAACATTTGTGCATTATTGGTCCTGAAACAAAATTAAACAAGCATTTGTGCAGAAATAATACCGTATGTAGATAATTGTAAAATTTCTTATTTCATATCCAACTGCAAAGACAACACACAAGACACAACATTTATCAGAAATAGAGTGTTTCTCTTTAATACAGGGCTCAAAGTAACATATCATTTCGCTAGTAAATATTGAATGAATTTTAAATTTGTAAAAACGTTACCTTTGAGCCCTGTAATATCTCTCTCTATCGCTCCCTTTTTCTTCCTGTCTCTGTCTTCCATCTTTTACAGTATTTGATGAAAGTAAAGATTGAATTGCTTTATCCCTACCATAGGATTGTACACTGTACATTGCCTTGTACTGTTGTGCAATAAATGACAGTGAAAAGCAATATCCTTCAATTGAAAAATTTAGCTCGCTCTTGAAAATCGCCCATAAACTCTTTTACCGGTACTAAAACTTGTAAACTTCATTATTAAAATTATTATTTATTTTCCCGAACATTTTTTTAAAGTAACCGTTTCATTTATGCATAATTGCTCCTGAAAACAAAATTATAGCTGCATAAATGCTTGGTTAATGTGCAGGAATAATACACGCAGTAAGGTTTGGGTGCAATACTACACTGAATTTCGGCATAGTACCACCCATTGTTCACTAGTTCCAGCAGATGCTCGCAGGTTTCACCGCAATGCATAGCCACATGTGTTTGCAGGCTTTCTCCCTGCCATAATACGAGCAGCTGCAATTTAAGTGAGGTACTCTTGAAAGCAGCGTTAAATCCCAATAATCTCACCTCACCTTAGATATTTGTACATGTTCATATTTGGTATTCAACTCCTTTAATTTGGTTCACCACGGCCTCAAGGTTCTAACATCAAAAATATATATTTGGCAAAGACAACACAACATTTATCAGAAAAGGAATGTTTCCCTTTAATACAGGGCTCAAAGTAACATCATTTGGCTAGTAAACATTGAATGAATTTTAAATTTGTAAAAACGTTACCTTTGAGCCCTGTAATATCTCTCTCTATCGCTCCCTTTTTCTTCCTGTCTCTGTCTTCCATCTTTTACAGTATTTGATGAAAGTAAAGATTGAATTGCTTTATCCCTACCATAGGATTGTACACTGTACATTGCCTTGTACTGTTGTGCAATAAATGACAGTGAAAAGCAATATCCTTCAATTGAAAAATTTAGCTCGCTCTTGAAAATCGCCCATAAACTCTTTTACCGGTACTAAAACTTGTAAACTTCATTATTAAAATTCTGGGGCTCTTTTGATTACAAAAACTCAATCCCTTTGTAAATCAATCATAAAACTCTTCAATTATTTAAAACCTTTAATAATAAAAGTTGTATTTGTACATGTCTTAGTAATCTTACACACAAATTGTTTCTACTTATTAATAACTTATTATTTTTTTTTTAAGGGAGCAATGTTTTAAAAGGATAGTATTGTTTGTGCATTATTGCTCCTGAAAAATATATAATTAACCAAGCATTTGTGCAGCTATAATGTGGAAAAATAATACAATATGTAGATAATTGTAAATTTTCATATTTAATGTCCAACTTGCTTTATTTAATTTACCACCCCTCAGTGTCCTAACATCAAAAATACAACAAAAGACAAGGCAACATTTATCAGAAAATAGATTGTTTCTCTTTAATAAAGGGATCAAAGTAATTGCATTTTCTAGTGAAGTTCAAACAAAAACAAAAAACTAATCATTTGGCTAGTAAATATTAAATAACTTTTATATTTGTCAAAACGTTGTGTAATAAATGATTGTGAACAGAAATATCCTTCAATTGAAAAGTATCACTCATGAAAATCATCCAAATCAACTCTTTTACTTAAAGGGGCTGTAGCACATTTTTTGCAAATTTTATTTTGTCAAGTTTCACATTTATAATGATAGTTTATGTCATTTATATTTACTTTAGATGGTAAAACATCTTACTACACAAACCAATTATCCGTAGTGGTAATAATGGTGTTGCGTTTAAAGCAAAAACTGCATTGCGGCCATTTTAATGTGAACATCTTTTATTATTTCGAATTACAAAAACGATTCCCATGGCTTTACCGAACCATGTGCAGTTATTTTTTAACTTGATTTTCCGAAGAGAGAAAGGTGTTTTACTATTGGTGACATTATTTTTCAAATTCATTTCATCGACTTATTTGAGCAAGAAAAAAACATGCTTCTGCCCCTGTAAACTTGTAAACTTCATTTTTTTAAACTCTTGAGCACTAAATCTCTTTGTAAATCAATCATATATATGTTTGTTTTTATTGTAACATATTGCATGCATTGACATTTAACTATGTTTTTTCACTATGTGAGTTCTAAACCCTTATAATGTATCAATTTTTATGCACCCGAATCAGAGATTCCAGGGGCATATTGTTTTTCACTTGTCCATCTGTCTGTCCGTCCGTCTGTGTGTTTGTCCACACAACTTTAACCTTGGTCATAACTTTGGATTGCTCAGAGCTAGGGCTTTCATACTTGGCATGTGCATACCTTGTGATGAGACCTTTCAGATGAGGTTATCATATTTGACCTTGACCTTGCTGCAGTGGACATCTTCAGAAAACTTTAACCTTGGCCATAACTTTGGATTGCTCAAAGCTAGGGCTTTCATATGTGGCATGTGCATACCTTGTGATGAGACCTTTCAGATGAGGTCATCATATTTGACCTTGTGACCTTGTGGACATCTTCAGAAAACTTTAACCTAGGCCATAACTTTGGTATATCCGGGGGCATCCATGTTTAACAAACACATCTTGTTAAGTTTGGTGTCCAGGAACACCAATTGTCAAAATTGAGAAGTGTGTTGTACATGTTGTATACATATAGTAGTGGCCTTATAAAGTATTATATTGTTATTGCCACGATGCATTGTTATAGCAACATCCAGGGACAGATGTATTCTATTGGCATTGAATTTTTCTATAGTTTAGCAAATGATTTAAAACCAGGTCATATTTTGGTGTTTTACAATGTCATTTTAGCCCAAAAGGTCCGAAATGCCAGATGGACTTTTATGACAATTTATGAGGTTTTCGACTTCTCGAGAATCACTACATACCTAACGTTGACATTTTTGGGGAAATACCTTTCACCTAAGGACCAAACTTTTCTCTATATACTTAGTTCCAACACCTATGTATTTTTTATATTGATAATGCTTTCAACACATGCTGCAGTGCTTATATTATAGTTTAATGACTCAAGACATATTTTTCAATGAAAATGTACATCATATAGAAATTCATATTTAATATCCAATCATCACATCCTCAAGGTTCTAACATAGAACATGTATATATTTGGCAAAGATATTGCAATATTTATCAGAAAATAGACTTTTTCTCTTTAATACAGGGCTCAAAGTGCTAGTTAAATTTGAGAATTTCATCTAAATTGTAAAACATATCATTTGGCTAGTAAATATTGAATGACTTTTAAAAATTTCAATTTGATCCCGGTAATATCTCTTTCTATCGCTCCCTTTTTCTCCCGGTCTCTGCCTTCCTACTTTAACGGGATTGTAATAAAACTGACTTATGATTGTATGGCTGTACATTATTGTGATAAAGTGAAGATTGCATTGTTTAACACTATTGTGATGAAAGTGAAGATTGTGTTGTTAAACATTATGAAAGTGAAGATTGTATTGTTATATCCTACCATATATACACTGTGTATGTGAATTGCCTGGTACAGTTGTGTAATAAATGATTGTGAAAATCCTTTTGACTATTTTTATGCCCCCCAAATCAAAGATTTTGGGGGTATATTGTTTCATCTGTATGTCTGTCTATCCATTAGTTTTTTCGAAACAGTTACACCTTGTCCATAAATGTTTGATCATCTACTTGTACATAAAAAAAAATAGAGCCACTGGCTCTGAAGCTCATCAGGAATCATGTTATTAATTATCCCTAAGGAAAAGGTTAAGATATCACATAATAAGTCATTGCTCAGTCATCAAATTTATTATCAAAATTGGTTACACATTAATCCATATTCATTATAAATAATGTATACCTTTGCAGTTTATTGTTTCACTTCCTATTTTTATCCTGGAATTATCAACATTTATTACATAATAAAAAAGATCCCCTATCTGTTTCTAATAGGCTCATAGTTTCATAGGATCCTTTTCAATATTTAATTAATAAATTCTATTAAGCATCTGAGTGTAAGACTAAATCAGTAACACAGCAGAGAAGTAACCTGAAACCTCCGTGTATTAGCAAGCTGCTGTTTGCATCTCTGCCAGGGAGTGGTCACTCCCCAGGTCAACACAGCCAGTAAATTATATATTTTAAATTTTGTTTTCCCCATCTTTATTTATTTTTCTTTATTGGAAAAGAAGATGTGGTATCACAAACTCATGTAGCTAGTTTTAATAGTCTTATCTTACTTCATCACCAGTCATATTTAGTTCACATATCTAATGTAAAATAAAACATTTGTTAACCCTTTTAAAAAAAATTCCTATGCATCCTGTCACAATATTCAGTTCACAGGCTATTCAATAGTTCTTATTTCACATTGATAACATCAAACATGTTCATAATGTAGTATTACTCTTAAGCTGACATATGAAGTGCACATAAAATCTCATTATCTTCACAGTTCATTTAAACAGCTGTTTTAAGTGATTACCCCTGTGATCCATATTTGGGGTCACAAGATCACCAAATCTACAATTTAGAATCCCCATTGGCCAAAGAGTCTGTACATAACATTTCAGCTTTCTAGAGCTTTTGGGACTGGAGAAAAAGATGAAAAATGATTTTTAGGTTGTGACCCCTGTGACCCTTATTTGGGGTCACAGGGTTACTAAATCTACAATTTAGAATTTCCATCAGTCAAGGAGTCTGTACATAAAATTTCAGCTCTCTGGAGTCATTGGTTCTGGAGAAGAAGATGAAAATAGCTTTTAAGGTTATGACCCCTGGGGCCCTTATTTGGGGTCACAGGGTCACCAAATCTACAATTTAGAATCCCCATTGGCCAAATAGTCTGTACATAAAATTTCAGATCTCTGGAGTCATTGGTTCTCGAGAAGAAGATGAAAATAGCTTTTAAGGTTATGACCCCTGGGGCCCTTATTTGGGGTCACAGGGTCACCAAATCTACAATTTAGAATCCCCATTGGCCAAGGAGTCTGTACATTAAATTTCAGCTCTCTAGGGTCATTGGTTCTGGAGAAGAAGTTGAAAAAGTGAAAAGTTGACGGACGGACGGACGGATGGACGGACGACATCCCATGCCATAAGCCCATCGGGCCTTTCAGGCCTGATGAGCTAAAAATAAGAATTATTATTTAGTTATTTATTAAACCAAATAAACAAACCTTAGTCTCCTACAAAGTGGCCTACAAATTATCAGTAAGTTAAGAAATTTGAAAAAAGAAATTCAAAGAATAAAAACATGTTACTGTGACTATTTTTAATGGGAGAAACATTAATTAAATATCCTCTATAGTAGGCTACATATCATAATTTCTTAACAAATGTTTGGAGATGATAATGTAATAAAATTGTAATTCAATCAAATGTATAAAAAGTTACCTTGTTGCAATCATTTTACTTTTCTCAATTAATTTTGATATAAAATACTTAAAAAATAGTTGTTGTATTATATAATATATTAATCATTTTCAAGCTTGATATATAGATTCTTCAAGAGTGTGTAAACATGTTTATTGTTCACAACTCACTTAGGATTTAAGAAAAAAATGAATTGCATCAAAGAGCACTCAAACTATAAATTTTAAGTCTACTCTTGCATCCGTCCGTCTGTAAACTTTTTTGCTTTTTCGACTTCTTCTCCAGAACCAACGACTCTAGAGAGCTGAGATTTTATGTATAGACTCCTTTGCTAAAGAGGATTCTAAATTGTAGATTTGGTGACCCTGTGACCTAAATATGGGTCACAGGGGTCATGACCTAAAAAGCTATTTTCACCTTCTCCAGTCCCAAAAGCTCTACAAAGCTGAAATGATATGTACATACTCTTTGGCCAATGGGGATTCTAAATTGTAAATTTGGTGAACCTGTGACCCCAAATATGGACCACCTAAACAACCTGCTGTCAGATTTTATGTGTGCTTCATTGAATACCAGTAATCCCTTATAAAAGACCTGGGGGTGAGTCATCTCATCTGTTTCATGTGAGAGTCCTAACATGTAGTTTGAGAAATGCAGAAATTGAGAAAAGAAAGAAACTTTGCTGTTAATCTTATTTAATAGTAATGTGAAATATATGTTGACTTCAGATCTGTATCTACATTATGGATATGTTTGATGTAATCAATGTGAAATGAGAACTGATGAATAGCCTATGAACTGAATATTGTGACAGGAATAAATTAAAGAGGAGTTAAGAAATTTTGTATTTACATGAGATGTGAGCTGAATATGACTGGTGATAAAATGATAAGATAAGACTATTAAAAGTAGCTACATGAGATCGTAACACCACATCATCTTCTCCAGTACAGAAAAATATTTAAGTGTGGGGGGAAACAACAGTTAAAATATAATTCACTGGCTGTGAGTCCAGGGTCTGCATGTTGTGTAATTGCATTGTGTTGACCTGGGCAGTGACCACTCCCTGGCAGAGAGGTAGAAACAGCAGCTGTAGCGACTGTGCTAATACACAGAGGTTTTAGATTACTTCAAATTTCTTAGCAGTCCATATCAACATTTTATTAAATATTGAAAAGGAGCCAATGAGAAACATGATTTTCAGAAACAGATCAGGGCTCCTTTTCATTATGTAATAAATGTTGATGTTTCCAGTATACGCATAAGAACTAAAACTCAAATGTGTAACCAATTTTGATATTAAATTTTAAATTTGATGACTCGGCAATGCCTTATTATGTGATATTTAATCTTTTCCTTGGAGATAATGATTAATATAATTCCTGATGAGCTTCAGAGCCAATGGCTCTTTTTAAAAATAGAGCCATGGGCTCTGTAGCTCATCAGGATTTCATTGATTTGCTATCTAAAGTTGAATATTTAAGTTATTTAAGTTATTGTTTACAAACAAAAGATAGGTTCTTAGATCATGACCACTGTGACCCCATTTAGGGTCACGGTGTCACATAATCAACAATTTAGAATCCCCATTGGCCAAGGAGTCTGCACACAACTTTTCAGCTCTCTAAACCTTTTGGAACTGGAGAAGAAGATAAAATAGGTTTTTAAGGATGTGACCCCTGTGACCCAATTTGGGGTCACGGGTCACAAAATCTACAATTAAGAATCCCCATTGGCCAAGGAGTCTGCACACAACTTTTCAGCTCTCTAGACCTTTTGGAACTGGAAAAGAAGATGAAAATAGGTTTTTAAGGATGTGACCCCGGTGACCCCATTTGGGGTCACAGGGTCACGAAATCTACAATTTAGAATCCCCATTGGCCAAGGAGTCTGCACACAACTTTTCAGCTCTCTAGACCTTTTGGAACTGGAGAAGAAGATGAAAATAAGTTTTTAAGGATGTGACCCCTGTGACCCCATTTGGGGTCATGGGGTCACGAAATCTACAATTTAGAATCCCCATTGGCCAAGGAGTCTGCACACAACTTTTCAGCTCTCTAGACCTTTTGGAACTGAAGAAGAAGTTGAAAATAGGTTTTTAAGGATGTGACCCATGTGACCCCATTTGGGGTCATGGGGTCACGAAATCTACAATTTAGAATCCCCATTGGCCAAGGAGTCTGCACACAACTTTTCAGCTCTCTAGACCTTTTGGAACTGAAGAAGAAGATGAAAATAGGTTTTTAAGGATGTGACCCCTGTGACCCCATTTGGGGTCATGGGGTCACGAAATCTACAATTTAGAATCCCCATTGGCCAAGGAGTCTACACATAAAATTTCAGCTCTGTTGAATCATTGGTTCTGGAGAAGAAGTCGAAAAAGCGAAAAGTTTGCGGATGGACGGACGGATGGACGGACGCCGGACACCATGCAATGCCATGCGCCCATCGGGCCTTTCAGGCCTGATGAGCTAAAAATGTTGCTAAGTGTAACTGCACTTATAAGGAGGGTCGTATCGCGTTTTTTTTGTTGAAACAAAATTCGAGAGGATATTCCTGTAAAAGGTAATATTTGATATTTTATTTTATATTTCACAACATTATAAAGACGCGCACACATTTGTTGAAAAATATAAACAATGAGAACTGATGCCATTCATCGGCGCTCGAGTGGGGAAAACTTCGCTACAGCAAAACAGCAAATTGTTTAGTAGTTTTATGACATGTTTTTATGTGAATACACTATCAGTGTATGTCTTTGATTATTAAAAAGTTGTAAAGTTATAGACAATATAGTGTGTTTTCATTTCCCTTAATGCAAAAGAAAATGGCGATAGAACCCTGTATCTTTTCTAATAATTAATTTTTGTATGTCAGAATTGATAATGCATCATTCCTGAACATTTTGTTCACCTGTTTGTTTATGACAGTTTTAGATCAAATTTAAGTGTGTGTGAGTGTATGGATGGATGGATGGGTGTATGTATGTATACAATGTGCTGTATCCTGATATGCCGCTGCCTGCGGCCTGAGTGTCAATAAAGTTCAGTTCAGCTTGAACACAGTACATGTCTTCTAAAGCTTATTTTCATCTTATCCTCCAGTACCTAAAGGTGTAGAAAGCTGAAATGTTCACCAGGTTTTGCTTTCAATATAAGGCTAATAACCCTTTCAATCCTAATATAAAAAACTCTTCATCTGTATTTTCACTGACCCATCATCAGCCCAAAACATCCCCCTACAGAGAGAGGGAAAGGGGAAGGGGGAGACAGGGAGAGAGAGAAGCATTACAATTTGGTGTCAAATGGTAAAGCATAATTCTTCATTCATAAAGAAAGTCTACATGTTATATGTAAATAGCTTAGACTAATCAGATGGACGCAAAGATGCCAGCGAGTAGTCTCGTTCCGCATGGCGGCAGGAAAAAAATAACACAAGTTTAAGTACATTTAGACATGTTTTAATATTCTCTGAAAGTGACATGATTCTTCATGAATATGAATATGATAAATGCATTCCTTATTCCACCAAGCCGAGTGACCTTTCACCATTGACCTCGTAACCTTCGCTTGACCTGCAGCAATCACTCCGCTACTGTTCACACACACAACATAGCTAATCTGTTTACATACACAGTACAAAGTAGTCCGCTCTAACACCGTGGTTAGGATTCAAACTTCCCAAGAAGGTCTCCATCTCGGAATAAGAAATATTCCTGCAAAGAGAAGTAATAACTATCAAATAAACACAACAACAAGCTTTGGTTCATACAAAACTTCCCAACATAAGGCATAACTCTTGCCAATCTCTCTCACTCGCTGCTTTAAGCATGACGATAGATCTAACTATTGACTTATGGCGATAGTTGCTGTACTGATAGTACTTTATCAATAGTAAATTGGAAAAGGATTTTGTACTGATAGTAATTTATCAATAGTAATTTGGAAAAGGATTGATAGTATCCATAGCTGATCGGATAGCATGGTTCACTATCGATAATTTCGATAGTTTAGTCATTTCAGTTGTTTACTTCAATCTCAAAGTGAAATTCACACACTAAAATGCAGGTTTTAGTTTTGAAAAATGCTGAAACACTCTAAACAGATCACTGAGAGCTTGAAAACTAAGTACTTCTGTCATCGACAAGTTAGTCCCTTTGGAAGAAGTCATTTTGCTTGGCCTAATATTGCATGTAAAGTATTAAAGTTCTCGATGTGATTCAATGTGTCTGTCTGTCTGTCAATGTGACTCACTTTATCCTCCAGCTGCACCTTGGTCCCTCCGTACTCGGGGAGCATCACCCGGTCCCCAACCTTCACGCTGGCGGGGATAACCTTGCCCTCCTGTCAACAATCAATGTATAATTAACTACAGAATGCAGTCTGATTAAAATCGACGGTTTTCCGAGGAATAAAAATGACAAAATAGTGCATCTACCGGGATACATACTCATATCGCAAAACTGTCTGATAACAGCCTGTACGCTTGCGTGTTCTGACGCAATGTCACTTAACCAATCACAATACCTCAAACAAAAGCTTTCGGTGTGAGAAGATAGGGGCAGATAACTCCAAACAGCTACTCTTTCCTCTGTTCAGAATACTTTCAAAATGGCGACCATTTAAAAACTATGATGTGATTGGTCAGCTATTGGACTGGGCTTCGTCTGCGCTAAACTGGTTCGGAACACACGCCTATACGGGATGTTCTCAGACCGTGTGGCGAGGTATCTATAAAACCAGTTCGTATCCCAGGAGATGCATTATTTTGCAAAGTTTATTTCTCGGAACAAGATTTTAATCAGACTGCTACAGAATGCAATATTTAGAAAACATTTTGTGTAATAGACTAAGTCAAAACATATTCAACCTATCTAGCATTAATTTATAAAGGGATACATCCATTTTTTAAAAATCTTGTCTTTCAAGCTTCAAATATTTCAAGTTGAAGTTCAAGCCAAAACCAAAACATACACTTTTACCTGCTCCTCGCTGATTATTCTGAGATAGAAGATTAAACAAGTGGTAAATCACTGATTATTCTTTATAAGAAGCTAACAACTAATGCCTGCAAATTTACCGTCGAGATTGAGAATCAGCCTAACTTTAAAATGTTGCTCATTCTATTGATATTCACTTGTGCAAGTTGGTTTCTTACCCTGCTGTAAAATCTCTCAGCAATGCATAACATGCATAACAAATGAACAAATAACGGTCCTTTCATATTGATCAACCTTTGAAGGCCATCTAGATGTGGTATTATACATAAGAAAGACATGATGTTCTGGATAACAACTGTTTATTATGATCACACCTGCAGTGATAAATTTACAAATATGACATAGGACATGTCCAGGAACTCGCTACCACAAGCTATTGTCAGTCCCAGCAGAAAAAAAGTGAGTCCCTTAATGAGCAAGCAATACTAGAGTCCAGGGGACTTGCAGTTTTAATTTTGATGATTTCCTTTCCAAATTTTATGAATATTTGATGCAGGACTCAGGGGTAAATTTATCACTGCACATGACATATCAGAATATGTTTACTCCTTTTTAACAGGTCGAGTACAACCTCTATTTTCAATAAAAAAATATTCAACAGTCCTTTTTTTTTTCTGTGTGATACTTAAATATTGAATATTGGGGATTGCCCTCTATACTTGTTCACTTGAACCTACCTCTGTCCTGGCTCCAGCTCCAACTGCGACAACGGTAGCCTCGAGAACTTTGCCCTGAGATTTCTCTGGCAACATGATTCCTCCTTTCGTCTTCAACTCTGGCAATAATCGCTCGACCAGCACACGGTCAAACATCGGCAGAAAACGCTTAAATGCCTGGGCCTGAGGGAGAGAAAATAAATCAAAACTTGGGATGTTTTTCACTTTTGTTTGAAATAATTTAGATTTCGATAAACTATTTCACACAAATATTTGAGATTTGATATTAGATTAGACTTCTTGTCCAAGTCGAAAAGTTTCTGTCCCTGCCCTTGCTTCAATTCGATGCCTTTTCGGTTTTCGATTGATTTGAACAATAGCCTAAACTAATCCAATCATAATTCATGCTGCAATATCAACAATTGAGACCAAAATAGTCCTATCATAATCAAGGACCAAAAAATCAAAACATGAAGCGTCAGTGACGGATACAGAGAGTAGATTCAGGGGGTTCAAATCCCCCCTACTCCCCACTGAAATTTTGCATGACAATTTTGATGGACCCCCTCCAGCATAAAACCCCCTTTCCCTTCCCCTTCAATGCCGTGACCAGATCCAGGTACACATCACATTACCTGGATCCTTCATCAATATCATGTGACTAACATAAAATGGTCCAAATCATAATGCTTTCTTAAATAAAGGATTTCAATGTATTTGATGATTACAACAATAATATTTAAGTCAATAGTTGTTCATAAGAAAATTTTATTTAATCAGATATTGAGCTCAATGCTTTAGCTTTTTATCTCAAAACTTAAGCCTACCAGTTGAAGAAATTATTACAAAATCTACAAAAACCAAAATAAAATAAAATAAATACAACCAAACGGGTATTCAGGAAGGGTAGGCCAATAGTGGGCTAGGTAAAAATTTTACCCATTTCAGTCAAAACAGCAAGGTCTAAAATGTTTAACTGTAACTCAACTTGCTTGAATGATAACAAGAGTGCACTGAGAGCACCAAAACCTCCAGGGTTTGTCCTTTCAATGCCCTGAATAAGCTGTTCAGTAATTTACGAAAAAGACACACAATGCACATGTGCATCACTGATGTATATCCAAACATATGTAAAGTTTCAGGAAGATTGATAAAACAACTGTTGGAGGAGTTGGACACATGTACCCTATGCTGGACGGACGGACCGATGAACAAATTCATCTGGGGGTTAAAATCATGTAACATCGGACTGTCTGTAAATGTACCAAATTATGCAAATATATATGATACAAAAGAATTTACATGATCAATAGTTTCAATGCATACAAACTAAACATACATACATTATATTCTCCGCAGGTAGCAGCTGTATGATGATTGATATGATTCTCAGTTCATGCAAACAAACCTGCTGCACTGCACTGAATGCTTAATGCTAGTAGAGATACTTCATTCTCATCCCACATTGTCCCATGTTACATGATACCATAATTCTGTTTTCGCAAATTCTAAGCAGGAAAGTTTACAACACTGATACAGTATTTCTATCCAATCATTATCTTACATCTCTGATGATTTGTCTCGTCAGAAGTATGTACGCATCTCACAGGTGTGAACTCTGTCAGATCAAATGCGAAATTTGTCACAATTAGCATACTGCCTTTGGTGGTACAGCTCGAAAACCAACTAAGACTCGAATTTACCACTTACAATCTCTAATAGCTAATGGGTCTGTCCTAAAGAGTTCAGTTTCCTAGGGCTTATCAATCTCAAATCCGAAAAAGTTTTTAGGGGCTACATTGAGTCTTACACTCAAGACTCTGAAAAAGTATTTATTCTGAAAATATCACCATTTTATTAACTATTGAAAAGGAGAATGTAAGAAATGGAATTAAAAAGGCTCTTTTTCAATATTTTTTTGAAACTATTTTTTCAGATATAAGACTTATTTTTTCTAATCTAAGTGTTAGACTAGGTTAGACTAGGAGTCAGTACACAAGATTTCAGTTTTCTAGGGCTATTGATTCTTGGGAAGAAGTGTCTAGGTTGTTGCCCCTGTAAGAAGCACCAATGCCATGAAACGTACAATTTATGGTACGTGGTCCTAAGCATAGCTCAGTTGCTGACTTTCAGTGAAGTTCAATGAGCATGACTCGTTGTATGGGCGACAAGGCGTCAAGGCTTGATAAGCGTTCCCTGCATACACAGAGACTACTTTGATTTTTCAATTCGCATAGACTTAATAATGCCTTTTTGGAAGATAGCTTGAATGTAGATAAGTACAATTTAAAATTTGAAATTGACTTAAAATATCACTCGCTTGTCAGCATTACGTCATTTTATATCAATATTTAATTTTTGAATATTATTCAAATGCTTAATGGCAAGTGTTTTAAATGATCGCTTATTATTCATTTGAGATACCGTACATGGAGTATTATTCCAGGTGTATTCCCTTGAAACAAACACTGAGATTATAAATTTGCTTTGGTTTTTAAGACAAGCAAGAAAACGAACAAATACCATTAATTCCTCTTTTAGATATACTAGGCATAGCAGAGACAAAAGTTTATGATTCACTCATTCAGACAGGCAAACTCAATCAAGTTTGTAATTCCATATCTTAATATATAGGGATATTCGACATATCTCAAATACTATGTATATCTCTCATCGAGTGAAGTAGAAATTTATATTTTCACAAGTGGCATAGCCCGAATGTAAATATTATATTTCTATTCTACAAGATTAAATATAGGTACATGGTATTCGACGAGAAATGACAAATGTTTATTATGCATAGTTAGTAAATGATGTAAAAAAAATTAACGGAGGATCCAAAATCACATTATGATGTCATTCCACTGTTATGATGATGTCATATGATTGAAGTGTTATGTCACTGAGTAGAATAACATATTTCACTTAGTGATAAATGCTATATTTCACCACAGAAAATATAATAAATTTACATATTGTACATACTCTTGTCAATTATTTATTGTGTAGGTCTGCTATAAGACATTAAGATTTAAGTATCACATAAAAATGTCCACACAAACAATAGACACAGAATTCCCACCACAATCTTTATGGAACTATAAAAAACTACAATGTTCAAAATTCAAAACAAAAAATTTATTAAACGGCATAAATAATTTATATATATAATATATACAATAAAATATATCTGTAAAATTGATCCAGGTCAAGAAAATATCAGAAAAACTCAATTTCTTCAATGTAGGCATGTTCAGTTATATATTAATTTATTTGTCTGTCATCAGTCAAGACAAGTACAAATCAAAATACCAACAAAATAGGTAATATATGATTGCGTAGCAACAAATGCCCAAATGAGAAATTCTTATTTCTGTAGCTTTGTGAGACAATAAAGATCTGTTCAATGGTTACAATATAACAAAAAACATTATACAAAATATATTAGAATCTGATTGCGTAGTAGGGACTGTCTTTGGGACATGCACATGTATCACAGTTTACTGATGAGGCACACTCTCTTTATCACACAGCTTGACCATCTCCGTGAGGTAACTCTGGACAGCGGTCATCGACGCGATGAGGGACGGACCTCCAAACCCATGGGTCAGCAGACTGAAGTGGGTCAAGTGTTTCTGTATACCTGGCTCCAAGATTTGCTGGGGGCGTGTGATGCCAAGAGGGGACCGGTCTTTAGCTAGAAGGTCGGTAAACTCCTTGATGAGCTGCTTGGTTGCTAGGATACGGTTTCTTCTTCCGAGGTCGTTGGGGTCAGCATATTGACGATGGTTGTACTCTGCGCACTGCTTGGCTGGGAACTCTGCTTCCACAATGTAGCTGTAGTCCTTGGCGAGCTGGATTGTCTCCCCTTCTACCAGAGCCGTGAAAAGGGTGACATTAGCCATCTTTCTCTTACCAGCTGGAAGGCTCAAACCAATCTTGTCAAGACTGTCTCTCAGAGATTTGCCGCCATTCTTGGACTTGGCCCTCCTCATGATGCCACCTAGGAGCGAAGCATTCAAACACTCTGGGGGAGACAACCTCCTCTGGACTTCACCAACACTGACCTTGTACTTGGAGGTCGCACTGAGCAGGGACAGACGGCTTGGAACAGAGCAGAAGACATCGGACTGCGAGACGTTTCTGGACATGACGAGATCCTGGTTCTCATTCTTGTGTCTCACAATATTTTTATCCATCTCGGGATCATCCTGCATCATGTACTCATTCTCCTCCTCCTTCATGGAGAGCTGCTCCTCCGGTGACGACATCCCTTCGTTGAGGTCCATCATCCGCTGATCAGGCTGCTGCATGTTGACCTGTTCCGTGTTCAACAGCTGGTTGTAGTCATGGCGACGCATCATGTTCATATCGTAGAGGGCGTTGTTGGGCAGGGTCGACTGTAGTTCATACTGTGGTGCCTCCTCCCGGGGACGGATGATGTTGCGGTCAGTGTCGTAATGATGAACTTGGTTGTAGTGATGCTGGGGCACCTGGTTGTAAGAGTTGTAGTGGCCGTAGGGATCCATGTTGGCCAGGTTGTGGAAGTCCACTTGCTGCTGTGCTGGAGGCTGGGGTGGACCTGGGTTGTAGGGGGGTGGGAAGTAGGGTGGCTGGTAGTCCGTGGTGTGGATCTGGGGTAAACGTGGCGCCGGGGCAGTGAAAGCTCCTGTTCCACCAAGAGATCCAACCTGGCCAAGGCCATTGTGAGTCAGGGTGCTCTGATTGGTCAGTTCATGGCGTCTGTCTTCAGGGTCAACTGGGCTGAATGCTGAAGGCATCTTCGTATAAATAACACTTCACAAAGTTCAAAAGCTGTTCAAATCTTCAAAAGATGGTCTTGCTCAAAGAAATGGTAAAATCCCAGTATCCTTGTAGGTGCTCAAGTGCTGTGTGGTTCTCACTTGAAGGTGAAGAGTGGAATGAATCAACCTGGATGCTGGCGACCTTATATACACTAGAAGCAATATTTACATAAGCCAGCCAATAGCATCCAGTCTCTTAAACTGTTTATGGTTATTTTGTTTGTCTGATTGAATCAAAAAGGGTGGCAGTGACAGACATGACAATTGAGCAATGTTATCCCAGTGGGAGCTCTACCTGTCTGCTTACAATAACACCAGACACATATAGCACCTTCTAGTAGCAACAAAGGGAAGTGTTGTGGCTGGGGATTAGTGATAATCCTACCATCAGTAGCCATTTTCCTCTTGTTGGCTAATCCCTTAAGTACACCTACCTGTCAGTGACACCTCTGAAGTAATGCTTTATGGGTTTGTTGTTTTAAGCCAATAATCCTAATCCTTATTAGATCAACAATACAATGAATGCTGATGGTGTCCATTTATTGTTTAATTTTATAACAAGCATGACATTATAAACTAAATTGGAGCACGAGTGATCAATATTTTGTTTGGTACTTTCAAAAGTATATCTCAAACCTTTTGAAGTTTCTATGTCATCTTTGAGACGGTGTGTCTGAAGTAAACGCTTCATTGATTTCTTTGAGGTCTGATCTAATGCATGCATGTACAGTTAAGTGGCTTTTTACACAGTAAGCTGTAGAAATTGTCATGGGATGCTGAAATATATTGCCTAGATCTAGAAATGATTTTTTAAATATTTATTCTCCAGAAATAGATCATAATATTAAAGTTATTCAAAATATATTTTCTTTCTACACATTGTAATTTTCTAAGCTTCATATAATTTCATATTTTATTGCACAAAAAAGTCCAATTCTTTGCATGAAATACTTATGCAACAATAAATTTACAATTAAATTTCTTTTTTATTATATGTATTGATATCTTTTATAAAAAAATTCAAATGCTACTGTACATATTTACAATCATTGTTCAAAATGTAAATTACGTTAAAAGCTTTTTGGAAAAATAAAGTAATCTATTGATATCAATTAATTTTGAGGAAACAATTTCATGTAGGCCTATTTTGAAGGTCATTTATATTTACAATGAGCATTCCAAAACTTAGTTTAGATTATGTACAGTGCAATATGACTGGCAATGCTAATCGAAAAAGCCCTTCAACTCGCAAAATCAATCAACCATAAAGAAACTGAACTGCAATTTAATTAAGATGCACATGGTGTTGAGAGCTTAGATCTAGATTGTAAACACACTCTTACGTCGCAAGAGAACCGATCGCTGAAGAGTTGTCAATTTTTCATCAGACAGATTGGCAAAAGAACAATTGTTATGCTTATATTCTTTGTTTGATTTAGTGAGAAAGATTTACGTTAGAATAAATTCAAATTCACCTGATACCTACCATTTTGATACGACCTAGTTAACTTGCATCAGTCTTCAGAATTTTCTCGATGTGAAACCACGTGGTAGTCTGCTCATGTTCCGTGACCTTTCGGAAAGGGATCTGCTATTGTAAGGTCACATTAATTTCATCGTTTATTATAATTTTTCAAAATTAGTTTGTCCATTTTGATTTATTTAACTTAGAATATATTTTTAATTGATATTTAAAGTATAATGTGTATTTCGTTGTTTCATTCTTGTCATATTTTAATAATTTGGATCTTACGTATGCAACAAAACTGAACAAGTGACTCTCCCTGTTTTGACCTTGATAAGTAACCCCGACCGGTGTGTGAAGGCTATTCTAACATCACAGCTTCAAAGCAACTTTCTCCACAAACTGCCGTAAGTATGAAGACTAAATCAATTCAGATATTTAGATTTAATGCGTTTTTATAATGTTATTGTACAAAAGGAATGTGTTGCATTGTTTTAGCTACGGTAAATGCAGTTGAATTTTCTGGCTGTGCGACCCACGTGTTCCTTCAAAGCCAAAGGAAGGAGATATCACATCGCTTGCAATGAATTGTAATCTTTTTTCTTCTTTTTTTTGATGATCAAATTAATGAATTGTGGTAAATGGCCACCTTTTATATATATTTTAATTGTAATCTATCGATTGCACATTTCATATTTTTTATTTGTAACAATTATTGTCAACTCAAGAGAAGGGAAAATGATTATGTAATCTATCCAACAACAGTTGTCTCCCTTCCGTGGAATTTGGACTGCAAATTTGTTTGCTATTATAAATTTGCAAAATGATTAATCATATTTCAGAATTCCTGTCATTCGTAAATACATTTCCTAAAAAAAATGTTTTCACTGTACATCAAAGATACATATTTTCATCTGATGGCATTGTATCATGTCCGACGAGGGATCTTTTTCTAAATAAACTTGAAACAATCTAAGTGTCAAAATGATATTGTACCACAAAGCAATCAGATATTTTAAACTTTGGATTGAAAACTTAGAAAATAATTTCAACCTTGATAAATATCCTAAGACCAAGTTGCACTCACCAAGAGAAAATTCATAATTTAGCTATTAATAATTGGTCAATGGACATTCCATGATGTCTGTTCGGCCTATTTATAATTATAGCCTTATCTTGTTAGTTATAAACCAACCTCCATATAAGTATATTGATCTATATATCATACCTGTATAATAATCTGATGCATTTTTGTGTTTACAGCTAAATTCTACAAAATGTACCGACTTCCAAGTCTTCTTCGACCTTGCCTGACAAGAAAAGTTTATCCAGCATTAGTGCGAAACTATGCTAAGGACATAAAGTTCGGAGCTGACGCTCGGGCCCTAATGTTACAAGGAGTGGATGTCCTCGCTGATGCTGTGGCAGTTACCATGGGACCAAAGGTTCATATTTCCGTTTCGTTTGGGTCAAAATTGTTAAAAGACAGCTGATGCTAAAGTATTAAATATTTGACGACACAAGTTGTTTGTTAAAAATATTGTCAAGCTATCACTCATGAGTGGGCACTGATAGTTTGGTGACCGGAAAAAAAGTCACAGGAAATTTGGTCACAGAAACTTGTGGCAATCCTGTAACAGTATCTGTTTATTCCAAAAGGCAATCAACATTTGTCGACATCAAATAGTCTCAATAGACAGTCTTCTTGATGTTTTTAATTGTTTTCTGTTTTAGGGTCGTAATGTCATTCTGGAACAAAGCTGGGGAAGTCCAAAGATCACCAAAGATGGTGTCACTGTCGCAAAGGGTATCGAGTTGAAAGACAGGTACCAGAATATCGGCGCCAAATTGGTCCAAGACGTTGCAAACAACACAAATGAGGAAGCTGGAGATGGCACAACGACCGCCACCGTCCTAGCACGGGCCATCGCAAAGGAGGGATTTGAGAGAATCAGCAGGGGAGCTAACCCTGTCGAAATCAGGAGAGGTACCAAGGAAGATATAACTTCATTTGTTATAAAATGATATTTCAGTTTATGATATAGGCTTGTTAACTGGCAACCCTAATAAAATGGCAAAATTAACTGAAATCCTATAGCCTTCATTAGATTGATGATTCTATGACTTTGATAAGGCGATCAGGAGAGGTACTAAGGAAGATATGACTATTCGTTATCAAATATTTCAGTTTATGAAATAAGCTTGGTGACAACTCCCACATCCTGATTAGACTGATTGCATGACTGACTAAATGAATAAGTAATAATTGAAAACAAATTTTGGTTAACAATTTGTTAAGATCAGATAAAAAAAACTTTTTGTATTGATAATTTAGAAAAGTTTCAACTTGAATGGAATCTGTGTTGCAGGGGTGATGACAGCAGTGGAGGTGATTGTGGAGACTCTTAAGAAAATGTCCAGACCTGTCACAACACCTGAAGAAATTGCTCAGGTATGTTGATAGAATGTCATAACATTTACCTTTGAGAAATAAAATATTTAGTGACTGTATTAGAAATTTGAAGTCATAGTGCTATTTGGCAATTTAAATAATTAATTTATTCCTAAGATGACGAAACCTCTGACTAAAACTAGATTTACCATATTTCCTCGATTATAACCGATAATCTTGAAAGCGGCGTTAAACCCCAACTCATCTCACCTCACCTATAACCCATGCCTCGAATACAACCCAACACATCATTGGGTGCTGTGGTAAATACTGAATAACCCGGGTCTCGAATACCTACCATATTTCCTTGAAAACAATCCAAGCTTCAAACAGAACCTGGTGGGTAAGGGGTGCTGAAGAAAATAATAAATTTATGATGTTACAGTGAGGAACAAAAATCGTAACCATTTGTGTTTCTAAAGCTCTGTTCAAGTTATAGGTGGTGGATGTATTTCATTACCTTTTTAAATTTCATTGCAGGTAGCTACGATCTCAGCCAATGGCGACAAGGAGATCGGCGATCTCATCTCCAGTGCAATGAAGAAGGTTGGCAGAGATGGTGTCATCACAGTTAAGGTTTGTATTAGCCCTTTGCCTTCATCATGCCAGCATCCTCCGCAAGTTTCACGCTCCATCATTGGCTAATTTAGGCTTTACTGACTTTGCTTGTGTGGAACTTCATAGTGCACAATGACATTTATGACCTACAGTAATGAAATGCAGCAACGCCTTAATAAGCCAGTGATGTAGACTGGTGGAAGTTATGATTTGCGGGAGAATTTCTCATCCTCAGGTGAATATACATAATGGTACTAATGATTCTCTTAGCGAAAAGATGGCAATGAAAATCAAAATTCATGCGTCCAGTTAGCTTAGGTTTATATTAAATAGTGATGATTGTGGTCGACTCATTTTTAGCTCATCAGGCCTGAAAGGCCCGATGGGCTTATGGCATGGCATGGTGTCCGGCGTCCGTCCGTCCATCCGTCCGTCCGTCCATCCGTAAACTTTTCGCTTTTTCGACTTCTTCTCCAGAACCAATGACTCCACAGAGCTGAAATTTTATGTGCAGGCTCCTTGGCCAATGGGGATTCTAAATTGTAGATTTCGTGACCCTATGACCCCAAATGGGGTCACAGGGGTCACATCCTTAAAAACCTATTTTCATCTTCTTCTCCAGTTCCAAAAGGTCTAGAGAGCTGAAAAGTTGTATGCAGACTCCTTGGGTAATGGGGATTCTAAATTGTAGAATTTTTAATACTTACCCTACTTTTACTAGTGCATATTACCTATATGATCCGATGAAGGATTGAAAACGTGACTGAGACAGGATCCTAACGTAACTGTAGTGAAGTGTAGACAGACTGGCTCTAGGGCACGTCACTACCCGGAAGTGTAGTGCAATCCACATAGCTGCGTGCGCAGTGATATGAAAACCTCACATTTCCTATATCGCACCTGCATTACGGACGTGTATTTGAGACGGGAATTTTTCTCTTTTCTACCTATTTATCTACCTAAACCGTGTGGTTTAGTCATTGGTATGTCTTTTCTCTATTTTTGTATTGTGAAGTGTAACAAGCGTAGTTTTCACCTACCTCGTCGTAGAATTTTTTTCTTCATTCTTCGAGAACGATGTTTTTCTTCGCTCATGTCGCCATTTGCATTGGTTTTCGTGAGGAATTTGACTTCTGTTTTTATGCTACGCAGCCTACTCTACCGTTTTATCGTGTTTCTAACACTTTTACGCGTTTTGGTAGCTATTTTCGTTGTTTTTCTTCGGAGCACGTTTTCGCTGGCCATTCAAAATGGCGGCCTCCTTCGTCTTGCTCGATTTGTTGTGGTGACGTCACAACTTTTTGTTTACCGTTTTTGTTTTTTATTTTATCCATATTTATGGATAATTTTGATTTGTGTTTATGTTTTCCACTGTGAGTGTAAATTCTTGGCTATTTATAGTCGTTAATTTTACATTGTAAATTTTATTCTTGTTGAAAGTTTCATGTGTTTACATTCCATGTGTATGAACTTTGACCACAGCGGTTATCTCCCTTTTAACCTTGAGTCTGTGTAGTTCGTATCCAATGTTGTTTTTCTTTACTTCAATTGTTTCTTTCTTCATGGGAATTTAATTTTTTGGTATTAAAATTTCTTTGTAAATTTTTCATTACCAATTTTGTAATTTTTCATGCTTGAATTAAGCTTTCATTACTCAACCTTTTCTGATGTTAAAGTTCTTTTAACATGTTATGGTGGTTTTGTTTGCTTGATTATTTATGTTCACTGGCTTCTCTTTTTGTTGACAGTGAACTCGTTCTTGCATGCCGAGAGTGTTTTGCGTTGATTGCAAATCCCCCAAGTCGGCAAAGGACCCGCACCCCCTCTGCCCAGACTGTTTGGCGGACACACCGTGTGAGTGGCTCTCCCGGTGTGGTCACTGTTGTCATCTTTCTGCGTCAGAATTCAAGTCTTACCTGAGGGCGAGGAGAAAGAGGTTCACCCAGCGACGCTGTAGGATGGCCACTTCAGACCTCGACCAGGATACTCTTGTTATCTCTGAACCCATTGACGGGTTGTCTCCAGCAAGAGATCATCCTCATGATGCTCTTTCCCCTACTGGGAATACTGCTCCATCCAAGACCAAGGCACAGCGTGTTTCTATGGAACAGTTAGAGAACGCGATCAACCCTGGTGCTCCGCCCATCGGGAACGTATCACGCTCGGATAGGAGGCCCAGGAGTGGGGTGGCAGACCCTCCCTTGTCGGACTCTTCCAACAGGAAATCTCTCTCTTCTGAGGAGCGCCGGCGCCTAGACGATCAGCAGCGCCTAGGTGAGCGCCAGCGCTTGGAGCTCGAGGTGGAGAAAGAAGAAGAGAGATATCAACTTTCTCTAAAGGACCTCGAGCGCCAGGAGGATGAAAGATGCTTAGCAGAGCTCAGGGAAACCAGGAGACGCCAGGAGGAGCGTCGTCTGGAACAGAAGCGCCTGGAGGACACTCGACGTGCAGAGAACGCTCAACGCCAGGAGCTTGAGCGCCAGCGCCGCGAGGATGAGCGCCAACACTTACGGTTGGAGGAGGACCGCCGCGTCCGGGAGGAGGAGCGTCAGCACCTCAAGGACATCGATTCCCAGCGCCACAAGAACTCTGACCGCCAGCACAGGGATGAGCGGTACCGAGATGAGGAGCGCCTACGCCTCAAGGAGGTTGAAGCTTTGCGCCACAGAGGGTACGAGCGCCAGCGCCGCGAGGACGAGCGCCTGTGCCGTGAAGATGAGCGCCAGCGCCTCAAGGACATTGAAGCTCAGCGCCAGAAAAACTACGAGCGCCAGCGCCGGGAAGATGAGCGCCTATGCCGAGAGGACGAGCGCCAGCGCCTCAAGGAGGCTGAGCACCAGCGCCTCAGGGATGAAGAGCGTCAGCTTCTGGAGAAGGAGCGCCAGCGTTCTAAGGATCGCTTGTCAAGAGAGCGCTTGCCTGCTCAGGACACCAGTGACTCGCTCTTCCGTGACAGATCTCCTATCAGAGACACTTTGGAGTCGGAGGCTTCTCCTCGTCGTTCAGCCTCCACGTACTCAGATGACCGCTACTATGACCCGGTATCTCCGTCTAAGTCTGTGGACCCTAGCGAACCCCAGGGTACTCATCTGCCCTTAGGAGAAGTGTATTCCTGGATTGCTGACAGGCTGGTAACGTCTCCATCACCAGGCCCGGATACTGATGCCTCTTTAGCCGTCTGGCATGAGCCTGAATTACTTATCCCTCCACACCCGATGGTCTCGGATGCAGTTGAGTCTTTGGACGACGAGTTCAGGAAACTGTCGCTCAACCCAACGTTTCGGCCAGCCAAGAATTCGTCTGCTACTTTCAAGGTTCACTCTCTGCAAGTATTTGACCATGGTGCCCCTCAGGATGACTCTTGTTCTAGGCTGTCAGATGCGCCACAAGGTTCTTATAAAGTGCAAGACGTTAGGTTGTTGTCTGTGGATAGAGAGTTGAAGCGGATGTTGAAACCTCTCTCAGCTATCGCCTCTGCCGCAGATGCCCTCACGCAGGACCTTACGGAGGAGAACCCATCGAGGATGGATCACCAGTCCACAATGTTTAGATGGGTGTCCAACTCTGTGTCAGTCGTTGTAGACCACGTTCGCTCGGCTATGGCTTCAACCACTCTTATCCGTAGGAACGGTCTTCTTGCCCCCTGCATCTGGGAAGAAGAATTCAAGAAATCACTGATAAGAGCTCCTCTCTCCACTCCTACCCTCTTTGCGGACAAGATACCGGAGGTGTACAAGGAACATGCTTCGCTGGCACAATCAGACTTCACTTTTCGTGCCATCAAGTCTCTGTCAACAGCCTTCGTCCCCAGAAACCCTAGGGCCAACCAAACCTATGTGGGGAGACGCAATTCCGTCAGGCTCGCTCAACGTGGAGCTCGTGGTGGAGGACGAGGCAAGTCAGGTAGGGGAGGCTACATCCCTCAGAGACCTCGCCCCGATTTCGATCAGCCAAAAACTCCCAAGACCCCAGCCTACAAGAAACGCCGTTGAAGCGTTGGACATGCACGACTGGTCTCTCCCGCCTCCAGTCGTCCCGTACCAAACTACTCCCGTAGGCGGGAGACTAGGGATCTTCTGGCCAAACTGGACAATCCTAGAAGATCCCTTTGTCACCGAAATCCTCAGGGTTGGATACAAAATGCCAATCTCCAACCCTCCGCCTCTGACCACCCTGCCCCGGTCACGCGTGTACTCGCCGACTCAGATCGTTCAGTTGTCTTCCAACATCGAGACACTGTTGGAGAAGAAAGCAATAGAGGTGGTCCCAGACCCCAGCTTCTCCCCAGGATACTACTCCCCAATCTTCCTGGTTCCGAAGAAGAACTCAGACAAGATGCGGATGATACACAACATGGCTTTATTCAACGATCTGTATATGCCAGAGCCTCCGCATTTCACAATGGTTACCCTGGATCTACTGCGTTCCAAGCTTCAACCCAACGATTGGCTGGTCAGTTTAGATCTTCAGGACGCTTACCTTCATGTACCAATTTTCAAGCATCATCGGAAGTACCTCAGATTCCTCTTCCAAGGGGTACATTATCAATGGAAGGTTCTTCCGTTTGGAATCTCTACGGCCCCGTGGCTTTTCACTCGCATTACGTCTCCGATCGCCAGGTTTCTCCATCTTCGGGGGATAGAGTTCGACCCCTATATAGACGATTGCCTGATGAGCCACGGGGACTCAACAGTTTTACACAGACAGACCCTATTTACCTTGGACCTGCTGCGACAGTTGGGATGGCTTGTCAATTCAGAGAAGTCGCAACTAGTCCCATCCCAGCAGCTGACGTTTATAGGAGGTCTGTTCTTAACCAACATGGATCTTCTCCGAGTACCCCCAGACAGGTGGGAGAAGATAGAGCGTTTAGCGTTGCGGGGTCTTCGTCAGGCTTTGTCGGTTCGTCAGTGGCAGTCCCTTCTAGGCCTTCTGACTTCGGCTCAGGCCCTCACTCTCAGAGGTCGTCTCATGGCGCGCCCTCTGCAAGTGTTTCTGATTCCTTTTTGTCAAGAGGACGACCCCAGGGAAAGCCTTTGGCTTCCACTGCATCTACACCGTTACCTCAGGTGGTGGACGATCCCATCGAATGTTTGCGAAGGAGTCTCTTTGACAGAGTTCAGTCATCATCACGAACTGTTTGTAGACGCTTCACATCAAGGGTGGGGAGCCCACCTGGGTCAGCGGACGGCAGCAGGGTTGTGGGCGCAACATCAAGTCAGTTGGCACAGCAACAATCTCGAGTTGCAGGCAGTCATCTTAGCAATCGAGCATTGGATCGGAGTCCTCAGAGGCTCTCGGGTTCGTATAGCCTCGGACAACTCGACAGTGGTTTACCTGATCAATTTCCAGGGGACGACTCGGTCGCGCCAGTTATTGAAGCAGACTTTCCAACTGTTCGAGTTGGCAGACGCCAACCACGTTTTGATCAGGGCTCGTCATATCCCGGGTTGCAGGAACATATTGGCAGACGCTCTGTCCAGACCGGACAAGCCATCACCAACAGAGTGGATGCTCAACCCGGAAGCTTTCACCCTGATTTGTCAGCAACACCATCGTCCTCTGATGGATTTGTTCGCCACAAGATTCAACAACCAGTTGCCAACTTATGTCTCTCCCCTTCCAGACCCGATGGCGTGGGCAGTGGACGCTCTGTCCCTGTCTTGGGACGGTCTGGACGCGTTCGCGTTTCCACCTCCAATTCTGTTGCCAAAGGTTCTGGCCAAGATCAGGGAGACCAAGATGATGAATCTGCTTTTGGTCGCGCCCTTTTGGCCGGCCAGAACTTGGTTTCCAGAACTTCGTCTTTTAGCAGAAGGAGAACCAAACCCGTTGCCCCCGTGGCCAAACCTCCTTCTGCATCCTCACAGTCGGCAGTTACATCCAGACCCGCAACGATTTCATCTGTGCGTTTGGACCATCTGCAGAAGACTCTAAGGGATAAGGGGTACTCAGCGCCTGTAGCCAGCGCTATTACTGGAGCACATCGGCCTTCAACTAGAGCCCTTTATGATGATAAGTGGCTGTCGTTTGAGAATTTTTGCAGATCCCATAAGCAAGATCCTTTGTCAGCTTCACCACAGTTTCTGGCAGATTTTTTGTTCCATCTTCGATCGAAGAGGCACCTCAAGGGTGGAACGATTTCTACCTATCTTTCGGCCCTCAATTCAGTTCTCGCTGTTAAAACAGACAGGAAGATTTCTAAAACTCCGGAACTGATAGCCATGCTGAAGTCCTTTAAGCTGGAGGACCAGAAAGTCAAGTTTCGCCCTCCAGCTTGGGATCTGAACCTGGTCCTGAAGAACCTTCGTGGAGCTCCATATGAACCTCTGTCAGAGGCCTCTTTTGAGAACCTCTCCAGGAAGACGGCGTTCCTACTTTCTTTGGCAACAGCTGCCAGAGTGAGTGAACTACACGCTATTGATGTTACGAGGGTCCGGTTCGAGCAACGGCGTCATGGCTCAGTGCATCTAGGTTTGCTGTGGGATTTTGTCGCGAAAAACCAACTGCCTGGTCAACCTGATAGAGCGTTTGTGATTCCGCCGTTGTCTTCGATTGTGGATGAGTCAGAGTCTGAAGAACTCTCTTTGTGCCCAGTCCGTGCCCTGAAGGAATACATCTCCCGGTCTACTGACAAGAGGGCTGGGCGGAAGAGGTTGTTCATTCCTTTCTCTTCTATGACTAAGGGAGAGGTAAACCGGAACACGTTGGCCTTATGGCTTCGGGCAACTATCCTGACAGCTTACGATGCAGCAGGAATTCCTCACCCCTGCGCAAACAACCCGCATGAGATTCGAGCTCTAGCTTCAACAATGGCACTTCACAGGAACTGTTCCGTGCCTGACATCATGAAGGGTTGCTTTTGGAAATCTAACACGGTGTTTGCGAGTCATTATCTGAGAGATGTCTCCGTGGAGGATGTACAAGGCCTCCAGTCGTTTGGACCTCTCGTAGTGGCGCAGCAGCTCACTGTGCCCTCCTCGTCGTAGGTGAGTTATTCTTGATGGATTTAGGACTATTTCTCGGACCGTCGAGATCTCTCCTTTAATCCTTTTTTGTGGTTTCATTTTCTGATTTGGGTTTCCTGTTTGTAGGATTCCGCTCAGTTGCCACGTCCTGCTATTACTAGTGCTTTTGGGGGTCCTCGCTGTTGGTCCTTTCCCTCCGTCCTACTGTCGAATCAACATGCACTAGTAAAAGTAGGGTAAGTATTAAAAATTTGTTAAAATCTAAATATTTTAGATATTTAAAAATACTTACCCTACTTTTAGGGTTTATACCCACCCATCGTTGGATCAACTACCTCCCCGCATCTAGGACCTCGCTCGGACTGACTCTAGGAAATGTGAGGTTTTCATATCACTGCGCACGCAGCTATGTGGATTGCACTACACTTCCGGGTAGTGACGTGCCCTAGAGCCAGTCTGTCTACACTTCACTACAGTTACGTTAGGATCCTGTCTCAGTCACGTTTTCAATCCTTCATCGGATCATATAGGTAATATGCACTAGTAAAAGTAGGGTAAGTATTTTTAAATATCTAAAATATTTAGATTTTAACAATTTCGTGACCCCATGACCCCATGACCCCAAATGGGGTCACAGGGGTCACATCCTTAAAAACCTATTTTCATCTTCTTCTCCAGTTCCAAAAGTTCTAGAGAGCCGAAAAGTTGTGTGCAGACTCCTTGGCTAATGGGGATTCTAAATTGTAGATTTCGTGACCCCGTGACCTCAAATCGGGTCACAGGGGTCACATCCTTAAAGACCTATTTTCATCTTCTTCTCCAGTTCCAAAAGTTCTAGAGAGCCGAAAAGTTGTGTGCAGACTCCTTGGCTAATGGGGATTCTAAATTGTAGATTTCGTGACCCCGTGACCTCAAATGGGGTCACAGGGGTCACATCCTTAAAGACCTATTTTCATCTTCTTCTCCAGTTCCAAAAGGTCTAGAGAGCTGAAAAGTTGTGTGCATACTCCTTGGCCAATGGGTATTCTTAATTGTAGATTTCGTGACCCCGTGACCCCAAATGGGGTCACAGGGGTCACATCCTTAAAAACCTATTTTCATCTTCTTCTCCAGTTCCAAAAGGTCTAGAGAGCTGAAAAGTTGTGTGCATACTCCTTGGCCCATGGGGATTCTAAATTGTAGATTTCGTGACCCCGTGACCCCAAATGGGGTCACAGTGGTCACATCCTTAAAAACCTATTTTCATATTCTTCTCCAGTTCCAAAAGGTCTAGAGAGCCGAAAAGTTGTATGCAGACTCCTTGGGTAATGGGGATTCTAAATTGTAGATTTCGTGACCCCATGACCCCATGACCCCAAATGGGGTCACAGGGGTCACATCCTTAAAAACCTATTTTCATCTTCTTCTCCAGTTCCAAAAGTTCTAGAGAGCCGAAAAGTTGTGTGCAGACTCCTTGGCTAATGGGGATTCTAAATTGTAGATTTCGTGACCCCGTGACCCCAAATGGGGTCACAGTGGTCACATCCTTAAAAACCTATTTTCATCTTCTTCTCCAGTTCCAAAAGGTCTAGAGAGCTGAAAAGTTGTATGCAGACTCCTTGGGTAATGGGGATTCTAAATTGTAGATTTCGTGACCCCATGACCCCATGACCCCAAATGGGGTCACAGGGGTCACATCCTTAAAAACCTATTTTCATCTTCTTCTCCAGTTCCAAAAGTTCTAGAGAGCCGAAAAGTTGTGTGCAGACTCCTTGGCTAATGGGGATTCTAAATTGTAGATTTCGTGACCCCGTGACCTCAAATGGGGTCACAGGGGTCACATCCTTAAAGACCTATTTTCATCTTCTTCTCCAGTTCCAAAAGGTCTAGAGAGCTGAAAAGTTGTGTGCATACTCCTTGGCCAATGGGTATTCTTAATTGTAGATTTCGTGACCCCGTGACCCCAAATGGGGTCACAGGGGTCACATCCTTAAAAACCTATTTTCATCTTCTTCTCCAGTTCCAAAAGGTCTAGAGAGCTGAAAAGTTGTGTGCATACTCCTTGGCCCATGGGGATTCTAAATTGTAGATTTCGTGACCCCGTGACCCCAAATGGGGTCACAGTGGTCACATCCTTAAAAACCTATTTTCATATTCTTCTCCAGTTCCAAAAGGTCTAGAGAGCTGAAAAGTTGTGTGCAGACTCCTTGGCCAATGGGGATTCTAAATTGTAGATTTCGTGACCCCGTGACTCCAAATGGGGTCACAGAGGTCACAACCCCAAAAACCTATTTTCATCTTCTTCTCCAGTTCCAAAAGGTCTAGAGAGCTGAAAAGTTGTGTAGAGACTCTTTGGTCAAAGGTGATTCTTAATTGTAGGATTGGTGATCCTGTGACTCCAAATACAGGTCACAGGGGTCATGATCTAAAAACCTATTTTTTGCTTGTTAACAATGTATTACTTGAGATAACTTAGATATTCAACCTTAGATAATAAATCAATCCTGATGAGCTACAGAGCCCATGGCTCTATTTTTATTATTATTAACAAATTGTAAACAGTTTATGTTCATATCCATAATAAGGGAGATAACTCTGATTGCAGGATGGAAAAACACTAAAAGATGAGCTGGAGACAATCGAAGGAATGAAGTTTGACCGAGGCTACATCTCTCCGTACTTCATGAACACAGCTAAAGGTGAAACAGATGGTTCTTCTAAAAAGTGACTGAAGGGATAAAAACTGTTTGAGAGGCATTCTAGAAGTTGGTGTAATAGAGAGACTAGGATATTTTATTGATGATCAACTTTTTTATTTCACAATGGCGACATTTCATTATAGATCCTTATACTTTTATCAAACTTGATAACGGTATAAGGATCTATACCCAAACATCGCCATTGTGAAATAAAGAAAATGATCATCCATTGTCATTGTCATTCTTTTCAACTTAGACTTCCACCAGTTATGGGTATCTTGAGAAACAATATTTTTATTATTTTCTTTTTGCATCAGCCTGCACTGGTCCGTTACCATGACGTCCCACTATAAGTTTGATGCTAGATCAACGTCTTGCTTTCTTGTCTCGCAGATTTGTATCTGTAGAGTCTCTCGGCTTGATACAATGCTACTTATTTCCTCCATCCTTAAGTTGTGGACATTTAAAGAGAGGGTTCTATCTAAGTATTTTTTGTTTTAACTAAATTCGAAAGAACACTTGTGTTTGTAGATCATTAACACAGTCCAGTTGAAAGTAATAAAATAAATAGTAGGTGACTTTAGATTTGTCAAATTAACAAAGAATAGTTTTCATTCAGTAAAAAATTACAATGGGAGGTGAAGCCATTCATCAAGCTAAGAGTGTTTTTGTTTGGCGTAACAGAACATTGTTGATTAGTATTGTTGATTCTATCAATATATGTTTTATTATTTCAAAAATTATAAAATTAGTAAAAATATAATTTGCCCAAAAACAAAATGGCAGATACTCTGGCTGAACTGTCACTTTAATAAATTAATCGTTTTGTCCTGGTACCGTTCCCAGGAGCCAAGTGCGAGTTCCAGGATGCCCTAGTGCTGTTGTGTGAGAAGAAAATCTCCAGCGTTCAGTCCATCATCCCTGCCTTGGAACTTGCCAACCAGGCACGCAAACCTCTCGTCATCGTCGCCGAGGATGTGGACAGTGAGGCTCTTAGCACACTTGTACTCAACAGGTTAGTTGGTCATAACGCTGCAGCCTTGTTACTAGGTGACACGCTTAGTGGGTCACTTTGTTTGTGTAAAATTATTGGCTTTGATCACTTGTACTCAACAGTTCAGTGGGGTGTATTCCTTGCACTTCACAGGCTAGACAGTTGTGTTCAAAAGCTATGCTAGGCGAGGTGAGTTGGGGTTTAATGCCGCTTTCAAGAGTATTTCACTTATATCAAGGCTGCTAGTATTATGGCAGGGAGAAAGCCTGCAAGGCCAAATGGCAATGCATTGTTGTGAAACCTGCAAGCATCGACTGGAACTAAAAGCTATGCTAAGGATTAATAACTCTTGTATCATGCCGAACATATAAGTGGGTATTAACCCTTGTTTGCTACAGCTTAATGGCTACATGTGAGATTGATCATATCCAGTGAAAGATGCTAAAATTATTTGTTCATGATTTTCAGTAATACCGGTATATTAAAGTTAAATTGGTCTATTCTTCTTTCACGAGTAGCTGATAACAAGACTTGAAAAAATGAAATCTATATAGTCATATAATTTAAGCTTTAAACATATGCATATTTCAATGAGATTTCTATTTTCTATTTCAGAATCAAGGTTGGACTTCAGATCTGTGCCGTGAAGGCTCCAGGGTTCGGAGACAACAGGAAAAACACGCTGAGAGACATAGCCATTGCCTCTGGTGGCGCGGTATGTAATGTCCTTTCTTATAAATTACAAATTCCTCACTTTGTCCCATTTCAAATGTTTTATTGGCATCAACATGCACTGGTCCGTTACCATGACGTCCCAGTATGAGTTTGATGCTAGATCAACTTCTTGCTTTCTTGTCTCGCAGATTTGTATCTGTAGAGTCTCTCGGCTTGATACAATAATACTTAATTTCTTCCATTCTTAGATAGTGGACATTTAAACTGCATCTTGGTGTTGTAATGTTGCATTGTTGTAAGTCAGATGAAAAATATCAAAGATTAGAATTGACCAAATGAAGAAATTATGTTTATATTTGTTCCTTAGTGGTAATCAAGGTTCTATCAGGGTATGTTTTGGGGAAATGAAATTCAAGGGGACATTCCTATTTACGTATAATGACACTAATACATGATCATAACACAATCCAATTGAAATAAATTGGGAGTAATATTTTGATGACTTTATTTGACAATTTGATAAAGACTAGTGCTAATTTATTAAATGATAGAAACAAATGAGAACTAAAGCCATTCATTGCATCAACCTTCACTGGTCCGTTACCATGACGTCCCACTATAAGTTTGATGCTAGATCAACATCTTGCTTTCTTGTCTCGCAGATTTGTATCTGTAGAGTCTCTCGGCTTGATACATTGTTGACTGACATCTTTGTCCTCAGTTTGTTTCAACAATAAATGCTTTAGTTTTTTGGCCTGATACACTTCTAAGTCTTCTAAAAATTTCAAAGTTTATATGCAAATGCTAAAATTTTAGTTATAACCTGTATTTCATACATGAATGAGTTTTAGTTTGAGAATGATCAGTGTAAGGGTCATGTTCCCGAAATGAAAGATTTGAAAGGATCTGTGACATGCCTACACTGTGGTCCTCGGGGACATGGCATAATCCAATGTGATGACGTTTAATTCTACTTAACAGCATCCTTTGTACTAGTACTTTGTACCAACTGATACTAGACTGGTTCTGCTTTTTAACTATATTATTGATGAAGTCCTTGGTTCTGATGTGCAGGTGTTTGGTGATGAGGGTGACATGTACAAGCTGGAGGACATTCAGATGCAGGACTTTGGTAACATCGGAGAGGTCACCATCACCAAGGACGATACACTCATGATGAAGGTATGTAGCCATTCTTGCTACAACTTGCCCCCGCATGGAAAAACTCGCGCATGTCTTCATCACTGGCTAAGCTAGCTGGAGAGAGCTGTAGTTAACATTCAGTTTGAGATGAAAATATTGTAGGTTTGGATCGTATTGAGATCTCTGTAACTTGATCTGCTGTAGATAACTGTAATTCAGGGAGATTCAGGGTTTTTCAAGCTTCATGGTCTTATTTAGAGCCAAGAAAATTGAATGTTGTAGCTTTTTAGGAGTTCGGTGTACTTTGAGAAAATACCTTAAACATTTAAGTGTTTTATAAGCAGTGTTACAACTCATGACGACTTCATGCAATCAATTTTCTCTATTTTTTAAAATGAATAATTTATGTCTATTTCAGGGTAAGGGAGAGAAGTCTGAAGTAGATAAGAGAATCGCTCAGATCAAGGACGAGATAGAGCTCTCCACATCGGAATATGAGAAGGAGAAATTCAGCGAACGTCTAGCCAAACTGTCCAATGGAGTTGCTGTGCTCAAGGTTTGTCATCATTCCCGTATAAAGAGAATAAAACCTGAGTAACATTTACAATATGACTGTTGGCAATTTCCATATATAGTTAGGAAATCTTAGGCAAGAGTGTAAAGATACAATGTCATTGACATGAATAATGTTCTTTATATGGAGCATGTTGTGCAGTGGTCAGTATGCTGACCTTGTGTGCAAAAGCTCCAATTTGAATTCCTGTAGACGCCAGGAGTAACTGACCTGTGTCTCATAGTGTTGTATCCACGTGTTGGATACCTCATTCATATTGAACTCAGTCCACCCAGCTGTACAAATATGGTACCTTAAAACAGGAAGCACATGAAGCCTTCAGTAGCTGGAAATGTGATAAATTGAAAAGTAGGATATACCAAGGTTTGGACCGTGCACTTTTCTTCCCTGGAAGCTCTGTAGCTGTCTGGGAGCACAGGAGTGCTACATAATCAAGACTCGGCTCCTCCACAGTGAAGGAATGTCTTCTCTGCCTGGAGCCGAGCTCTTACATTGTCATACTGTTGTCTTGCTGTTAGGGAAGTAGTACTTGTAGAGTTTAGTGAACCATTTCAATCACTTTATATAAATCATACATTGTAAAATGGAACTGCTGTAGCACTAGGCTAAAGATATTTAAAAACATGGAATTGTTTTATAAGAGAATGAAGACTACATTAAAAAGTTTCCACGTGAGGTTAATTTTAAGTTCATTTACAATATAAATAGAATCATAGTGTCTTGTAATACAGACAATATCTGCAACATGCTAATAGCGGGTTATATCCATGACTGTCTTGTTAACATTCACTTGGCATCCCAAGGACGAGACATTTTTTAAAACAAATCAATTTGTCTGGTAAATCAGGTTGGAGGAACCAGTGAAGTAGAAGTAAACGAGAAGAAGGATCGTATAAATGATGCCTTGAACGCAACAAGAGCGGCAGTGGAGGAGGGAATTGTAGCTGGAGGTGGCACCGCCCTCTTAAGATGTCTCCCTTCTCTAGATGCCATCAAGGCTGATAACGAGGACCAGAAAATAGGTGAGATTAAAGTGAAAGGTGGAGTTTAGGTCGGCTTGTTTCATTGGTGTAACATTCTCTCCACACAGAAAAAAATCGCAACCTATCTGCTGGGCTAAAGTTAGTTTTCGCAAAATCCCCAAGTGGTGAAAATTTGCAACACTGATGCCATCTTTATTTCTATCCAATCAAAAAGAGTTTTACATCTTGGCCTGACTTCTATCTTGTTACGTAACACATGTGCACATATGAAGGGACTTGGCGGTTACCAGGGCTGCCTACTTGTAAACTTTTGGAGTATTTTGTACACTTGACTGTCCTGAAATATGATTGTACGCCTCTCCTGTGAAAATAAGAATTGTTCATTTCAAATATTTCTGAATGGAATAATGGAGTACTAAACTGTTACTGAGTAAAATGATAACTTAGTTCCAGAGTTAACCCCAGTAAACAAAGTCCGACATTGATTATTGTTGTAAGACCACAGCATGATATCTTGAAAATAATGGTATCATACTAATTTCATCATTTTTGTACACCTAAACATTACAAAACACTCCAAAATTGTAGTATGTCTACACTTGACACGAAAGGAGGGTAGGCAGGTCTGGGTTACAGGAGCAGAAAGATTGTGGAGTTTGAAACAACGTCCTTGACTTTAATTACAACCGATCAGGGTTCTCTATTGCAGGCAGAAGAAAATGCTCTGATTATAAAAGAAATAACCAGAGTAACTTCTGTGGGGAGAGAATGATAAATAGAATGGAATAGAGACCAGAAATGGACCAGATGAGAACTAGGTGTATTTATACCTGGAAGTATGTAGTATAAATGACAATGGAATAAGTAACTCAAATCCTGGTACATCACAATAGTGCTGGTTATCGTTAATTTTTTTCAGATCGATAATCGCTAGTGCCAGATCGATAATCGATCAATTATAATCGAAAAGACCGTCAATTATTTGCTAAATGCACAAACTTACGTTAGCGAGCCAACTTCCGGGTTATCGTCAGCAGTGGCATCATGTCTCGAACCATAGCACGTGCATTTTGCCGTGTGACACATTTATTGTCGTTTTTTAGAGATAATAAATCAAACATTATCGACTACTATGTATGTGTGTAGAATCATAGAATGATTTTGTCATTTCTTGTCATTTTATATACCGTATGCTGATTGAAATCTCCGACTGGCAGAACATTAATCTGTCCGTAAAATGCAGCCCTTCAATGGTTACGCTACCGACTAACTTGCCTTCGCAACGTCTTTGGATGATCAACACAGCAATAAACGTTTTTTTTAAAAATTGTTTGTCTTGTATTGATGTTGAAGCGTGAACACAGATGTTGAAATAGAAAATTATTCTTCAAAGTGTTATAATTAACAATTTTATCTAAAATTCAAAAGCATTTATGAAACCGAAAATAGGTCTCTCTCATCAGTTCAAGTCACGTGGTTGTATGCAAATACCAAATATCAACTGAAGGAATTCCCCGCTATCAGCCAATTAGAAAATAGCTAGTCTGTGACGTAGTTTTGAATGACCAATGAGTGTCGCACAATTTGATCATGAATATTTATTATTTCGACAAGGAACTTGTAAAAAGTCGATGTCAGAGGAGTTCGTTTGAAAACGGAATAATCGAATGACAATTTATTGTTTTCATTCCAATAAGTTTTGATAAGACTAGACATGATAAGGCATATTTAGATTTCATAAACAGACGTTGTTTTAATAATTGATCATATAACTTATACGTTTAATCAGGTGGCACCCGCACAATGCAGCGAATGCCGTAGAATTTTCGAATCAAGCAAAGCCCGGGGTTGACGCTGATTGGTCACCTGAAGCGTGCAGTAGAATAGCTTCCGATTTACAAGTAAATAAGCAATGGCGAGCGACCAGATTAGATATTGTTCAGTAAAAGAAAACACGACAAGGTAGAATAAAATGTTATATTGTTTATGCATCCCAATAATGATTATTTCCGATTATCGATCTGCAGTTTATTAGTAATCGACAATCGTTTATTTCACTTAGATTGATCGATCAACTGATCCTACGATTAATCGCTCCAGCACTACATCATATCCTCGGTTACCCATGGTTTTATATATGCTCCATTACTCTCCACTATATCACCCATGGGAAACCTTGTCAGGAGAATCTGTTTTCAAATTACCCGCCCTTGGCCAGCGTGACGAAGTCAGTAACCAAAGAAAATGCTCAATAGGATAAGACGGAAATGTTCAAGGGAGATAACCGGTGACGGGTGGCTAACAAATGACCTCGCGTGCTTTGCAACGAAGTGATATGAATTGTCATTGGTTCGCAGGTTCAAGCTGCGTAGCAGTTTGATTGGCTTCCGCCGGCCAAGGGCGGGTAATTTGAGTACAGATTCTTCTGATAAGGTTTCCCATGGGTGTTATAGTGGAGAGTAACGGAGCATATATAAAACCATGGTTAACCGAGGATGGGTACATCATAGCTCTGTTACAAAGCATTGTGATGTCATCAGGTTGTCTGTTGACTGTCAAAGTATGAGAAGCCCATTTTGCTTGCACTATCAGATTCAACCACATACACACACACACACACACATGTGAAACCCTTCCTCCATGTTGGGAAACTATTTCATTCACTGAAATATGCTGACACAAACTGAAATGTTATATTCGGCAGGTATCCAGATAGTGAGGAAAGCTCTGAGGATGCCCTGCCAGACGATTGCAATGAACGCAGGAGTGGACGCTCAAGTAATAGTGGAGAAGGTTCAAAACGAGACTGGAGACATGGGGTATGACGCACTCAAAGATGAATTTGTCAACCTCATCGAGAGGGGAATCATTGACCCCACAAAGGTATTATTGACATTACAATGGATATTTATTGAGATAATTAGACTTTGAAATGTGGAGCTCTAAACAAGGTTGTCAGAAATAGGATCCGTCTTCGAGAAACTTGAATATTATTTTAGGGTATCACTAACCCTGTGTTGCTCGAAAACTTTGTTTTTTGGGCGTTTTTAAAAATTTCTTAATGAGATTAAACAATTTGGAAAAATTCATTCTTGGAGGTTTTGTCTTACCAGGACCTTGACCATATGTTCTCATCTCTTGGTTTTGATAGTTATAATTATACCCTGCCTTACAGTGTAACTGAGAATAAAGAAACGTTCACTCTTACCGTCATTAATGAAATTATTTTTTTTGGAACCACATCTCCCCGATTACAGCTTCTCACCACGTTAAGTCACTAAAAGTATTTACATATTTACAACTGTTCCACATTTTACAGGTTGTCCGTACAGCAGTAGTTGATGCAGCTGGAGTTGCCTCCCTTCTTACAACAGCAGAAGCTGTGGTGACAGAAATCCCTAAGGAAGAGAAGGCCATGCCAGACATGGGCGGTATGGGAGGAATGGGTGGTATGGGCGGGATGGGTGGTATGGGCGGAATGATGTAATCGCCATGGAAACAATGATCAAAGACATTTATGAAATGTGCGATGCAGTCTGTTGAATCGTGCACGTCTGTGAAGGCTGCATTGTGATCAACTGACAGGACATTCTGTAGGAACTTGTGTGAGAGATTCAAGACAACAGTCAGTGGTTGCCCTGGATACCATTTGAGGGAGGAGTTCTTTCATTGCACAAATGTGGACCATTTTTGAAAGAGCTTAGTTTGGACTGAAAACAATTTCAACATGTATAATCACTTTCAGCTGTCATAGTACATGATATCAACATACGATCATCAGTATCCTGTACCATTGCAGGTGAAATGAAGAAACAAAATGGCTGCCGAGTGTCTGCTTGAACTGTTATCCAGTGGTTCAACAGCTGGTGAATCATCAGTCATCAAAGTCTTTTCATTGGGAGGGGAGGGCATTTTACACAGATCAATCACCTATCGAAGATTTTCTCAGATGTGTATATGAAGCACCCAGATTGCATTTATGCAGCTGTTTTCATTTCCATAGTATATAAAGATTTAGATATGTTTATAGCATTTATTTACCTTTCAGTTGTGATTAAATTGCATTTAACGATTGCAAGATTCAGGAATTTCTGACCCCCCAAAAGAAAAATGTTATAGGACTGTAATGTACTGACGTCTTCTGTCAAAATAATCGCTTGCATACAACACTGGTAAAAAATAAACTGGAACAGAAGTCTCGATCGAATCCCAATTGGTGTGTATATGCAGCTCCGTCAATTGTTATGTTAATGGATGCCTAAATCATGAAAAGTTACTGTTTTGTTGTCCATTTTGTTACGGATTTCGAGGATATATAGTGGAAGTTTGAGGCCAGTACATGTCTTGTTCTATTGATGGGCCTGGATGTTTAAGGTTCTTTAGACGCTATAAAATATAGTTGTGTGTTGATATATGACGCTTGGTGTACTGAGCGCTTCTGAAATCTGGGCCAACATTTCCGAAGCTATCTTAGCATTGAGTCACAAGTTAATATAAATAAATGGCAATGAGAAAGCTAAGGCTGTTGAAATATGTTGAGTCAACCTAACCATGGTAAATGACAACTGAGCTTGAAATATCTGATCTGTAAGAGAGCCAAAGAAATATTTCCCTCAATTTCATAGTAGCATGATAGTCACAAGAACCATATGAACATTGGCTTCTCTCAGCATTTAAGGAATCCTTGCGTCAATGTTTTAGTGACATGTAGTCTTGAGAGCTTGAAATATCTGGGTCCATGTTGGGTAGGTGACGTGTCCTGAATCTTGGGTTTGCATGTTAGTGCTGGTATGTGTACGTGGTAGTCATATAGTGTGTGGTATGTCTGTTGGACAGTATTCCCGGGATAGCGAGTGTGATATACAGAATGTTTTGTAATAAAATATATCAATACACCAATTGCTTTGTTATGCTGATTCTTTGTTTATGACATGGCTTGCTATTTGCAGCAGATGCTCATAGGTTCACTGCAATCCATATGCCTGCGACAGTGGTGAAGTGAAATAATTTTAAAAGCGGTGTCCTATCCTGTTTATCCATATAGCTATCCTGATTTGTTCATTACATTTGAGGATGCAAACCTTTGACAGGGGGTCAAGATCATGACATATATATATATACACATATATATATTATATTGGACAAAAATAGAGCCATGGGCTCTGTAGCTCATCAGGATTTGATTTATTATCTAAGGTTGAATATCTAAGTTATCTCAAGTAATACATTGTTAACAAGCAAAAAATAGGTTTTTAGATCATGATCCCTGTGACCCCATTTGGAGTCATGGGGTCACGAAATCTACAATTTAAAATCCCCATTGGCCAAGGAGTATGCACACAACTTTTCAGCTCTCTAGACCTTTTGGAACTGGAGAAGAAGATGAAAATAGGTTTTTAAGGATCTGACCCCATTGACCCCATTTGGGGTCACGGGGTCACGAAATCTACAATTTAGAATCCCCATTGGCCAAGGAGTATGCACACAAATTTTCAGCTCTCTAGACCTTTTGGAACTGGAGAAGAAGATGAAATAGGTTTTTAAGGATGTGACCCCTGTGACCCCATTTGGGGTCATGGGGTCACGAAATCTACAATTTAGAAATTAGAATCCCCATTGGCCAAGGAGTCTGCACATAAAATTTCAGCTCTGTGGAGTCATTGGTTCTGGAGAAGTCGAAAAAGCGAAAAGTTTACGGATGGACGGACGCCGGACACCATGCCATGCCATAAGCCCATCGGGCCTTTCAGGCCTGATGAGCTAAAAATAGTTAGGGATATTTGTAAATTATTAAATTTTGAATGATATATTAAATTTTATAAACTGACTGAAAATACAACATCCCTAACTTAGATTGTCCAGTATATGTAGCAAAGAGAAAATACAGAACTTGGCTAAACAAAAACACAGGAGAGAAGCTTGTCTTGAACACCATGCCTTTACCTTGTTCAAATAAAGAAAACAAATGGAGCAATTGGTTCTGTAGATCATCAGGTTTTCATTATAAGATTGAAGGAGCTGTAGCACGTTTTTTGCAAATTTTCTATTTATTATTAAATACCATTTATTGTTATGTTAGAGGATAAAACATCTCATTACACGACCTGATAAACCGTATCCATAGAAAATGGTTATCCATAGTGAAAGAAAATTTTGTGAAGTATAAAGCGACAGTGGTGTGGAACTCTTCAGTGTGAGAGGTAGATTTGTAGGTCTGGTGTGAATTTGACAGTTTCAGACAGCAAGATGAATAATCATTCCATCATGGTGCCATAATTAAAAATTACTCTGGGTGTTTAGGTTTGCTACATCAGTCAGATCTACCTTTGAGCAGCCATTTTAATGTGAACACATTAAAATGGCCACTCGAAGGGAAATGGACTCTCATGGCTTAACTGAACCATGTACATTCATTTTAGAACTCTTTATTGAGGAGTTATCTAGCCATTTCTAACACTTGTTTACCTTTTCCGTTGAATGTTTAAGCCTTGAGACAGGAATCTTTTTTCCCATCTACAGTAAGTTCTTGGAATAAGTTACCAACCACTGTTCGTAATTCAAAGAGTGTCTCAGCTTTTAAATCATCCTTGGCTGACCGTTGTGTACATGCACCCCAATATTATTCATGCGGTAAAAGACATCTAAATATTCTTCATACCAAATGCGATATTCAGTAAGTTGTTTGAATTTTGATTTATACAGAGTTGGAATTAAGACTACTTCAAACTGTACTTGTGGTAACCCTGTTGAGAATTCATATCAAAGTATAAGCAACAGAGAGCAAACTGTATAGCATCTGTAAAGCGCAATTGTAATTTAGTTGGTACTACAGTCGACTTCAAACTTTTATTAGAAGGAAGTGCAGACCTATCACCAAGTCAAAATACAAGTGTATTTAAGTCGGTGCAAACGTTCATAAGTGAGACTAAACGATTTGTATAGCATATCAATATTACTCTATTTCATAGAATCTATGTCCTCTTCTAATACTGCTGTCTGTCATAAATCACCTATGTATATACCAAGGAGAGGGTATTCTAAGTTGGAGAACTTGTTCCTAATCCTTTTCATGATGAATAAAATATGTTTAAACCAAACTTGTTTACCTTTTCGTGTGATCACTTCATTTCAATACAGCGCGTGAAATGCTTACATATATTGTAACGTGACTTTGGTGTATCCTGATTGGTTGAATGACAATGAATCCCGGGGGGGAAAAAAATGCAACTATTTATCTTATAATTATTATTTGGCCTGCCCAGCATAATCCTCACCTAAGCCCACAGAAATAAAACATTATCCCATGGGAATAAATGTCCATGTCCATATTTGAAGAATGTTCCAAACGCCGAGTACATATGCAAAGTGAAAGGAAGTATTTCCAGCAACTGTTCTAAGTGTGCGGAACATGTTCCCTTGAAACAGTAGATGCAAGCCGCACAGCCACTCCGATCACTTCGTATGTACCGGACAAACTTCAGTAAATCAAAAGGAGCAGACATGTGTCAGTTTGTTATCTAAGAACCATTCACTGGATTTTCCTCATATCTTGCACCAATTTTCGTAGGGAGGCCCATTCGGTTTTGGTGATCTTTACAAAATGTGAAAAGTTTATAAGAGAATTCAGTACATTTATGACCACTAGATGAGAGCCTATGTTCGTTTGTCTTGCTGATCTTGTTAACTAACCAAAAAATAGAGCCATGGGCTCTGTAGCTCATCAGGGTTTATATTGTTTAATGATGAAGACAGAAATAGATTTTAAGGTCATGGCTTGAGTCCCTTATTTGAGGCACCACAGGGTCTCCAAATCTAAAATTTAGAATCCCCATTGACAGAGTCTGCACACAATATTACAGCCTTTGAGGTACATTTGTTCTGGAGTAGATGAAAATAGGTTTTTAAGGATGTGACCCCTGTGACCCCATTTGGGGTGACAGGGTCACGAAATCTACAATTTAGAATCCCCATTGGCCAAGGAGTCTGCACACAACTTTTCAGCTCTCTAGACCTTTTGGAACTGGAGAAGAAGATGAAAATAGGTTCTTCAGGATGTGACCCCGGTGACCCCATTTGGGGTCACGGGGTCACAAAATCTACAATTTATAATCCCCATTGGCCAAGGAGTCTGCACACAACTTTTCAGCTCTCTAGACCTTTTGGAACTGGAGAAGAAGATGAAAATAGGTTTTTAAGGATGTGACCCCGGTGACCCCATTTGGGGTGACAGGGTCACGAAATCTACAATTTAGAATCCCCATTGGCCAAGGAGTCTGCACACAACTTTTCAGCTCTCTAGACCTTTTGGAACTGGAGAAGAAGATGAAAATAGGTTTTTAAGGATGTGACCCCAGTGACCCCATTTGGGGTCACGGGGTCAAGAAATCTACAATTTAGAATCCCCATTGGCCAAGGAGTCTGCACACAACTTTTCAGCTCTCTAGACCTTTTGGAACTGGAGAAGAAGATGAAAATAGGTTTTAAAACATGTGACCCCTGTGACCCCATTTGGGGTCATGGGGTCACGAAATCTACAATTTAGAATCCCCATTGGGCAAGGAGTCTGCACACAACTTTTCAGCTCTCTAGACCTTTTGGAACTGGAGAAGAAGATGAAAATAGGTTTTTAAACATGTGACCCCTGTGACCCCATTTGGGGTCATGGGGTCACGAAATCTACAATTTAAAATCCCCATTGGCCAGGGAGTCTGCACACAACTTTTCAGCTCTCTAGACCTTTTGGAACTGGAGAAGAAGATGAAAATAGGTTTTTAAGAATGTCACCCCGGTGACCCCATTTGGGCTCATGGGGTCACGAAATCTACAATTTAGAATCCCCATTGGCCAAGGAGTCTCCACACAACTTTTCAGCTCTCTAGACCTGTTGGAACTGGAGAAGAAGATGAAAATAGGTTTTTAAGGATGTGACCCCGGTGACCCCATTTGGGGTCACGGGGTCACGAAATCTACAATTTATAATCCCCATTGGCCAAGGAGTCTGCACACAACTTTTCAGCTCTCTAGACCTTTTGGAACTGGAGAAGAAGATGAAAATAGGTTTTTAAGGATGTGACCCCTGTGACCCCATTTGGGGTGACAGGGTCACCAAATCTACAATTTAGAATTCCCATTGGCCAAGGAGTCTGCATATAAAATTTCAGCTCTGTGGAGTTATTGGTTCTGGAGAAGAAGTCGAAAAAGCGAAAAGTTTACGGACGGATGGACGGACGGATGGACGGACGGACGGACGCCGGACGCCATGCCATGCCATAAGCCCATCGGGCCTTTCAGGCCTGATGAGCTAAAAATTCAATCATGATACAGAACTGCCTTCCTTTCTTTCGACACGTGTGTGGAGATACCGCAAATATGTGGACAAAATCAATTTAGTATATATGAAATTCTTGGTTCCACAATTTTTTGACAACCCTTTTCGTACTTTGTACAATGAGGATAACTCTGGAAGCAGCAGTTCACATTTATCTCTGTAGCCCTCTATCCCCACAGAGGTTAGTCCCTACAGTGTTCCGGTCCGGTTCCATCACAATTTTATTAATTGAAATTATTATGCTCACAAGTAAAAGCGTACAATTTTCGACATCGGGTGTTCACACACAACAAAATACATTTTTACACATATCAAACTTTTAATATTCCTTCATTTTCAACAATGTACATTTGTACACTATTTACAAAATAAATCAATTCATCAACGATAACATTGACTTGATAGAATATTCAACATAGGGATCACTGGCACAAGTTTAAAGATTTGCAGACAGATTTAGCAAGCAGTTCTCAAAATATATAATGACATCCTACTGTCCCTGAAACAAACAAAAAAACTAAAATGATAACTAACCTGGTTACAGGGCCTCTTTACTGGTAAGGAGGCCCTGAATCAGGATCGTTATCATTTTAGTTTTTTCTTAAGTTTTTCGTGTACTAGAAACCCGGTCAAATTTCTTGCTTTCCTTACATGGAACCAACATGGGACTCTCGTTTCTCCCAAACTCATAGTTATATTATCAATGAACACTCTGTTAAGGTGTAACCCCTGAAAGTAACAGCTCCACCAAATTTGAAGTAAGTCAGTCCAATAATTTGGCAGTAATTTTTGGTCAATTATTTGCACTGTGGTGCGTTATCGACAAAATCACTTACCCAGACACGCAGAGCATTATATCCCACCAAAAACCAGGGCAAATTTTACGACTGACTCGACTCCAAATTTGAGGCCTTGACCATCAATGAAATTGCACAAAGATTCTGCATGTTGCAAGGAGAACATGGCCTGTATTGTGAAGACATTTATTTCTTGAGACATAAAGTTTTGAATTCTGCCATTTTTCTGTATTTCAAAACACCAAATCTCCAACATGTCCAGGAGTCTCTTCTCATTCATTTCAAGTATAATGACGTTCATGACTTGGAGATTTTCTCAAACCAAGACATGTCGCACTTCAATGCTTGTGAAAGGTTTTGCGAGTTTTCTTCACTGTCTGTAGTTGCATTTTTTACTACTTCCTGTTTGGAGGACTTTGACCTTGACCTTTGGTCGACCTCCATGTCAGAGTCAGAGTCCATGTCAATATTCAGCTGTATCCCTTTGTCTATATCCTCTATGTCTTCTTCATCCACATCCAATGTTGCGGAGGATCTGAATATATACAAAAACATTCACTGAAATATTTTGTTATCTTTTAGTTGCCAGCAAATCAATGAATTTCTCATCTTCCACGGATCCTCAAATATTGTATAGCACCTTTCAGATATGACAATTTATGTATTTTAATTATTTGTAAACTTTGTTTATAGGATCAGATATGTTAATCAAAATAATGCTTACAGGATCCAATATGTGAAGCAAAAATAATTTAGGCATGGTATAGATATATCTTATCAGACTAACCGTTGAGTGTCCAGATTTCTAGCAATGGCTAAAGGATAATATGCAATAGAAACCCATATCATTTAATATTTCATGCCACTAATCTCAAACTTTCCAACATGAAACCATATATGAAATAAGCTTGTATATTACAGCCAGATCTAAGACATTCTCTTGTCTAGGATGCATGAACGAACATTTCTAACGTTGCCAGATCAGGGCTGGAGTTACTTTGACAGACTTCATTCATGCATATGGTTTGTAACTCACTTTGCCTCCATTATCTTTGATAGTCTCATCTCCATGAATGTTTGACACAAGGATGGAATGGGAGGTTGCGCCACAAACGTTTGGTTTAACATCTGGAACAAAAAGAATATCAATAAGATATTGAATGAAATAATTCAAAAGTTCATGCAGTACATCTTTACTTAAGAATATAAAACAGCCCATTCCATGACCTAATTATCCATAAATATAGAAAATGGTGTCTTGTATAAAACAAAAACTGTTAGCAGCCATTTTAGCGTGAACACCATTTATTAATTTAGAGAATGGAAAATGTATCCGCATTGCTTAACAGAACCATAACCAGAACTCCATATATTGATTGAGAAGGATTGTTTTGCAATTGTTACATTTCTTTTCCATTTTGTGGGAGTTTTTTTTATTTTCATTAGAAAACATGCTATAGCCCCTTTAATCTGGCAGTAGCACATTGTTTGCGCTCAAATAAGTCGATGAAATGTATTTGCAAAATAATGTTACCAATAGTAAAACACTCTTCTCTCTTCTTCGGAATATCAAGTTAAAAATGAGTGTAGATTTGCATGGTTCGGTAAATTAAGCCATCGTTTTTGTAATTCAAAATAATCAAATGTGTTCAGAATCAAATGGCCGCCATGCAATTTTTGCTTTATACCCAACATCTATACCACCACTCTGGATAACTGGTTTGTGTTATAAGATGTTTTACCCTCTATTAAATTTAAATTTAAATGACATAAAGTAAAATTTTTTTTATTAAAAACGTGCCACAGACCCTTTAAGACAACTGAAATGAGCAGGGCACCTACCTGTTTCACATACTGTGTCTCTCTGCTGCCAGTTGACATGTCAAGTTGGTCGTGTTTGGGAGATCTGAACCCGGACTTGTTGTGGCCTGTGACAATCAGACTCAGAGCGGACTGGGGAAGCTTTTGTCTGATAGATATCTGGGGAAAATATAATCAAAATTGAACATGAATGTATTAAGTCTGCAGATGTAAATGCCCACTTTCCATTCTTGAAAATTGATGTTGGTACAATATCATATGGCTGGAAACGTGAACATTACAATTGATTAGAAATACAAGTTAGTAAGACAGTGAACAGATGTCACATTCTGTTTTCATTCATTTTGGATCATAATATCTGCAATTTATTTACACAGTCAATTACAAAATTGGAACTTGCACTCATTAGTATATTTTGATGAAACATCTTAAATTTTGTTCAATTATTTAACATTTCACCTCCTAACTAAGTTATAATCTAGTTTAGTTATTAAAATACCTGGAATATTTTTTTTGTTAAAGATTTACAATTCCTGAGAGTCATCCTCTAATAAGGAATGGTTTAAAGCTAATACATTTATTAATTAATATATTAAGATATGTAACACACGAATAACTTTCTAACTTTTTACCTTTTTACTGGCATGGTGTCCCGGTGTATGATACTGCACTGTGAAGAGCTCCTGACTTCTGGTCATGTAGTAGAGTTGAGAATATCTCTGCCAGAATAGTCTCCCTTTGCTATTCTCTGAACTCTCCTCTGTGTGAGGAATGAAAACTGCACTGACAACATCGCTCTTCTGTTTCTGGGTGAACACTGGTTCCGGATTGGAGGGTTCAAATACATGCACTGTAAAGAATGGACTATTTGTTATAAACAAATTGGAATACCACTGTGACTTAAAAAGAGACTTGTTTATATCATTTCAATATTAGTGTCCGTTTTGAAATAAAAACACAACATAATTCAAGGATTTTAATAGCACTGACAAAATCTTCACACGAGAGAGATTGACTTTCTTCATGGTGATAACATAAATGAAAATATTTTCGAACTCTTGATATGATAATGTTTAGCAATCTTGGACAGACTGATGCAGCTGAAAGACAAACACGCACACAATATGAAATACTTTCAGCTTTCTGTTCAGTGCACCATTCATCAAAGTGTATTATAGGTTTGTACCGAAACCATATTTATTATTAATTATTAATCTCATAAAATCGTATCAAAATTTTAAAAAGTTTAAATTCATAAGACTTTATTTTCAAGAAAGAAAATTTCTTTGTCGTGCTTTAGTTTGCTGTATTCTTGGATATGAATCGAAACCGAAATAGTACTGGACTGAGTGTTCTGTACTGCAATACAGTCAGGCCTCGATAATCCGAACGCTTCCGTTTTTCATCAAAAACGTTCGGATAGTGAAATGTTCGGATTACTGAGTACTGAGCACTACTTAAGAGATTAGATTGGTTACATCTTCCTACCGTTCGGAAATTGCGAGATTCGGATTATCGGTGGCCGGATTATCGCGGCTTGACTATACATACTAAACCAAAGCAAAAGTCCACCATTTCAACCCAACGCAAAAGCCAGACAGGCCTGCAGGTTTTTCTGCAATACGATAGCAGGTAGGCAGCAGCTTTGAACACTTACAGGTCAGCATTTAATCATATTACCTGGGAGAAAACTTACAATTGCCATTATTGGAGAAGACTGCCATGTACTTGGACAAGGGATCATCAACAATCACTGAAGCGGAGATGGAGACACTCCACTGAACTGGAACAAAAGAATAATTCTTGTCAAAAATCTCCAGTAACATACTCTCATAATTAGTATCTCTATTCGTTATTATTTTCTTCCTGCCGGGTATGATCCAAGTAATATCACTCATTCCATATTTCTTTCATATGTCTTTTCTACTTAACAAAATACCAGCGGGTCGTTCTTTTTCAAACAAGATAGCAAATATAGCTAGCAGTAATTAATCAGTAATTAAGCCGGTTTTTTTCTCTTTCTATTTTATGAGTTACTGTCATCATGTTGGTTACCATCATCTTTATAGAAAGGTTAACTTTTTAAAAAATATTTCCCCATCAAATCATATTTCAAACTGATAAGATCCAATGAACATTAATTTGAATGTTACGTACTTTCTGAAACAGTTGCTTCCCTTTCAAAACTTTTCACAAATAACAATAATGAGTGAAAAGTCAAGGAACTCAAGAGAGAAAACTCTTACCTGTACAGGACAGCAAATTCCAAACATTGAGTTGAGTGTCTGTGGCAGACACCAGAAGATGGCAGCACGAGTCTCGGCCAAACAAAAGTTGTCTACACAATGAGATAAAGAGACAGGAATTACTCATTTAGCTCCGGCAATTGGAAAATAGACATGAATACAATGGAATGAATATCTAAATGGCTGATTTGATTTAGCTGTTGGAAGTATGTATTCTCTTTGATGTACATTTAAAAAACAACAAGTGTCAAGTACACAACCATAGACTATGCAAGTGATTAATAAAATCATTACGACAAGAACATAAATTTTCAAATATTCAAACTCACCTGACGTTGTCTCTGGTAAAACTATTAGTGAGAGTAGTTCTGAGGACATTAGTATCTGGATCCCAGAGTGTAATGGCGGACTGGAAGACGACAGCGAGCAGAGAACCATCCTCAGCAAAGGCAGTTTCTCCCGCCTCCATATCTCGGTAGAACCCAACAGAGTCACAGCTCCATTTGTTGTTAGCTCCTGTATAGTGGAAGAGTCAGGTGAGGTGATTTGGGGTTTAACCCCGTTTTCAAGAGTATTTTACTTTTATCCCCAAAAGTGTCTTAAAAGGAGGGTTCTATCGGGGTATTTTTTGTGGAAACGAAATTCGGGAGGATATTCCTGTTTACATATATATGTTATTAACATGGTTAAAACACAGTGAAATTGGAAGATACTAATGAAGGTAACATTTTGATGACTTTATATTTCACAACTTGATAAACACAAGGGCACATTTGTTGAAAAATAAAACAATGAGAACTGAAGCCATTCATCGGAGCTGCGAGTCGGGAAAACTTCGCTACAGCATAACAGGAAATTGTTTATTAGTTTTATTACATGTCATGTGTTACTATGTGAATACTCTATCAGTGTATGTCTTTAGTTATCAAAAAATTGCAAAATTGGGTACAATATAGCGTGTTTTCATATCACGTAATGCAAAACATCCAATATGGCAAAATTACTCTCCCTTTAAAACATGGTATTTCATTTTCATTTCATTTCAGAATAGATCTACCCTTTGTTTTGCTGTATCACAAAAGTGACATTATTTTGAAGATTTTTTTTACATCATGAAGATATAGAAATCTTGAATAGATATAAATGTAAGGACAAAGACATAGTCATAGCTGTCAGCAGAACTGAGCTCATCAAGGTTAAAAATATAAAGTCACATTGGACAAGTTATACGTACTGTAAATATCAGTATCATCCACAAGCGTCCAGAGCTTGAACTTGCGATCGGCGGCGCTGGTGACAGTGAGGGGCGGGGTTTGACTGGAGGTGTAGGGGCGGAGCTTCAGTGAGCACAGGGCTTCGTCATGGGGACGGTCTACCACCGTGTTCATCACATATCTGCAAGAATATAAGAAAAATAAGTAAATTGATGCTAGTTTTATGGACAAATGGACAGGTGAACAAACAATATAGCCACACATTGACTATTCAAGGGCTAAATATTACACGAAACAGGAAGATCTACAAGACAACCAATGAGAAGCAAGTTACCTCTGTGACTCTGTGTCGTATCTCCAGAACTTGAGCTGCATCTCGGGCGACATCACTCCGTCGTCCCACAACTGGTAGGTGACCAGCCAATCACCTCGCTCATCCATACCGGCCCGTGTGATATGAGTCATAGTCAGCGGGTTCTTCAGGCTCTCAGACGATATGTAGTTCTGCTGTACTATGTCCAGCTGTAACATAGGATATGAAGAGACGTCATCTGGAGTCTTAATTTTGCTTTAAAGATGCATCCATTGTGTTTCATAAAGTTTTATTTCGCTTTAATACATGCCAACATACAATATGTGCTGATTTCAGTTGAAACAATTTCACTCAACTTGCATATTCATCCCCAATCGTCATATTTACTACTTTTCACTTAAAATCGAACAACATCATTATACATGTGCAGAAACCGAAACTACATGCCCCATGTACATACACAGTAGTTTTAAGATCTATTTAACATTATCAACCCAATTTTGTCTTTATGTCTGTTGAAAATAAGTTTTGAAATCTACGTTTGACTAATAGACGTGCGCCACATGTGGTACCTCGTCCTGTTTTCGATCAGAAATCGATACATTTACCTTTTACATGAAAACAGCAAAAGTCAGTAGGTACTCCTCCATCAAATAACACAATAATAGCATATGTGAGCCTAAACAACAAGTTGCTGAGTTGATTAGTTCTAAAACAATGAACAGGAATATTTCTGTATTAACAGGTAAAGGCCTTTATATGCCATTCAAAATTCTCTTCCAAAGGAGATATTTCTCATCAACTTCCATAAGCGAGCAAGTCTCAAGGCAAACCTAGTTCAGCAAAAAAGATTTCATCCGTTAAAGTTGCAGCCAGCTAAGTAAAAACCTTGCTCTCTGGTTTTATATTGATTTCTTACAATCTCATTAAAAGCAAGAGACATTGCCCGATCATTAAGGTACTCAGATCGAAACGCAGTTAGATACAAGTATTATGTTTTGTAGTGTGGATTTCTTACCACTAGTTTTGCCGTTTCATATGACAACGGAAGAACCTCCTTAACAGTGGCGGATACAAAGTGGTGGGGTGGGGGAGGGGGGTGAGTTCAAAGGGTTCCCCCCTCCCCCCCCCCCCCTCCCTCCCTTTTGCAAAATATTTTGTACATTTGATGAACCCCATAGGGTAACCTATAAGCCCCACCCTCTTCACCCTCCCTTTGAAAATTTCTGGATCCACCTATCCTTAAACATGTTTTTTTATTATTAATTTCATACCACTAGATAACCACACTCACATTATAGAGCTGTTTGTCTGCATGTAGAGAGAAGAATTGCAGGTGCCCTGGCCTCCCATTGGACAAGAGACATTTTGACCTTGGGTCACACAGCAGACCGACAGGGTTCCCATGTTTCTCCCTGGTCCGTGTCAGACCCTGGTAGATCTGTCGGATCTGCAGCGTGTTGCTCAGCAGGTGAATTCCTGCAATATAGAGGGATTTTGAAAGTGGCAGTCGAAAATCATTTTATATGGTATCAATTTGCTATATTTGGGTCTTTTGTTAGAGGTTACTTGGAGAGAATATATGAGATAGCATCTGACGTTACAGTCCATGAGAATGAACCACACTCCATGGTCTTTGTTCACAACTTCCAGGCATCATTCTGGAAAGGTGTATTAAAGGTGTCCAATTGTCCAATGAATATACTTCTCATCATGATGTGAGTCCCACTGTCCCATTCAACATGTACAGATGAAATGCAGTGTTGTTCATAGATGATCAGTCAGGAGGGTCATGTTGGCCAATTCTGAATAAATAGGATCTAAGTATCTAAATTTTAAAGAACACCATACAAAGCCAAAAAGGGTGGGAAATTTTCCACTGGACCACCTCTAAGATCAACGCTGTAATTGTTGTATTCAACTGACCATTATCCTCATGCGAGACTGCGTACACGAGGTTGTCCGACGAGACGGTGATGTGGGTGATGGGAGATCCGAGTCGAGGCAGGAAGTCCTTGTAATGGGTCTCGTACTGCCACTTTACCAGTGTGCACTCATGTCCTCCACTCAACAGGTAAGATCCTGCAAAACAAGGACCATAACTCTTGAAATAATCAGTTCACCCACTGGTACATAAGGTCACTGACAAACACAGATCGAGTTATGCATGAAAGGACTCAGAGCCTACCATAATATCTCTCAGAGGGGTACTCTACATGTCTGTATTTGTAGTACGGGGTGCTTATCAGGGAACACTGAAGTGATATGTCTGTAGTAGTTATTTCTCTCTACACATACCTTCTGGAGAGAAGGCTAGGTTGATGACGGAGAGAGCGTGCCAGTGATACACCGACTTCACCATCTGTCTCTCGTTAGTGAAGTTGTACCTGCAACAGATCAATAAAGGGACCATTCTGTTAAGTAATTTTCACAGCTTTTGTATATGAGGGTTCTCGATTTTCAGTTTCATTAGGTTAACCATTTGATGAATTAATAGTGTCTTAACAGTTTTTAACCCAAGTCCATGGTTGTATGGGACTACGTTTTTTTAACTTATAAAAGCGTTGAGGTTTTCTCACATATTTCATCCTAAATTTTACAAAAGGAAGTAGCTTTACAAACTTTATTGATTATGTTAATCATTTTCATACACAGAAATCTTGCAATATTAAATGGTTGATGTAAAAGAATGCATGGGATCATAAAAGTCATGTGTTTTAAACATATTTATTCATGTTAATTATAAATGAATTAGGACATGCAGACAAGCCAAAGACTTATCTAAATGCCTGTTCTCGTCAAGATACAAGAACATTTACAATGTAAACAATATAAAAGTTATGTTAGAAATGTGATCACTTTGGTAACACAGGAGTATAAATCTTTTCCCCTTTGAATTCACGGTTTCTTCATCACACTTTATAGAGGAATCAAAATGGCTTCATGTGTGCATCGTATACAGAGCAAGGATGGATTGTGACGTCACCAGAATATTACATCAGATGATAGCTACTGTCTAGGATGTGATTGTCAACGTTTTGGTTTGTAGAGACAAGGGCCCATGAGACTAAACTTTGAAAACAACCAGGCAGGGGTTCAGAACGTACCAGTAGTATATCTTGCCATCAGCACAGCCTGTAGCTAGCGACGTCTCTGTCGGGTGTGCTGCAATACAGGTGAGTTGGGTGTGCTGCACTTTGTACCTGCAATATACAGCCAGGTAGTGTGACACAACAGAAATTTCACTTCTCAAGATATCTCAGAATGACATGAGTTGATTAAATACACATCACAACATTCAGTAATAAGATTTGTAATTTTATGTAAAATGGAAGATATTGATAGCAAATAAAATTTTTAAGTTTCACATAACCCTAAACTCAAAATGAAAAGTTTTAAGCGATTTTTTCAACTAGTATACGGTACATACCAAAGATTATAACTTTATCCAAATAAATGAAACAACAAGGGAGTCATAAGATGCTTTATCATCGCTCCAGGTGATTGAAAATTAACCAGTACAAAAAGTGTATGGTTGTCTTTTTAAATTGTAAAATGTTGTAATCTGGATCTTAATTTACCCTCTGATTGGTTTAATACAAATACTATATTACTATGATACAAAGTCGCGTTTCCATAGGAAACACATGTTTGTACCATTTTCTCCTTACTTTGGTTATCATTCTGACTAGCACTAAAACAACAACTTCTTTCTTGTGAAGATACACAATGTTTAGAGTATATGTTTCTCTTCATCAGATGGAATGTTATATAATGTCTCCTTCAATGAGAATTTTCAAATTTTAGTTTGTGCAACAACAGGCATATATTTTGTATTTTACTTATTAATAATCCTTTTTATGCTCATTCCTTAGTTTATTTCATTTTATATTTACCATTATGTTTCCCTTTTTTTTTATCATCATTTATCACTGTTTTAATCAACCGGAAGTACGTCACAACTTTTTTGTATTTAAGATAAGATAAGATAAGATAAGATAAGATAATTCTTTATTATCCCGAGGGAAATTTACATTACATCTAATACAGTCTCCAGTATATATTAAACAAAAACATACAACAGCCATATAAACAATATAAACAATATTATAAACATTATATACACTTGTGTAAATTGATCATTAAAAAATCATTCCAAAAATTTTCCATTAAAGGCATAAATGCTATTCAGTACAAAAGATTGACGAAACCTGTTTGTTCTACTCGTCAGCATACGCAGTCTGCGTCCAGAGGGCAGCGAAGAATATTCCGAAAAAAGTATGTGAGTTGAGTCACTTAGAATTTTATTTGCTTTTTTTGAAAGATGTTGATCATAAAAACTGCCGATACTTTCAATAGGAAGGCCAATAATTTTTGAAGCGGTGTTAACAATTTTAGAGAGTTTATTTTTATTTTGAACAGACAGATTTCCGTACCAACTCAAAAAATTAAATGTTACTACACGTGACCTCTGCCTCCTCTTGTTTACATGCCTCTTCACCAAACATTGGTTTTTTATCGAATGTTATATAATGTCTCCTTCATGAAGGAGTAAGAATATTCTCTGAAACTCTGAAACTCTGAAACAATACAATAACAAAGTTAATCCCCTCAAATACTTAATTCTAAAGCTCAACAAAAAACATACCTCAAGAGTTTCTTGTTATGCCAGATGATTAGCTCTCTGTGGTTTGGTGCTATAGCAGCGTAATAACTTTCCTGGAGAAAATCAACATATTAATACATCAAAAAGAACATTGTCATTGGACACATAACTCATAATAGGAAGCATACAGTTGAAAAGAAACTAAACTTAAAATACTTGCTATTATTGCCACATGAAATCTCAGTGTGAATGCATTCGAAATGTAGGCATGGATACATTTAAGAACATACAAAGAAATAGGTAAAATGGGAGCTTTGGTTAAGTAAATTTTAGAAGCAACAACAAAACAAATTTTTTCTTGAAAATAAAGATCTAATAATACACAAATGATAATAAATAAGTATTTAATACATAAATGAGATAAAATATGATTTGAAGTATAGTGCATCAAACTGAAAGAATATGTAGTTGTGACCCATGTCATCCCCAAACGTATTTCTTACCTTGGCGCCAGCTGTCACCATCTTCAGATCAGCGCTACAATGGTCAAACACATAGTAGGGTTTGGAGCATGTGGAGTCTTTCACTGTGAACGTGTACTTCACAAGCTGACCAGCTGAGAACAGAGTGATGAAGAAAGTTTGAATTACATTATCTTCAGGCGAAGATTGTAGGTACACTTGATTTGCACACTAACTGAAAATTATATTGGCTATGCTTGATTCGGGACCAAGGGCACTACCCGGCGTACGCCGCCGGAAGCGACGTAACCGGCTAATCACTTGATTGGAACCCGACATACGGCTTAGGCGTACTCTGAATGCTCCGGTTGAAAATAACCGGCGAAGGCGGCGTGTAATGGCGGACAAATGTTATCCTTGCAACATTCAACAACTACTTTTTTTATGAATTTGCTTTTGACAATTAGATTTATTTCAAAATATTACTGGTTCTTTAAAACAATGCATGAGACTTTAATAAAATATTAACAAGTTTTGAAATAATTCCCAAAAATACTTGTATGATATAAAATACATGTTTATTGAAGCTAGTTTGAGGGATGATGACGTCTTCCTGTCTGTTTTTACACTTGTTTCAACTTTAGTCTGGTCCAGGAACGGCGTACGACAGACATATGGTCGGTGTATACACCGCTTAAACAAGTAAGTCTGACATATGGTCGGTGTATACGCCGCTTAAACAAATTAAGCATAGCCACAATCTTCAGGCGAGATCATCTGTGTGCCAGGATATTCACCAGCTGAGACACTATTTTCAGTTGAGCTCATGTTGCCAGAGATAGATTTGATTCTGCCAGTGAGCCGGCTGGCAGGTCACGTGTTAGTGCAAGTGGCTCAACACCTGCTATCAGCTAGTTTAGAACAAATCAAGTGTACCCAACAAAAGGTCCTTGAGAATTTACTTTAAGTTATGAGCACAAAAAAGAACATTCTCTAGACATGCTATATATCAACCCCTCTTTGATAAATTCTGTGAAATATTCTTATGAATAATAAAAGTCAAAAGTGGCAGATTCTAAGGAGTTTAGCAGCTATGAATCATAACATACAATCAAACGGTGACCAAGGCATATTATAATGGAGCTAAGTGGCAGATCCCTTCAACTTCAACACTTCCAAGTTGAACCCCTCTCTTCTCCAGCAAGTGAACCCCAACCCCAATCAGGATCCCCCTTTGTAGCCATACGGAAATTATGAAAATGAGGTGAACGTAGTATTACCTTGAACATTTGCTTTCTTCTGAGTTTTCTGAAGAAGGCAAAACTGGAACTGTCCTCCACTTGCCGTGACGTTGACAAACCCATACAGTGGATGGGGCAGAGACACAGCCTGAATAATGGAGAAAAATATTTAATTTGTTGACAAATGTAATGAACACAAAAAGTGCCACAGACTTAGGATATTGATGTGGCTGTTACTAGGAAATATCTGCGGAAGGGAGCTAATTCATTTCAAAGGGGCCGCTTATTGTCTTTTTTATGAACATAATTTTTTTTTTCTACCTAAAATGTTATTCATAGATCTGATAGACAACATATTAAGCAGTATTATTGCTTGATGACCAGTGGAGAGAGATAATATCTCAAATTCTAAACATGTAGTATCTTTTACATTGGTACAAGTACTTAACACTTAGAGATAGGGTTCTATTGGAGTATCTGCCATCTTGTTAATGTGCATATTACTAAGGTTGAAACGATACACTTGGGCCTAGAATCGGTACACATTGCAGTACAAGAAACTTGGTTCGTTACATTTTGGTTCGGTTCAGAACCAAGAATGGCGGTACTAAAGCCATAAAGAAAAAGTACTTGAAAATAACGTTTAATGAACGTAAAATTGGAAAACCTTAAACTAAAAACAAATTTTATGAATCTAGGAACATAAAATATGGTAAGCAGTAGAGGCACAAAGCAAAAATACACTTTTTGCACCAAACCAAAACCAAATAGGGCATTTCAACTAAAGTAGTTGTGAACCATTTCAGCCCTAATTACGTGAAATGAGAAAAAGATTTTACTTTTTTATTTAAAAATATTCTGATAGTTGTTAAGTCAAAATTTCTCATGATCCCCTCTAAAAATGGCAGTTTATGTTTAGATTGTCGGAATGTCCCCACCTTCAGCATAACACCATCTGCGTAGTCCCAGAAAATAACCTGAGCGTCTCGTCCACATGTCAGCAACTGCAAATACGAAACAATGGTTGTGAATTTGTGAAATACTTTACTCTTAATTTCATAAAATTACAGCTAAATTTGAAACAAAATCAAACTGAATTAGTTGTTTATGTAAAATTCTTTGAAGAGTGATATAATCAGGCAAACAATAATTATTTACCGTATTCGACATATTTAGCGCCCTGGGCGGTTAGAAAAATGGCAAAATGGGCGCTTATTTAAAATGACCTTATCATTCAGTCCAGGAAGTAAAATGCTTGGATATTTTCAATCTACACATAATGAGATAAGATTTATATAAGATTTTATCAACATCCACATTTCAAACTTATAGATATATAAATCACATTTTCGGTTGGGAGCTAATTTTTTTTTTAAGTAAAAACGTGGTTTGGGGGCTTTTAAAAAAGGGCGCTAATTATGTCGAATATATTAGTTGGTTTACAGATTTTCCTTCCTGGATTGTGACCAATTTTGACAAAATAAAATGCTTCTCAAATTACCTCCCAAATAAAAAGGATGCCAGATTTTTATACCAAACTAAAAATATAAGTGAAAAATTATTATTTCCTCAATCAATTCTATGCCTGTTTTGCTTACCTGAAAATACTTCATTAACACAAGAGCAAAGTTGAGGTTTTAAGTCAATTGATTTTGCCTTTCCTTACATGGTAATTTTTGCAGTCTTGCAGTTATATAGATACACTATATTATTTTTTATCATAACATACTGTATCTGGGACATTCATCCTAGTAGGGCTGGGACTGGTAACCTGGATACCCGGGACGGGTGGGTACTGAGTCGAACCCGGGTGCCAATCATATTACCCAGACCTGCTATTGACCGTTTAATTTGTTATTCTTTCATTTCAAGATTGCAATGTATTTGTAGATTCAAAATTAATATTAAAATCAAATTATCAATCATAATAAATTTTACTGATATAGCCATGGATTGCTATGCTTGTTAGCTTTCTATGTCCAAACTTCAGCCCACCAGTTTATCAAATTATTACAAATAAATGTTGAAGATCGACAAAACGGGTATCCGGATGGGGCAGGGTAATAAATGGTCGGATACCTGGTCCCAGCCCTACATCCTAGTAATATGCGAGTACTGATTCTCACTTGTAACTTATTGGCTGGGTTGAGAGTGAGGCCTGTGACTTCCTCCTTGTGAGCTTCAAGTTGTCGGAAACATTCTCCACTCTCTGTACTGTAGACTTTCACACTGCACCCAGATGCACAGAACAGACACCTGCCAAACCAAGTTAAAGTATGGATCAAATATTTGATAAATGTATTCAAAACATAAATGTTCACTTCCCAGTTGAGTCAAGTAAATAACAAGTAAATCACAAGGTTTTTTTAAAGGCAATACGTACACATTGTATTAATTGTTGATGTTCACAATAAAACTTAGACTTATGTTATCGGTTTTGGTTATGTGTTGGACTTTTATTATTCATATTCAATTCAACTGTCAAGTATAAACTAGTTCAGCATGCTAGATGTCTTCCTACGTTGGGTGCGCAGTCGTCGCACATAAACCGACGTTGTTTAGAGTATCTGAACTAGCATTTTGCTTAAGAAGGATTTTAAGTTACTTCACATGTCAGTACTAAGTGCCTGGCTCGGGTATTGGTTATAAAGGTTGATAGAAGGTGTAAAAAAACGTTATTGAGACTAAAAATGCCTTCTGTTTTGTATTTAAATGTACGACTATTACATCAGTTTATTTTAGTGTAATTTTAACATTTTGAGCAAATATCAGATACTGAGATAGGCAGCTCCTCTATATGTCGTCAGATATTATTGTTCATCAGGTATTTAATTTGTACGATCAATTAAAACTCTAGTAATAGAATGGTCTGCAACATTTAATCATTAGGTGAAATGCGCGGTGATCGAAAACAGGACAATATAGCATTTGACAAAACGCGTTCGTAAAAAATATATTTTATATTGCAAATAATTTATTAACAGTGCATTAAAAACGTGTTCAATACTTTGCGTCGTGTGAAAATACGGGTTTCGTCTGCACAATACTTGCTCCAGCATGTAAACACACGATCGGTTCATCGTCAACACTCTCCACGTGCGGCATGGTCGTCGCCATTTATTACATGATATGTAACGAGTCTGTCCATTGGCTCGTCCCCTAATAATAACCAATCATACGTTATGTCTTATCATCATTGTTGGAGTCTCTACTTCCGGCCTTTCCACTGATGAAATTCTGAAAAGTATTTTGTGGATTCAGAAACTCTCATATAACCATGGTTAAATTCAGTCCAGGCACCAAAGGAAGGATCACATCTTTGATGACGGCTACAAGAGTTGTATTTCAATGGGGATTCATTCCGGCAGTCATTTACTTAGGTAAACAAAAGTATATGAACACATTGTCATTGGAGAGAACCCCAGTCCTTCATCATTATGTTTATGGTGATGAAATGTGACAAATATTGAAGATTAAAACGTAAAACATCATCTATTTCATGATTATACGGTTATTTAAATTCAGAAAGTCATAATTATGTTTGTTTTGACTGCAATTTCAACAAATAATTTATTCTCATGAAGATTCAGAAATGTTTATAAGAGACACTTGTACAGTTTTCTGGGGTTTTTTTCAGGTTTCAGAAAAGGTGCAGACGAGGGAACACCTGATTTGACAATTTTCAGGTAAAAATAAAGATCAAAATGTTGTGTAATGACACTAAATTGCTAGCCCTTTGTTGGTAGATCTTGAACTAAATTAACTAAAACATTCAACTATAATGTGCATAATGAAATAAAAAATATAGATCAAATATTTTGTGATGATCACTATGATAATCAGTAACAGGTAGAAATTAGTACGGTTATCCATGACTAGTAGAAAATATTTTGGGCTATTCATCAGCATTGTGACTGGTAGTCAGCAGTACTACCGGTAGTTAAATGAAAGACGATTTGATCATGTTAATGAATCTCATTTTGGTAGCTGGAATATATTTTGCACAAATTGAAAATCAGGGGATTATCTTCAGTAGCCAATCTATTTATGTTCTCTGTTTCAGTCTACTGTGGCAGTGATTGCAGTTATAGAAGATCTGTTGTAGATTCTACAAGAGTGGTACAAAGTTTATCTGGAGATGCCATATTCAGACTGTAACCTTGTACTGTGGAAGAAGTATGAATGATATTGTGTGCTTGTTGAAATGAAACATTTCACCCGATAATTATTTGTCTGTTGTCTGTCAAGTACATATGAATGACAGTTCTATTGTCAATAATTGAACTACATACAGGTCAAATAAGTCTCAACAATCTAAAAGCAAGTGAATATTGTTGTAACCCAAGGGGCAAGTTTCCATTAAAGTTGCACAATCTCTCCATCTAAGGTAGCTATTTTTGCCATTATTGATTAAAGAGAGTACTGAACTTTACCGGGCGCTAGTAATTATCAACTTCACTGCACTACCAACCCTTACATTAGATAAATTGCAATTTCCTTCTTTTGAATTCTTATTCCAGTACCCGAAATGCTGAGCAATATGTCCTACATGCAGTATGGTTTCAGTGTAATGCTGCATTTAAATTCAATTCTGTGCCATCAATGGTTTGTGAGTTTAAATCAACGTAGACCAGTTTCACTTCAGTTGTTTACCACAATGCTATTACAGACTTTCTCCCTGCAATTACACTTAAGTGAAACCTCTTGAAAGTGACATATTATTTTGAATCAACTCATCTTACCACACATTTCATTACCAACAAGTCAAATTGAATTAATGAAAGCACAAGGACGAGTAATTAGCAGCTCCGACTTACCGGTAGTTAGTTAAAAGTGATCACTGATTGTGTGACCTTGAATTTTAAAGGTCAAGGTCACGAAATAGGGTCATGGTCACCAGTTCTGAAATCACTAAATAACTTCTTTCCAAGGAGGTATCAACACCTCATATACATAACGTCTTACTTATGCCCCTTGGGAATTATTTTGGCATGTTCATATTCAAGGTCAAAGGTCAAGGTCACATGTTCTGATATTGCTAAAACAATCCTTGTAAACACGATAACTTGAAAAATATTTGTGCTATCAGGCTCTTATTTGGTATATATCAACTATGGAGAAAGGCCAAGATTTGAAAAGGTTTTTCGCTAACATCCATCAAAGGTCAAGGTCATAGAGAGGTCACAACTTAAGCATGCTTTTGCAAAAATGTCTTATTTCAACTATTAACACTTTTAATCATTACATGATTGTGATACACAATTAAAAGTGATCACTGATTGTGTGACCTTGAATTTTAAAGGTCAAGGTCATGAGATATGGTCATGCTGACCCGTTCTGAAATCACTAAGTTACTTTTTTCCATGAAGATGACACCTCATATAGATAGCTTAATTTCTTTCTTATACACCTGGTGAATGATTTTGACATGTTCACATTCAAGGTCAAAGGTCAAGGTCATGAGTTCTGAAATCACTACAACAATCCTTGTAAACATGATAACTTCAAACTTTTTTTTTGCTTTTAGGCTCTTATTTGGTATATATGAACTATGGAGAAAGACGAAGATTTGAAAACGTTTTCGCTAAAATCTGTCAAAGGTCAAGGTCACAGTGAGGTCAAAACTTAAGCATGCTTTTGTGAATATGCCGTATTTTAACTATGAACACTTTGAGTCATTGCATGATTATTATACGCGACGAAAAATTATCATTGATGGTGTGACCTTGAAGGTCAAAGGTCAAGGTCATGAGATACTGGTTAAGGCCACGTTAATCCTTTGATCAAATTTTGAAAGAAGAAATAGGTTTTAAGAACAAACTTGTGAAAAGTGACCCCAGTGATGATTACTAATAACTCGAATAATGAACAAACTTTTGTTAAAAATAATTCCCATTTTATTGATGCTGACGAGAAGGCGGAACAGGGAAAGGCAAGACCCTAAGTTTCGGAGCTGCTCTGCTTTAGCCGTGTCCCGCAAATGCTAATCTAGTTATGTTATATTTCCTTCTTCTCTGTCATGTTTAAAATTTCAAGTGCATCAAAAAGTGACCGTTTTGAAAAAAGGCAGTATGCAATGACAGGAATTATATATTGCAAAGAAACCTTGTTTGAATGTTTAGCCTTGACTTTATTGGATTGGAAATGTTCAGACGATTTCAGCTTGTTTGATTTTCCCCTGAATAGGTTTCCATTTTATTTCCAAACAGGTTACTTGACTCATAAACCTCGTGCACCGTTTGTTTTAAAACAAGAGTTATGTTGTGCAAGTGATAGAGAATCCTGATTGTTTACAATCCAAATTGTTTGTGCAGTAAGCAACATTGTTTCTACTGAGCTTCCAATCTGTTTCCAAAAAAGTCAGTGAGATATGAATTTCTTTATCTATAATAATAATGAGCATACTTATACTATGCTGGACCCATATTTTCGAAGCTCTCTTAGTATTAAGATAGTCAGAAGTGCCATACATTAACATTGACTTACAACTATCTTAGCACTAAGACAGCTTAATATAAAAAATATGGGCCCTCAGCCCACACATTATTATCCCCCGCCACAACGAAGTTGGCGGGGGATATAGAAATGAGCTCCGTCCGTCCGTCTGTCCGTCTGTCCGTCTGTGCTTTTCCATTCCGGCCTCAAACTTCAAAACTATAAGACATATCTCAACGAAACTTGTCATCATGTGTAGATGTGCCTTTTGGGGTTTTCAACTTCTTCGAGTTATTTTTTTTTACCGTTTCCATGGAAATGTAACTTAGAATTTCGTTTCCGGATCAGAACTCGAAAACTATAAGACATATCTCAACGAAACTTGGTGTGTGGAACAAACCTCATGTGTAGATGTGCCTTTTGGGGTTTTCAACTTCTTCGAGTTATTTTTGTTTACCGTTTCCATGGAAATGTAACGTAGAATTTCGTTTCCGGATCAGAACTCGAAAACTATAAGACATATCTCAACGAAACTTGGTGTATGGAACAATCAATATGTGTAGATGTGCCTTTTGGGGTTTTCAACTTCTTCGAGTTATTTGTTTTTACCGTTTCCATGGAAATGTAACTTAGAATTTTGTTCCGGATCAGACTTCGAAAACTATAAGACATATCTCAACGAAACTTGCTGTGTGGAACAATCATCACGTGTAGATGTACCTTTTGGGGTTTTTAACTTCTTCGAGTTATTTTTTTTTTACCGTTTCCATGGAAATGTAACTTAGAATTTCGTTTCCAGATCAGAACTCAAAAACTATAAGACATATCTCAACGAAACTTGGTGTGTGAAACAATCATCATGTGTAGATGTGCCTTTTGGGGTTTTCAACTTCTTCGAGTTATTTTTTTTTACCGTTTCCATGGAAATGTAACTTAGAATTTCATTTCCGGATCAGAACTCGAAAACTATAAGACATAGCTCAACGAAACTTTGTGTGTGGAACAATCATCATGTGTAGATGTGCCTTTTGGGGTTTTCAACTTCTTTACAATTTTTAATTTAATTTGTTGAATTTTTACCATTTCCATGGATACATAACTTAATAATTAATTTCCGGAGCAGAACTAAAAAACTGCCATGGATGTATTTTGAGCTTATGGCATGGCACAGTGTCCGGCATCCGTCGGTCCATCCATCCATCCGTCTGTAAACTTTTCGCATTTTGTCTTCTCCAGAACGACTTGGTCTAAGGAGCTGAAATTTTGCTTTGCTCACAACCTAAAAAACCTATTTTCATCTTGATCAGCAAACGATAACCATCAGTTGCAATGAACCTTATATTGGGTGGGCTAAGGTTGTTTTGATATGTTACAAACCTTACAGGGAGTGGCATCCCTGCCCTGCTGAGCCAACAAATCATCATCCATCCTGCTACATCAGGCTATAAGGAGAAGGTTCATAGTCACTGTTATTCAACAACTATTCTTCAATAAATTTTCCCAAAGGCGGGGGATATGGCCGACTCTGTCTGCTTGTTAACCTGGTGTAAGGACCAACATTACACATTCCACCTCCATACTCCGAAACATCATGTATTTTCACATAATCCAGATACAGTCCGATTAAAGTCGTCCTTGTTCCGAGGAATACAACTTGCAAAATAATTCATCTACTGGGATACGAACTGGTTCTGTAGATTCCTTGCCACAAGTTTAGCACAGACGAAGCTCAGTCAATTAGCTGACCAATCACATCATAGTTTTTCTTTAAAAGCATTCGGAACAGACAAAAGGATAGCTGTTTGGAGTTATCTGCCCCTAGCTTCTTGCACCGAAAGCTTTTGTTGGAGGTCTTGTGATTGGTTAACTGAATTGCGTCAGAACATGGGAGTCTACAGGCTGTTGTCAGCGGTTTTGCGAGGAAACCTCCGAACTATATGAGTTCGTATCGCATTAGATGCACGGTTTTGTAATTTTATTCTTCAGAAAACAATCAATTTTAATCAGACTGTATGAGTATCCAGATATTTACTCTCTCTCCTTTGTTTTATTCGGGTGTTCATATTTCATACATACTCATGAAATACTAGTAGTGTAATGCATAGGCAGAGAGGCAGACTTCTTTTTATGAAAGATCTGTCTGAACATTTTATTTTGCAAATCCAAGCTTGGTAATATACAATGCAGATCCAGAAATTTGGGGTCACCTTGGGGTTCCATTAAGTCTTATTGGTTTGAAAATATTTTTATTCATTTAAAGGAATTGGGTTTGGTATTAACCAAATTCAAAGTCTTATTCAATGTTTTTTTGTCCAAATTGTCAACATTTTTCAGGAGGTGAATTTCTTCAAATTTGTCCATCTATTAACACTGATCAAAATGTTTATAAACAATATAATTGAAAGCGTCTTGCGTTTTGTAAGTTCTTGCGGTATTGGCATCATCCATGCGGTCTGTTCTATTAGCTTGTACATTTCAGTGGATTGCACGTGCAACACGGCTCACTCAGGTTTTGTCAGCTTCATGACATACAGGGGTGTTCATTAAAGATTTCCCCTGACCCACTTGCACAAATTGGCACAGTTATTAGTCATTCTCTGCATAGCAACCATCAAGAGTAACACATCTCTACCATTGTTTTATACAACTATACAAACCTTGGTAGAAAACGTCTGTAGGTTGCTTATCAACCCATGACTGGACTTTAGAAATCAATGTTTCATCATCTGGAAAGCATGTTCCCTTCAAAAATGACTTCTTTTATGGAAGTCATCAAATGGTGCAAGGTCAGGAGGGTAAGGAAGGATTTCATAATTAGAACATTTCTCTTACAGTTTAATTAATAAAATGCATCATTACATATAGTTAATGGCAAAATATACAAATGTGGTATGTAATGTTACTTTATCTTGCATAACTTTTACAAAATCCATTTTGAGTGTTGCCTCTTGTTAAGATGTAAGTAAAACGTTTTTTTACTAAAACCCATCTGTCACTGGTTACTATTTCCCCATTGAATTTAATTTCTCTATATATGTTGGTTAAACTAGCTTTATCTTATACTAACTATGCTGATGCAAATTTGCTTCAGCCATTGCTTAAAGGTATCCTATTGAAGTGTCCTTTTGATATTTGAAAAATATATTTCATGTTGTAACGGTTTATAAGTTGGATAAAACATGGACCCTTTGGCCCGCAAACATTTTACATGCATGAAGATGATATCGTAATGATCTGACCGTTGTAGTGATACCTAAACATTCCAAGTAGAGTTTTGGATATGGTACCATGATAGAATGATCAATGTTCTTGCTGTCTGAACTCTAAAATTTGCATGAGACCTACAAATCTACCTCTCACACTGTAGAGTTCCACACCACTATCACTTTACAGTCTCCCAATTTCTTCAAATGTCGATAACTGTTTTTTATGGATACGACTTATCGGGTCTTGTAATATGTTTTACCCTCTATTATAACAATATATTGTATAAACTTTAATGATAAATAGCAAATTTGATAAAACAAAATATGCCAAAAACGTGCTACAGCGCCTTTAAAATACCACTTCAGAAGGTGGGTATTACACATGCAGTCAGGGCGATATGGTGACGGATTTTGAAGTTCTGCTCAATAAACGAATCTATTCCTGAACAAAGTCCAAATCCAACATGTTTCAATGGAAACGTAAACAAATCCGAAATCTGAACATTTCAAAAGGCATCACTTCTATTAGTGGGTAATAGATGCAAAGTTTCAGAAAGATATCAAGAGTGGTTTTTGAGTTCTGCTCCGAAAACGGACCTATCCCTGAACAAAGTCAAAATCAAACGCGTTTCTATGGAAACGAAAAGAAAAAAAGGCATATCAAATGGCACCACTTAACTTAGCTTGTAATACACATGCAACGTTTCAGGTAGATATGATGAGGGGTTTTCCAGTTCTGCTCCGGAAACGAAATGATAACAGACGGAGAGGGCGACGACTATATATAATAATAATAATAGTGCATATTTATTAAAAGCACATATCCACACTCGAAAGCATGCTCAAGGCACTAAACATATAATGCTAATAAATATAATAATAGTCATGCACAATTGAATGTGCTCAGTTCACATAAAACAGCAATAACAAGTCCATGTATAGAATTGCTGCGAAAATGAAAGAACAGAACAAAAAGATAGGCTTTTAGGCTTGATTTGAATGATTCAAATGTTGGAGATAGTTTCAGATTTTTGGGAAGAGAGTTCCACATGTTAGGAGCAAAATGCCCAAAACATCTCTGACCAAAGCACTTGAGGTTACACTTCGGCACTGTCAATAGATTCTGATGTTGTGATCTAAGCTCCCGTGCTGGGACATAGGCTGATATCAACTCTGATATGTAGGCAGGCGATTGATCATGCAGAGATTTATGCATTAGACATAAAATTTTGAGTTGAATCCTTGCTTTTATTGGAAGCCAGTGAATATGTTTAAGGACAGGAGTAATGTGCGATCCTTTAGATCTTAGATTCACGATTCGCGCTGCTGTATTTTGTAACTTTTGAAGTTTGTCAAGTAGCATATTTTGCAGACATTGTTAATCTGACATTCCATTGAGAGTGTTGGATCTAGCAAGACACCGAGATCCTTGACAGTCTTGGTTAGCTGAACGTCCGTGTCTGACACATTAATGGTACTTATATCCACTGTTTTTAGCTGCTGCTTAGTTCCAAATATGATTGATTCCGTTTTATCACTGTTCAGTTTGAGTTTGTTTTCAGTCATCCAAGAATTCAAGGACCTGGTACAGTTAGCTATATTCAAAAGAGCTTCTTCTGAGTTCTGATGATGAAAGTGATTGTACAACTGGCAGTCATCGGCATACGAGTGGTGGAGGAGGCAGTGCTGTGAGATGATGTTTGAAGTACTGCCACAACAGAGAACAAATATCACTGGACCAATTACAGATCCCTGTGGGACACCATATTTCAAGTTGACAGTGGATGACCTGTCATTTCCAATCATCACAAATTGTGATCTTCCTTTAATATAAGATGATATCCACTGTAGTGCTGTCCCACCTATTCCATATTGATGTCGGAGTCTGTCTAGAAGTAGTTTGTGATCAATTGTTTCGAATGCTGAAGACAAATCCAGCAATATCAGAGCTGCCATATTGCCCTGATCCACTGCTTCACGAATATCATTTATGACTCTTATTAAGGCTGTTTCATTACTATGGAATTTGCGATAAGCTGACTGGAACTTTTCTATGAGTGCATTCTCCGCAAGATGACATTTAATTTGAATATGAAAAGCCTTTTCAATGACTTTGGATAGGAATGTCAAATTTGAGACCGGTCTACAAAAATTTAAGTGTGATGGATCCAGATTGTCTTGAGGAGAGGCTTCACTACAGCTGTTCTGAAAAACTCTGGAAACGTTCCACTTTCGAAACTCTTATTCATAGTACTCGTAATACATGGAAGAATCACATCCAATTGTTTGAGTATAATATTGGTTGGGATTGGGTCCAAAACACAGGTAGTGGGCTTTGATGATCAAATAACACTGCATATCTCTAAGTCTGTGAATAAAGCGAGATCAGTCAGGGGTTGCACACTGTACTGAGTACTGCTATTATCAACATCTTGAGACACTATGATATCATCAGAGAGATTTTGTCGTATCTTGTCAACTTTGTCAAGAAAAAAGTTGTGAAATGAGTCAGCAAGGGTCCGGTTTGATGCAGAAGGTGGAAGTTTGCATTCAGTTCTCTTTCCTTGCAATTTGTTCATAAAAGCATATGATCTTTTGGGATTTTCATTCATATTGGATAACTGCTGAAGACAGTAATCTTTCTTGCAGTTACGAATGACAGTTGTTGAAGAATTCCGAGCTTGCTTGTAAAGTTGACGATCTATTTCAAGATAAGATAAGATAAGATAAGATAACACTTTATTACCCAAAAGGGAATTCTTCTTACATCCAACAGAGCATGACATGAAATGTATACCAAATTTATATAATACATGATTATTAAACATAGAAAATTTTAAAACAAAAACACACATTCACACAACACATATAATTGTACAACTCGATAAGTTCTAAAATTGGTATTGGAATCTGAAATTTCTCATGCGGACTGTTTATTTAGAATGGAAATACTTGAGGGTATAAATGATTTCCGAGTTCTGTTGGATTTGTGAAAAGGCATATTAAAACGTTTTCCGGATGGCAAAAGTGAATACTGTGAGTGCAGGACATGTGATGGATCTGAAATAATCTTCCGAGCGTGTGATACTATTTTGTCTTCATTTATTGACGCCGGGTGACTTTTTCGCCATTTCCGTTCAGCTTGTCGACGTGCAGCCTCGGCTATCAGCACTTGTTGTGAGTACCAGGGTGTATCTGTGCGCACTTGGATATTCTTCACTACAGGTGGAGCTACTTATCAAGTAGTGTGGAGAAAGTGTCATGATACAGTTTAGCATGTTCATTCACATCAGGTGGTGGGTCACACAGCAATGCAGATTCTACCAGGTCAAGTTGAAACGGCATGTCACTGTCTCCATTTTCTTAATAGGTCTACATGCATTCAGTGTAACAAAAATTAAGAAGTGGTCAGACAATTGTTTGTCTTGGACAGAAACATCTAAAATGGTTCTATTATCTTCATGAGATATTACACAATCAAGGGTATTTCCAGATTTGTGTGTTGGGACAGATACATGAGTCCAAACAAAGAAAGTAGATTGACAAACTTCTTAGCAAAAGGATTTTCTTTATCATTAAAATGAACATTGAAGTCTCCAAGAAATATAGTTTTCCTACCAGGATGAGATGCGAAGTGATTAGACATTTCATGATAAAACTGAGTGCTTGTGAGTCGATTTTTCCGAGATGGTGGAGGCCCATAAATACAAATCACCCTGAAAACATGTTTATCAGCTGTAACACAAACATCTAACATTTCAAACGATTTAGGAATTTCAGTTGTTTTTGCCTGGTGACGAGTGATGATGAGAGAAGACTTGTATATAATGGCTATGCCTCCACAGGATGAATTTAACCGAAAGGAGTTGACACAAGCAAATGAAGGTGGTGTCATTTCCGCGATTTTTGCTTCATTGCCATGACTATGAAGCCAGAACTCAGTTATGAAAAGAATGTCTCTACAGGTGGCTATGTACCATCCTGATAATTCTACAGACATATTCTACAATGGTATTCACGTAAAATACAGATTGCGGTTCATGGTTATGTACAATTCTGTTCTGTACTCTTCACACTGCAAGTCTAACACAGTGCAACAAATGAAGATAAACAAAAAGTGAAGTTTTGAAGATCAAGTATTTGTTGGTGAATACCCAATACCATCTCGGAACATTTGGAATAGCGTTCTCTTCGCACCGTTCTAAGGATTTGCAATGGCGGTTCCGGGGGGAAAGGTGTCTCAGATTTCACATGTGGATTAGCAGAATGCCAATTATTCGTGCTTTTGATGGAACTGTTTTTATAATAACAAGAATTATCATTCAACTCAAGTGTATATAATATATAATGTTTATAATGTTTGGAGGTGAACTGGATTACAATGCATTGCAAATGTCCATTGGGATAATAAAGAAATGTCTTTTGTAGCTACCACGTCAGTTTAAAATGTTATTTTATTGAATTTTTATTATTTTCATCGAAATAGGAGATATAACTATGGTGATTTATATATTCGACTATATATTCTATTATAAATTCTCATAATCCTAAACGCCTCTTCAGCACTCTCAACAAACTGCTTGGAAAACAATCTGACGTTGTCCTACCAAAGGAGAAGATGTCACTGTTGCAAATGCTTTTCAATAATATTTCTCTGAGAAGATTGCAAATCTTCGTCGTAAGTTTGGTGGAGCATGTGATGATGTCTCTTACCAAGAGTTCCGGGGACAACATTTAACATCTTTTACAAGTGTACGTGTCAGAAAAGAACATCAAGAAATTGATTATCATCTTCAAAACCAACATCTTGTGAGGCAGATCCAATCGCCACCAAATTCCTGATGAAAATCCTTGACACCATCCCCTGTCCCAAATGTTTTAAATGCGCAATAATCAAACCGTTGATAAAGAAACCATCATTGGAACCTGAAAGTTTCAGCAACTATCGCCCAGTCTCGAATCTTTCGTTTCTTTCAAAGATCATTGAGAAAGTTGTCAAGACTCAGATGCTTCAGCATTTACAAAACTGTGATCTGATCGATAAGTACCAATCTGCGTACAGGACTTCACACAGTACTGAAACAGCTCTAAATGCTGTTCTGGATAACATCAAGATGTCCGTAGATGATGGAAACATTGCCCCGCTCGTCCTCCTAGACCTCTCAGTCGCGTTTCATACTATCGACCATGCGACGCTGTTATCAAGGCTACGCATTGAGTATGGACTACACATGGAAGTCCTGAAATGGTTCTCATCCTACCTTGCAGATCGCACACAATCAGTTCAGATTAACAGGACACTGTCATACAGTAATATTCTTAAATGTGGAATGCCACAAGGCTCAGTTTTAGGACCGATACTGTACACTATGCCTTGGACTACTTATCTCTGACCATCTCATTGGACGGCATTTTTATGCCGATGACTCCCAAATGATTGACAGTTTCAAACCATGCCAAGACAGTCAGCTGAAGGCCAAGCAAAACATGTCCTGTCTCAATGATCAGCAACAAACTTGTCCTAAATGATAATAAAACAGAAGCTATAATTTTTGCTCCGCGGCAAAGATTGCAGAAGTGACAACTATCCTCAATTTCAATATGACAGTCAGCAATTCCTTTTTCCCCATCTGTACGAAATCTTGGCGTTTACTTGTACTCAAATTTAACTATGAAAAGTAATATCAACTATATTTCAACATGACAATGAAATACCCTTACCTCAATAAGACGAAAAATACCTGTATTTCAAAATCACAAGAAAATAGACCTACATATCGACGAAGTGACGGGCGAATTTTAATTATAGTCATAAAACCATCAATGATAAGTCATATATATCTATAGTTAATGTAAATGTTTGGAAAATATGTATTTAAAATATGCAGTTTTAACGATAGTTATTGCATCAAGACCGACATATATCTTACAGTTGGTATAATACATAGGTTTGAAACGATTTATATTACATTTTTCCATCAGTTAAAGTTCTACACGTTCGAAAAAATACGTAATAAAGCCAATTTATTTAAAAGTTTTCCAAATGCTGAAATTGTACATACAAAAAGGACAGTGAAGCGAACATAAAATAACGAATTACCTCCCTTTACCCATATGGAAACTGTGTTGTTGCAAAAATGTCATGATATTTCAGAAAACGAACTAAATTCTTCGAATGACTGAAAGAAAAAAGATTAATTATTAATAAGTTGGATGGAGGGGATAAAAGAACACTCATACGTCACTGGGTTCGCCAAAACAAATATAATCATTTAGCGCCCAAGATCAAAGTTTCTGCATTAATATTTTGTTAAGCCACTCATATATCACATACAGACTTATTATTATCATTCCAAATTAGCGTTAGATTGCATGTACTTCAAAGACTGTAATTTTAGAAAGACAATGTAATTATTGTGAGATGACGGCGTTCATGTGGATATTCTTCAACCGTTTACAAGTAATTATAGACACTTAAAGACCAGAGTTTACTATCTAAGAAGAAAAAAGTTAGTAAAAGGCGTAAAATATTCAGCTGGCAGAACTTGTGTCTTGTGTCCGTTGGTCATGACAGAAGTTATCGACTAATATAAGAAAAATTATCAGCATTCATTTGTTTAACTGTTGGTGAGGCATAACAGAGGTTATTGTTACGAAGAAGACAAGTATATTTAAGCATGCATAATCCCTTCTTTATAACGATATCAGGATATGTACCGAAACGTTGTTAAATTATTAAATAAAGAATTTGATCATCCATAAGCATCCCTGTATTCTTCATTCATTTGTTTCCATCAGATTGTTGCTGACGTACCAAGTGATATACATCAATGTGAAGCGTATCAGATTGTTGCTGACGTACCAAGTGATATACATCAATGTGAAGCGTATCAGATTGTTGCTGACGTACCAAGTGATATACATCAATGTGAAGCGTATCAGATTGTTGCTGACGTACCAAGTGATATACATCAATGTGAAGCGTATCGTATTTAACACAAGCTAGCAGATGATGTCTCAATGTGAGTTTGTGTATCAACATTTCAGGATCGTTTTAACACAGTCTATATTTAACTTGTAACCTCCCATTTTTGTAGACAGTCATTTAACTGAGTATCTTTACGTATTTGAACATACACAAACAATACAATATTCAACATCGGGAAATATTAAACGGGGAAACTGGACTGTTTCATTCAATAAGATAACACATTCTTAAACTGAAATTTAGTCTAAGTTAGTAGAAAATGTAGTTAACATTTTACGTCAAATGTTTCTTTAATATTTTGAAAAAAAGGGGGGGGGGGGATCCAAGCCAATGATAAAAGTAATGAAAGATTAATCAGATGTAAACAACTTGGTTTTGATTTGTTTGTGGCATAAACAATTTAATTAGAGAATATATGACCAGACTAGTTATGGAAGAGTTAGTGGAATCTTTCCAAATATCCAAATATCATAATTTAAATATTAAAAGGATATTAAACTAAATTTCACAAATTAAATAATTAAATAAAATCAACTTGATAAGATACTACAATCAAACCATCCAGATTCGATGTTTACTCCAACAATGAATGGCTACTTTGTTTTTCATTTTGATACTCATCACTATGTTAGCATACTTTATTTCACATCTTATTTATCATTAATCAACCAGGATAATAAAATGTATTTTGAAAGAAAAAAATATTTATATTAGTACATTTCTTATGTTATAATGATGATTGTCAATTAATGCATGTGCAATAGTTATGACAAACATGCAAAATGATTTCTTGAGATGATAACTAGAATATAATTCAAATATTTCTTTGGATAATCTTTGAAATGATTGTATCATTAAATATCAGAAATGATTTGAAACATTATCAATGTAGGCCTACCTATTTGAAGTTAATTTTGAAAGCGTTATGGCGATGGAAATCATTAAGTAAATAGGGTCTACGAGTTAACCTTTATTTTGACAACACATTTCGTTGTTTGCTAACACAGTTTAACATTATTTAGTATTGTTAAAGTCATGCCCGTCCCCACTGTAATGAACACTTTTTCATGTGGTGAACTTGCCGTGACTCAGCTATGAACCCGCGCACCTTTTCCGGTTTCAAGTGGATGAGCCATTTGCGGTCCTTATAAATATATATACTGAATAGGTCTAAACGTACATATTTTATTCAAATATCTTTTTTGCCCATGAATTTTAAATCAATGTTTCACCTTTATATATCTGTATTCACTCTGAAAAAATTGTATTTCGATAATCTAAGTATAAAGCGCGAGGTTTTCTCGACCTATATCCCACGGGTAACCTCATTACCTTATTTCCCAGCTAAAAATGGGCATGGCCCGGTAGGGGGTGATAGGTCAGGTAAGTCTGAATATATCAGTGTAATTTACATCTGTAGAAATATAGATAATATACACTAATCTTACATATTAAACCAAAATATATGTTCATAAGTAAAAAGATTATTTAGAGCTCATATTCAATATTAACTGAAAGCTATGAAAATGTGTCTACCTTTGAAGGAAATAAACTGTGCCAGGTTTCACTGACAAAGCACTTTCCTCATACATGTACAAAGACAAATAGTTCAGTAGAAAATACATTTTGAATTCCTAAGATAATGTAAAAATGTTATACATTTATTAATCATTCATTAATAACAGAAAATACTTATGTTAAAATATTCATTTTTGTTGAAAGACAAACATAAAGATAGAGGTCATGAAACGACATTTTCCACTATTATCAACACGCGTCATTGCCGAGACGAATGACGTCAACACGAAAATATCAGCCAATCAAACTCTGCTAAACGTCACTGTCGCGTAGTGGTACAGAATATTCTGAAGTGAAGCGGCTTGTTGTTGAAGCTTGTGACGCTGCTGGTGTATTTTGACGTGGCCACTACGTATCCTGCAAATTTATCCACTCCTATTGCGGCAAAGTTGGTGACGAAAAGTACGTAACCGGTAGGTACTCACAACAATCAAACGTGTTGTCATGTGGGAATCGGGAAAACTTGGCACCATTTGACAGTATCGTGACATGAATAACCACATTCCAGAGCTTGCCAGCCACATTTTGTAGATCTGTTGAAGCCATGTCTGCGTTTTAGTCAGCTTCTTGAGACTTTTTCCGGGGTTTCCCTCGTGTTGTCCCGTTTGGCTTATTTGATGACGAAGTCATAGCGGGGTTACCCCTATCATCAAACACTACCTTACGCTTCCACACGTGTGGCCATCGATAATCATAAGCAGCCATGGGGATATTCAAAAAGTCACTTTATCATGATGACTTTTTGCTAGGCAGCCATGCTCATAGACTTGCTATGAGTATAAAAGCAGAGGTCAGTTGTATGTGTGGCGTTGTTTATGTGTAACTATTAGCCTCTGCTGTTATTGATAAAATTTATGTTTTAAATTTTACGTGTGTTTGTTGTTGTTATTGTTTAATTGTAATTAAACTTTTTAAGTTTTATAGTAGATATTTCTTGTTTGGAACAAACATACTTAGCCTATTTTGCTGTTTTTTTGTCTGTTGTAAAGAACTCTGCTTACTGATTGTGAATTCTTTAAATTAATGCCATTAACTGCTTCTCATAATTCTTTGGGTACACCTGACTATTTGTGAATGGTTAAGACTAAGAGACTTGTAGCTCTTTTTGAATATCATTTTTAAAGTGATAGTGTCATTTTGGCAAAGCAAATATGTTTAGCCTACTAGTAGGCCTATATGCAAGGGAAATATTTCATCACATTAAACATTCTTAACGTTTGCAATTTTTATCATAATTTTGGGTTATGTTTCATTTATCCGAATATCCACTTTCGTTTGACCTGTAGCTCTTCGTCATTTCTTAACATTTGTGATGTTAAAACCTGTGGAATTCCTAATTGCTAATAATATGCAAATGAAAAGGAAGCCAGTTTGTTGTGATTTCTTGAGAAAGCAGATGATATGATCTGATATTATATGATAAGACTCAGTGATTGCAACTATCATTGGCACAGGTTCCAGTTTGTGAATACCGCAAATTGAAATAATGTTCTATTTTTAGCAACATATCGACTGAGAAAGTCCCTAGATGATAATTTTGAAATATTGGCCATTTATCGCTCAAGTAATTATATAAATATATTTCCAATATTGTACACTACTTTACTAACATATGAAATGACAAAATATTTGTTTACCAAAATGGTACAATAACTTTAACACATTATAGATGATCTCTGTAAGGTTAGCTTGTCTAGGTATTATAGGGCAAATGTTTCATTATTTGCTATTTAGCAAATGAATGTGACTTGTTGTTAGCTCATCAGGCCTAAAGGGCCCAATGGGCTTGTGGCGTGGCATGTCATCCGTCAGTAAACTTTTCACTTTTTCGACTTCTTCTCCAGAACAATGACTCCCCAGAGCTGATATTTTATGTGCAGACTCCTTGGCAAATGGGGATTCTAAATTGTAGATTTCGTGACCCCATGACCCCAAATGGGGTCACAGGGGTCACATCCTTAAAAAACTATTTTCATTTTCGACTCCAGTTCCAAAAGGTTTAGAGAGCTGAAAAGTTGTGTGCAGACTCCTTGGCTAATGGGGATTCTAAATTGTAGATTTGGTGACCCCTCGACCCCCAAATGGGGTCACAGGGGTCACAACCCCAAAAACCTATTTTCATCTTCTTCTCCAGTTCCAAAAGGTTTAGAGAGCTGAAAAGTTTTGTGCAGACTTGGCCAATGGGGATTTTAAATTGTAGATTGTGTGACCCCGTGACCCCAAATGGGGTCACATGGGTCACATTAGGGGTGTAACAATACATCAAACTATCGATGCATCGCAATAGTTGGCTTGCCAATAGTACTTTATCGATAGTATATACAAAAACACTATCGCTATCGCAATAGTAAGGTTAACTATTAAATTTCCTTTAATTATGAAATATTTTCACAAGCCTCACTGCATTTAAATCAAGATTTTTCATTTTAGAATGTCAAAAGAGAAGAACTAGAGATAGGAAATAGCAAAATGATTATCTTTATGATTTCTTCACTGATTTTGGTTCCATAATCCTTACATCAAAATGTCTACTAAAACCTGTAAAAAATCTAGCTGATTATTGCGTATTTGTACAAAAAAAACTTATCGCAATAGTTATTGCAATAGTGAGTTACAATATTTATCGCTATCGCAATAGTAAGTGGCAATAGACTATCGCTATCGCAATAGTCTCTTTGGGTCAATAGTCACCCCTAGGTCATATCATTAAAAACCTATTTTCATCTCCAGTTTCAAAAGGTCTAGATAGGTGAAATGTTGTGTAGAGACTCTTTGGTCAAAGGTGATTCTTAATTGTAGGATTGGTGACCCTGTGACTCCAAATGTTAGTCACAGGGGTCATGATCTAAAATTTTAAAACCTATTTTTTGCTTGTTAACAATGTATTACTTAAGATAACTTAGATATTCAATCTTAGATAATAAATCAATGTAATCCTCATGAGCTACAGAGAACATGGCTCGATTTTTTTTTTATTGAGTACTTCTATAAATTCACATATAATTATCCCCCATCACGAAGTGGAAGCGGGATATACCATATTCAATGCGCCGCCTTCTTATTAGCGCGCCAACCACGTTTTTTACTCAAGAACCATAACTTTGCGAAATGTTGTATCTGATTAGTAACTGAAAAATCAGAGACAGTGTTATTTGGTTATATATTAGTCTGTTTATTTCGACTCTTGTACAAGAATACACTTGTTGTCAAGCAACTTTAATTTCAAATTTTATTCAAATTCCAAATCTTACAAGTCCCTGTGTTTGTCTCAAAACCCTACATGGTGGTTATGAGATAATTAACTGACAAACATTTATGATGACATATCATCCTCAATATAAACCAAAAAAATAATTTCCATCACCCTAACATCAGGGTATTTCAATCCACAGGACTGTGACTCCTTAACACCCTTCCTTAGCCTTTCAGGTCAAACAGACTAGGGAATTATTAATAAGTCTTACAGACTAGCATACCCCAATGGTGCAGGATTACGTCCCACGTGATGAAGGACAAAATATGTACTGTTGTTTTGTATTTAGTTATAGCTAGTATGATGATTCTAAAAAAACAACTATATAATAAAATCAACTTTAGCCAGACAGTATATTCCACATTAACAAAGAAACTGTCAAATTAGGCCAGGCAAAATTAATTGCTTGTTTTACAAACTTTTGGGGAGCAAATGTTTAAAGGCAGGAGGGGAAAAAAGCAATTGTGCTCTAGTGTTAGGTAAGCAATAGAGGCACAGAATTGATTTAGAAAAACATAATAATGTTTCACTTATATTTTCTGTTACAGCGTTAAAATGGAAATTAGGCAACATTTTTGCTTGAGATCGATTTTATATAGCTTTTTTTTAATAGATTGGTCAAAATCATGCTAGGAGATTCCATAAAACAACTAGATAATTTTTGTTCGCCTTAGGTTTAGGTTTGATGCTTTTGCTTGTGCAGATTTAATAAAAGAAGCATAGTGAGTGTTGCCTTATACATTGAAAACAATTTTGCAAGTTGAGTTGATTTGAAAATTACTTGTATGGCCATAACAAGTATTTGAACTTAATATTAATACTAGTACTCAGTTTGTACAGAAATAATATACTAATTTTACTTTCGTGTCTTTACATGGTTGTGTGAGTCTTACATGGTTATATCTGATGATAATCGTAAATGGCAATCATACGTTACATCAAACCATCTACAAGGATTAGTGTTTACATAATTATGAGGTCATTGTGACTGCAGACTTACATGCATTACATAATATTTGCTCTGTATTGTTAATATAAATGACACAACATCTCTGTAATGACAATATTTTATTACCTTGGCTTGTTCACCATATCATGTCTTACTATGACGTATAACAACATTACATCCAAGTTAACCTTCTGTTCATGAATGCATACTTTAACCAGGGATTGAAATCAGTTTTACCAATTTATTAAACATTGATTCATATTAATGCACTTCTGGTCATATTCATAATCGTTATTAAATTCTAACCAGCCCTTTGGACTAGAGGTATTTTGAACCCCGCTTTACCATTGTTTGTACACTGAAATAATAGGATAATAATATTTGAAATTATTACCATTGTGCTGTATTAAAAATAATAAGCTTGCATTATTATCATTTGTAGTGTACTATTTTTAAAAAACTCAGTATGAAAAAATAAATATACTGTTGTGTGTATACCGTTAGTTATTCTATACTTTCATTGAAAACGGGTGTGTTTGTGACAATCTGCATATTCTGTGTTGGTAGAGATGTCTGGGGACACAGCCTCTCAAGATCTAGAGAATGGTTCCCAGGGTATATCTGTGGTTCATGTCACCATTCCAAACCAACCTGTACAAGTCCAGTCTGTCATACAGTCCAACCAACATTCAGTAATACAATCAGCAGGGAATACAGGCAATGTACAGACTATTCAAGTTGTCAGAGTATGTTTCATTACTGTTCATTGATGATATTTTAAATGTCTTTTGTCAGAACACATTTTGTAACAAGTTCTGATTTGAAATCTAAACTAAGTTTTTTTTCTCTCGTTTTGTGAAATGAAAGTTATTTTTAATAAAGTTTAATAATTTCTTTATGGAAAACTGACAGGGAAGAAGAAAACATGTTACAGTGAAAAGTAATTCTGTCATTATATGGTTATATGGTTAAGTTGTTGTCAGTTTGTGTAAATCACTGTTTGATTTTGTAAGTTGTTCATGTTTTTGACTTCTACTTATTTGATAGGCTTCTCAATGACATTGAGTGACAATTTGTGATGGAGATAATTTGTTTTTCAGGTTGCGGCGGTAGATGATGAACTGTCTTCAGACGACTCTGATGCGAAAAAGAGAAGAGAAATATTAGCAAGAAGACCATCATACAGGTAGAAAATACAGATAAGAAGACAAGTTGAAAATTGTTCAAGTTTTAATGTACAATGATAATATCAAACTAAGAGCTAAAAAGCTTTGTTAAAACCTGTTCACACAGTTCAATTTGTGGTTACATCTCATAATATCTACATGATTATTATATGTACATCAGTTTGTGAGAGGATTCCACTTCAATTTGAACACTACAAGTATCTACCAATCAAGTTGGGAAGTGAACAGTTAATTCAAATTGCTTTTGTGCATATATATATATATATATCTTTGACATTACTTATCATTACCCTAGTAGATTGTTTTAATACGTTAAGATTTGGATGTAAGAGTTATAGCAATCATATTTTTGTCCCAATTTGATAGTCTGAGTCATGTTTCTTGACTTATGTTTTAGATCAGAAACATATTTACATAAAAAGAACAGATTGAACATAACAAGACTCTGGGTGTAGTTTGATAGTATCTAACTTTTCTATCAAGCTGTCATGATCATTGACCTTCTCTATTCCTCCAACAGAAAAATATTAAACGATCTTTCATCACCTGTATCCAAGATGGATGACGAATCAAATGACAGCCAGAGTCAAGATGGACAGGAGAGTAATGAGGCTGCCCAGAATCTCACTAGCTCAGCTAATGCTGTACAATATCAACAAGCAACAGGTATCAGTTCCTTGTCAACTTTGTAGTAGTAATGACACTCTTCTGTTACCAGTGTATGAAGAAAGCCGGGAAAGTTACCAGTTCATAATTATTTATCAATTTTAAGTGTAAAATTAGGCCAAAATTTATAATGATAAAAAAATTACCAACCATGATAAAGTAACCAGTTTACAGACTGCTAGTCAACCGTAGGCCTGCTCCTTTCGCTGTCTGTTGTGAGTGAGAATGAAATAAGAGCAATATTGGTCCGTAGAAAGTACAATATAATTGGGCTAATGTATTCTTATCTACACAAAATGTTTCAGTACTAATGACTGCATTATATTGGTTGCAGTAGTCCCAGCTGGAGCAATCCAGATCACAACTCATCCTGATGGCACGCCAGTCTCACAAGGGCTCCAGACACTGACAATGTCTAATGCAAGCCCATCATCAGGGGGTGCTACTCAAGGAGCAACAATAGTTCAATATGCCCAGGGGCCTGATGGGCAGTTCTATATCCCGGGTACGGGTGTGTATTTTGTAGCTTAGTTGCTTTTCGTAAGTGCTTTTCTGTCTTGTTTCAAACAAATCGACATCTGATTTTATTCCTTTTTTTCTTTCATTATTTTGCATATTTATTTTACTTTCTGTGAATAGTTATAGTTGATGTCATGCTAGCGATGGCATCTTTTTCATGATGAACTGCTTCCATTTGAAAATGGAACATTTTGTATATTCAGTCTTTACAAAACTACATCAAGTTAATTCAATCTTCTATTCAAGGTCAATCTGTGACTGAATTAAATGTAACCAGTAAAATCTTTAATATTCAATATTTCAATATTGCAATGGCCTAAAACTTCAAGTGCTAATTTCAGAATATTAAGTTATATGCTGTATTTCAAGACTGCTAAATTACTGCTTATTTTCAGTATCAGTTGGAGGCACTGGTGTTCAAGCCTACCAGATTGCCACGTCAGGGGCATTACCGCAAGGTGTTGTCATGGCAGCGGCAGGCAGTCCAATCACAAGTCCTGGAGGACATGGGGAAGAGGCATCTAGAAAACGAGAACTTCGACTTCTTAAAAATAGGTAATTAACTGAAACTTGTGTCTTGTATATCTAATGAACATATGCAAAACTTATGGTCATTATTGTCAATAGAAGAAATTATTTTATATAACAGTTCAAAGTAGTTTTTAATAAGTAGTATTTCAAATATAAAGTGTGTGACGGTTGATATGTCTTAGTCTGTGCTTTTACTAGTGATAAAACTTTATAAAGTATTTGTAAAGTATTTGATCTAAGAAATATTTAATATAAACTTTTCAATCATGTTCACAAGATAACCATTTATGGAATACTCAGGGTTTATGAAATATTTATTACTGATTTTGATTTGGCGAATCCATGATCAAAGAATTTGCAGATTAATGAATGCTATCAAAAGCACAGGCTTTTTGTTTTGTCAACTATTATATCTGTTGGAGTGGGTTTGCATGCCAATTACATAGATAGAATTCTTTTGAACAATTGTTATCTAATTGGTTTAAAGATAAAAATGTAAATTAAATTGATAATTTTTGTCATTGTTCTAGAAATGTTTAGATGCATGAAGTGTATTTCTGTGAATGTCAGTCTCTTCAAAGCTTTATTTGCTGTTCTTGCAAAAAGATACACAAATGTTCAAATGGTGAGAGTGATTACAAGAAGTGACATTCACATTAACATACATCTGCCTATTACTCTGCTGTTGATGTTTGGATCGGGGACGCTTTGTGTTAAAAACTGTTGAGAAAATGTTCTATTACAAGTTGACCTGTTGGTTGTTTCGTGTCGTTACTTACAAAACCATTTGGCATTCCACATTACAATGAAAACATTTCACTCAAATTACAGAGAGGCAGCACAAGAATGTCGCAGGAAAAAGAAGGAATATGTGAGGTGCCTCGAAAACAGAGTTGCAGTGTTGGAAAATCAGAACAAAACATTGATAGAGGAGTTGAAAGCTTTGAAAGAGTTATATTGTCAGCAAGACGGATAAGAGACTTGACTAACTTCTTTCCTTGGATGTGTGTATGTCTTCATTTTATCAGTGTGACAATGTTCATGTTTCAATAAAGTTGTAATTATCATTCATCTTACAGAGAGGCTGCTCGAGAATGTCGAAGGAAAAAGAAGGAATATGTCAAGTGCCTCGAAAATAGAGTGGCAGTCTTAGAAAATCAGAACAAAACTTTAATTGAGGAGTTAAAAGCTCTGAAAGAATTATACTGTCAGAAGGACACATAAAGCTGTGTTAAGCATGTGTGGTTGAGAATATAACGCCAGTCCCGCAGGGACTCGTGCCCTTACCTCAGGACTTGCAGACTGTGAGGTGAAGTGTGTCTGTCAAATCATAATACACGAGTGGGAGCCAGAGAACACTGGTCCGTGGGCACACTGCCACGCTTTACTCACTCATTAGAGAATGTGTATGTACGCCAAGGACAGTAAACTGGCAGGTCAAGCCAGTGGTGTAGTGTACTGACTTGGTGACTGGTGGCTGCAAGTCGGGTGTAAGTGTTGGTGCATCACACCTGAATGTACATGTCCCTCTCCAGTTAGTGTAGGATTACAAATGATGGTGCTAGCCTGGTTGCTGACAGTTGATTGAATTACCAGACATTCTTCTTGAAGAGTAACTAGATGTTATCTTTAAGGTGTTTTATTTCAGTGTCTCATGCCTATTTAATTCTCTCACCTCCATTAAGTTTGTATATATAGTGACTTCTGTTGTTGGTCTGCTGTAACTACTGAAAGGGGAGTTTTACCCCTTGTAATGAATTGTTATTTGTAAGATGTATATGTAGCACATTGTACATGCTTGTTGTTGAAGTTGCCAGAAGCATGGAATTGTAATGTTTTACATGTAAATACAGAAAAAAGCATTTCAATGTGTATAAACTTGCCTCTTGTGATGTTGTTTTTAAGATTGATTTCAGTCAACCGACATTGAAGGAGTTGTGGTGTGCAAGCTTGGTTGCCAGTCATGAAGATATCTGAAATCAGCCTTCCCCCCGAGCCATCTCTTTGCAACTTCTGCTGCTGCTACTATCGTTTTTATCTTATCAAGCCCATATGGTCCTATGTGTTTATGACATGGGCTGTTGTCCATATATTTTATACATTCTTCACTTTTCCAGAGAAATCACTGCACCCCTAATGCTAAAGTTTATTATCCCCCGCCACGAAGTGGAAGGGGGATATAGGTTTGGGCTCCGTCCGTCCGTGTTTCCGTCCGTCCGAGATAAAGGGGACAGCTTTTCTCAGAAACCATTTAAGATAGGGTTACCAAATTTGATGTGTTGCTCGAAGGCATGAATACATTGATGGAGTTCGAAAGTGAGAAGCCTGCAAATATTTGTTTTGGAGTTATTGCCCTTGTTCCGTATTTTTGGACTTTGTTCATGGTATCTCCAAAGGGGACAGCTTTTCTCAGAAACCATTTAAGATTGGAGAACCAAAATTGGTGTGTTGCTTGAGGGCTAACATACCTTGATGGAATGAAAATGAGTAATGCACAATTATTTCGAATTATTGCCCTTTTTCCAATTTCTTGGCTCTGGCGGGGGATGTTGATGACTATGTCTTCTTGTTTATTATATGACGAGGAATGAAATACTTTGATTTATCAGTGAAATAAACTTGTCTATCAAGCTACAGTGAAAATAACTGCGACCAGTGACTGATATAATTTGACGTCATAAAACAATGGTCTCATGCGGCAAATTGGCTTATGACGTCACGGTGTTGCTATAGTAGCGGGTTGTTCCTAGCGGCCGTTCAACGACAAAAGACCCTTTTCGGACGTAATTACAAGGATAACATCATAAATAGAATATCCGTCCGTATCGTGAGGTAGAAAAGTTATTTATTATATTATTGCAGGTGAAATACCGGGATCTATCAATGAAAATAAACCGTGTTATCAGTCACTAGTGAAAACAACAATCGAAAGTGTTATCAGTCACTAGTGACTGATATAACAATGAACTGACGTCATAAAACAATGCGTAGACGTCATGACACGTTCATGACGTCACATTGTTGCTGAGGCGACAGGCTCATTCTCAAGCCGACTTAACGTAAATGCAAGTCTATTTCGGTGAATATACAAAGATTTGGTCATATAATAAATAGAAAATTTGTCTTTTCTTGACTAATACCATGTTTATCTCATCTCGTGAGGTAGAAAAGTTCTATATTTTCACTTGTGGCTGCGCCACTCGTGAAAATATATCCTTTCTACCTCACTCGAGATAAACATGGTATTAGTCAAGAAAAGCCAAATATCATCTAAATATTTTAGCCACTCGTGAAAATATAACCTTTCTACCTCACTCGATGAGATAAACATGGTATTTGTCAAGTAAAGACATTGTAGATTTGGCAACCCAGTAAGAGCCACAGAGGTCAAACTTAAAATCTTAAAAAACTGAAATCTTGTGTACAAACTTTATTACGGTAATCGTAGATTGGTGACGCTATGGTCATATTCTAACAATGTTTTATCTCTACATCTCCTCCAAATCTATAGCCATAGCACTACAATCTGACAATGTGTTACCCATGAGGGGTTCTGCTGCTGAAGGTGTAGAATTCCCAGTTTGTGTCGGGGTGTACTGGTATCTCGTGTGCAAGGGAATTGTAATATAAGGAGAACCATTGATCGGCTTTGTTTTGAACAATTAAAATCTTATAATACCTGATGAGCTGCAGAACCAGTGGCTCTATTTTGTTAACCATCCTTCTGGAAAGATTCTCAAAACAGACTTCCATTTGGCTTACAGAAGTACATAAAAGAAAGCTTGTTCAACAACAAGCTGCCCACCTGCTTTGATTTGGCAACTGTTGGATTTGTTTTTAGTGGGGGATATAGTATTCAGCTCCGTACATCCGTCCGCCCTCATGAACTGCTGGACCTAGTGTCTTTAAATTTGGTACCAGTCTTCATTAGGGGAATACGGAGACACCAGTTGATTTGGGTGACCTTGACCTAATTTTCAAGGTCAATACAAGACTGAAATATTTTGAGAAAATCTTGTTACCACAATATCTCATGAACTGCTGCACCTAGTCTTCAAATTTGGTACTAGTCTACATTTAGGAAGTACACAAGACACCAGTCGATTTGGGTGACCTTGACCTCATTTTAAAGGTCACTACGAGACTTGGATCACTTTTAATGTTCTTAGCCTGATATAATAACAGTTGAATCAAACATGAAATGGTCATTACTCGGTACAAGCTGTGTGTCCATCATTTTAGCTCATTTCTTAATTGTGGCGGGGGACATGGTCACGTTTTTGACAATTACTTGTTTAAATTGACCAACTAACCTTTGCAGTTGACTACTTTTCAGGTTTCAGCATTTATCTACAAAAAGTAGGTATCCAAAGCCCAATCATCGATATGGTTATGTTAGAATTTTGTTTGATTGGATTAGGGATTACAAGCCATAATTCAAAATTGTCACATGGTAAAGTGAGTATGGATACCTACAATGGAATAAGTTTTATTAAAGTCCAAAGGAATCATCCTCATTAACTGCAGTATGACATTCTTACTGTTTTTCTATACTCATTCGGAAGATAGAGTGAATAAACATGCACTATTCAGTCTATTTAATTACCTATTTTATTTCTACAATGGCTAATGGAACTGTACAGCTGAAGTTTGGTTTATTTCATTGCGGGGACGATGTTTAAATAATCAAATGTATTCCCATGTTTGATCTTTTTACGCCGATGGACCAATACGTATTTTGATTGGAAGCACTCATAAAATGTTTAGTGAAAGCCATATTGACCGTTGCATTGGTTTATTATCACGTCAACAGTTAAGTCTGAATGTTTATCTTTATACACATCTTGATTTAGTAATGCGATTTTTTTTTCCGTGAATATACTCAGGAATTCACTGTTTCTGATGAAGAGGTCGAAGGTGAAATCTGAAGCATAACCAAAACAAAACGCGTTGGCTTCATATTTTCAGAAGTTAATATCGCCTCTCCCTCCAAATTTCAAATTTGACTATTTCAGAAATCTGTTTTGGCAAGATAGTGCACACATGATTGTACGAATATTGAATGAGCACACATGATTGTACGAATATTGAATGATTGAATGACTGAATGACACCATTATTAGCAGCCCCGACATATCAGTTTTTGTGCAGTTTCCATCGCCGCCACCATGTTTTGTATTGGCTACAACTTTTTTTCAAAAGGTTCCTTGTACACACGATAACTTGAAAAAAATTGTGCTATCAGGCTCTTATTTTGGCCAAGATTTGAAAGGTTTTCGCTAAAATGTCAAAGGTCTAGGTCACAGCGAGGTCTCATGCTTCTACGAAAATTTCAACTATTAACACTTTGAATCATTACATGATTGTTATACACAATGAAAAGTGATCATTGATTGTATGACCTTCAAGGTCAAAGGTCAAGGTCACGAGATATGGTCACGGTGACTTTTAGGTCACCATTTCTGAAATCACTAAATAGCTTTTTTTCCAAGAAGTTAGTAACACCTCATTTTGACATGTTCCCATTCAAGGTGAAAGGTTAAGAATTCTGAAATCACTACAAAAAATTCTTGTAAACACGATAACTTCAAATGTTATCAGGCAGAAAGACCAAGATTTGCAAAGGTTTTTCACTAACATCTGTCAAAGGTCAAGGTCACAGCGAGGTCACAACTTACTCAGTCCTACATTTGTGAATATGCCTATATTTTAACTGAACAATTTAAATCATTGTTATACGCAATGAAAAAAATCATTGATTGTGTGACCTGGAAGGTCAAATGTCAAAGTTCAAGGTCATGATATATTGGTTAAGGCCATGTAAACCCTTTAATCACCTCCCACCGAGAGCTATGACCGTTACAAATTGTTGTGGGGACTTTAAAATATACATTGATGACTTACATTGATTGTTGATACCATATTGTATAAGACTTGTCAAGATAGACTCAAGCAAATAAACACGGTGATTATTCAAGGCAGACGAGTATTTATTTCAACTAGGGCTTAATTAGACCCGGCGTTCATTCTAGGCAGGTGATTATACAGGGCAAGACTATATTCAAGAATTTATGGTATGTTCATGTAATTTCTGTCACCCTTGCGTTCATATTCAAAGATACGACGTGGAATGCATTCATTCAACTACACGGGTGGAGGAAGAAAGATCAACTGTATCTAAATTTATACAAAGAAAAAAGTTAAGCACCCCCTGATCATTTCATATAGCTGAATGTCAGAAATAAGTAAGCACTGCTATGACCCAGTCTGATTAAAATTGACGGTTTTCCGTGGAATAAAAATTGCAAAATAGTGCATCTACCGGGATACGAACTCATATCAGTCGTAGGTTCCACGCCTAACCGTCTTATAACAGCCGGTAAACTCGCGTGTTCGAGCGCAATTCAGGTAGCCAATCAAAAGACGCCCAACAAATACTATGTACATGTATATATGTCGTATATAATCGTGTTTTCGCAGAATATTGACTGAACAATGTATAGTCAAAAATGGTCATTTGCTTAAAGGTAAAGATATGTCGACAGAATCCTCTATATCATGAGAAACGGCGTATTTCAGTAATAATTTTACAACTTTTTAATAATAAAGATATACGTCGATAGACTACATCACTAAATTTATCTATATCCTATTATGGGGATGGGTTTCACGTATTGAAAGGCCTTAGATATTTGACATGCTTATTTATTTATTAGGTCATTAAATTACCCTTACATTTACATTTAAAATGCTTATTTGGACGATAAAGAACCGGGGGTTCTTGTGCTGTCAGAGAGCTCTTGTTATTAAAGGAGTTACGACATACACCAGCAAGACTTGGTTCTCTAGATAAGTTGATTGCCTCTATTCACGGTGATCGAGAAGATTGGGAGTGAGATAGATTGTGTCTACTTGAAATCTGTCATCTCACACTTTTCAGATTGACTTTGTATCATAAACTGAAGAAAGTTGTCACTTTTAAAACTCGCATTACCATAATTGTTGTATCAAAAACGTTGTATCTACAGAATTAAATCTTGAAAATATGGTGAATGTGAAACACACAAAACATCCAACCAGAATAACATGAACAACGTTTTGAAAATGGGGGTAAATGCTTAACTGATACTAACATTCAATAGCAATGTGTTTTCACAACATGCACATATTGTGTTGAAGAAAAGGTCATAGAAAGGAATGGTCTCTTTGATGCAGGGAGGCCGATATCCGCTTGTGTCAGACTACCGCCAACGTCATCTGTAAATGACGTCATGGACGACAAATACGGTTACCGTTTCAGTATACAGACATACATATACTGACTTTGAATTTCTAAATAAAAAAATTGCGCAAATCAACGTAGCAATTTTGTGGTTAAGTGTTTAATTAAAGGATCTGTTGGTTTTGGAGTTACTTTATCTAATAGCTCTACCAGTTCCCGTTGCTTCAGAAAAGTAATTACAATTGGGTGAAACTTATGTAACGACACCATAGAAATACTTTTCATATATATGTTCATGAATACCGCGAGATCGACAATTGTTCAATGAGGTTTAAAGTAAAGTAGATTAAAGATGGTCGACTTTAAGTATGTCCGCGTCAACTAATCAAGGTGTACATATACTACATACACGTAGATTGGACAACACAATCTTGACTTAAATCATGTTGTTAATAGGTGTGTAATAAATAAAATACCAAACTCATTCCCTATGGATTCCGTATTTATTACAACAAGTTATTTGTAAACGTATTTAACGAGCGAAAGCGAGTTAAATACGTTTGACAAGTGACGAGTTGTTCCCTATGGATACCGTATTTATTACAACAAGTTACATGTAAACGAGCGAAAGCGAGTTAAATACGTTTGACAAGTGACGAGTTGTAATAAATACGGTATCCATAGGGAACTTGTTTGGTATTCTCTTTATACCATGCACTATGGATGTCCAAGCTCTTGATATTTTCACAACGTCACGGCCGCAACGAAAAGATTTCCAGTTCTTCTCGAAAACGGGTAGAATTTATCTTGTCAGACAAGTTTTCACCTTGCCGTGGGAAGATGGATTCTTGAAGAATCACAGATTTAAGTACATTTAAATTTATTCCTGATGTACCCTTTTAAAAATGTAACAATCTAATTTTATTAATATTTACCTAAAGTTGTTATAAAGCACAATTCTGTAAACCTATTTCAAAATTAACTCATTAATGACAGACAGTTTTTACATTATGAAGATTGTATCGAAGACAAGTTCAATGTCTCGTTTCACTCCAGTAGGAGAATGATATCAAAGAAAAACTGTTTACACGTGTGTTTCTAGGTTTCCACTCTTTACGTTTCAGCAAACCTTGAACAGGTGTTGTTGTGTCGACTTGCTGAGTTGTAAAATATGTATGGCCTAAACCAACTTTTATATATTACAGAGAAGACATCGTAATTTATTACCTTTAATCATTACTTATTTTACGCATCTATTTTCTAATTGCAGTTGTATAATTTAATTATTTTTATATGGCTCTCTCTAATAAACTCACTTCGGGTTGTTCTGAACTGTTATCTTTTGTTCTATGCAGATATGTATTTAATATTATGCTTTACAGAAGTGCCAAACTCATCACAGTCACAGTGCTGTTATGTCTCCCCTGCGTCAAGCCTTTATCAATGATAGTTGATCAGCCCTTGGGGGCGAGGTTGCAGGAGTGCAGAAATGGTTTGTCGACAGTTCGGTCCCACCCCGAAGTTCAAGCTAATAAACTAAATCCACTGTAATCACATTCTTCCAGCCACCGTCACCATGTAATTATATATCAATAATGTACTTTCTTTTGATTGATTGAAAACATATTTTATTCATTTAAGAAATGAATTGGGCACAAGTTGTGAAACTTATAGAAGCCCTCTCCAGGTAATCAACAATTATTTTACAAGGCTAGAATACATAACAAGAAAGTAAGAAATCTACAAGTGACGAAGTGGGTAAACATGTAATATACATTATTAAGGCAACACTCAATTGGAAATGTTATTCTTATGACAAAATGCACTTTGAATATGGTAAATACGTACATTAGTATTAATGTATTATTTGAACCGTTGACTCTTTCCAATGAATTTATGAACATGGTGAAATATGTTTTCATTGACTGTTTGTGGAAGATTTGGGTTTCCATACAGGATTGTATTAATATCAAATTCTGCCTTTAAATTATAAAATCTTTGCTTGTACAACCAATGGTGGATGAATGAGAAATAAAAAAAACTGAATTAAATTGAACACGTGTCTGTTTGGCTTTCTTTGTGACATATATAAATAAGTGTTCTGTCAGCAGAAGTCGACTACTTGACCTCACCATCATTATCGTCGCTATTCATTGGTCGTATTGTAAAAGTTTGCCACCTGTCGACCTCGCGTGTATACCCCCAGGTAACCAAATTCGATCTCGCGTGTATCCACCTCCTGAATATGAGCGTTATATAGAAGTTTAAAGGAGTAGTCCAATCGAGTTATGAGAGAATTAGAAAATCGAGCCATTATACATGCAGATTCCTACAATGCTGATAATAGTAACATGTAAAAAACCTGTTATAACTGTACGCCTGCATGCACGGAACTATCTCAAGATTAGAATTGCGTTTCTGAAATTACCCCGCGAGTGCGTCTCTTGATTCGTGCATGATTGTACTATCTTCTTTTATTAGCTATATAAAGGCAATGTCGATTCAAAATTGTCATACAATCCATCTAGGGCAAAATATTACTTTGCCATGGTAACACTGCTATGGCGTCAGTTTTCGGATGTGTGACGTTGCTTATTACCCGAGGAAAATGTGTTATATAACTTATACGACACGGGTGTGAATTTGTGTATTTCCCGAGCGTGAGCGAGGGTTATACACAAATGTGCACGAGTTTCGTAAAAGTAATTTAGCACACGTTCAAGCGTAATTATTTCTTATTACCCGATTGAATTCCATTTGAATCACGTAATATTGATTATGACCATTATTGAAGTTGAGATGAAAACGAATCGTTGTTTACAACGCATCGGTCTGTGTATAATTTGTATCTGTGTGGGTCTGGTATGGTCATCGTCTGTTCACTAATTGACAATTCTTCTCCCCCAAAACCGCTGTACCCACCAAGCTAAAAAGGATGATCTTTACACATAAGATTGTACATGTACAACGCTTTTCTAAAGTTAATTTATTGGTTTTATTTTATATTTGGTATGATGCGATGGTAGTCTGAATTTTAACCTCGGGCGTCCTCATGGAGTGTTCTGCAGAAATAACCATTTCAAATGTATTTCATAATTCAACAAACATTTAAATTAATCTTGACAAATAACTTCACTATTATAAACATGAATTTGGATATGTGATAATATCTTTTGACCATATGATGCGATACAATTTTAATTTGTAGTCTTGTTGTCATAACAGAAAATACTGTATATTTAAATATTGCTTGGCAACGCGTCATTGCTCTAGATTTTCATGTGAAAACGTCTAAATCCTGAAAGCAACTGACATAGTTCTCATTCTCATAAAAAGTAGCCTAGGCCTAGTCCTATGCATAGTTCTAAGTGCAAAGCTAATTATACTTTCTGCTTTCACTATAAAGTAACACATCGTGACTTATGAAAAGATTTTCGAGTCTATTTAAAATTAATAATAACAGTGTGTTCCATGTAAATATTGAACCGGGATCCATATTTGCTAACAACCCTAATCATAGAATGTCATCCATTGAAGGTGGGTGGGGCGTGTATCCATGTACTGCAGTACATGAGTTATGTCCCTTTGATTAATCTAACGACCGAGAAATACTTTTCTTGTTTTGTGCAATAATGACGGGAAATTGATATGTAAAAACAACATAAAAGTAAATTATTATCATACAATGGACTGGGGTTATACTGACACCTTGTGGTTAGGAAACGATCAAGGTTTTGGTTACCGTAAGGGATTTTCTAATTTCACAAGCGACATCATCTTATCAAACTTCCGCTGTGTTTGAGACGTGGAGGCCAGTTCGTCTTGTTTAGCCGGTGAGTAAAGGAATTTCCGTCTTGTTTTTGGCAAATCTACTTTTAATTTGATCCAATTATGTATAGTTTATATTCATTTACATTATTTGATATCTATCTTAGAAGTTTGGACATTACTGGAATCGCTGTTTCTTTACACACCCGACCCCTGTCTAAAAGTAAAAACGTTGTGAGTCGTGACATTTCCGGACATTCATCTAAGTTTCAACAATGACATGAGGTTTTCGTCGATGTATTTAAACTATTTTTATATCCCGAACAGTGCCAACAGTCCAATACACAGGTACACATGATGAATGGCCTAAGAGTAATTTAAAATTTGGGAATTTTATTATTGTTTGTTTAGACAGTACCCACCTTAGTTTATTTGTTCGTGGAGTGAGACTAGCTCTGTTTCGATTCCTTATTAAATATTCACAGGAATCCTTAGTACAAAAAGAATCTAAAAAACATATTTCCTTGAATAAAACTCAAGTCTCGAATGTGACACTGTCCTTGAATACAACCTGTAGGGGGGGTATCATGGGTAGACTGAAACCTGCTCTGAAAATGCTCTATCTCACACAGCGAGGCGCATACTAACATAACTATCCAGTGGGGTTGCAGGTAGAGCCTCTCGACCTATGTCATGAAGTGCAGAGGTAAATACAACCGGGTAAGGCCTACCATAGTTCATCGAATACAACCCAAGCCTCGAATAGAATTTAGGGGGTAAAGGGTAGCCACTTAACGGCCCTGAAACTGGGGCTGTTTAATGGCTAGGTAAAGGGGTGCTAAAATAGAACCCCAGGGTTGTTTTTGATGAAATATGGTAGTTGATTTGCAAAGGTACTGCCTAGACTAAAGTGGTCATGATAAACTTTGTATCATTCTCCAGTTGCCCAAATCAACTTTTTCGAATGATTGTAACCTGTGATCATATGACATGTTTTGCTTTATATTCCATAATTCCAAACACAATCTCTTCTCTTCTCTTCTCTTCTCGCAAAAAGAAGTTGATGTATCATATGAACATTTAAATTTTGCTTGGAAGTGAGGTGAGTTCCGCTTTCAAGAGTTGCATGGAGAAAGCCTGCAACAACATTGTGAATGTTCATTTGGGTGAAACCTGCAAGCATCTGTTGGAACTAGCAAACTGTGAGTGGTACTGCGCTGAAATTCAGTTCAGCATTGCACCCAAACCTTAATGCATGTACAGGAATTGGGAAGGACACCTTTGACAATGGGCCATGGGTTTTTAGTTATTTTCAGAAATTGAAATGGGCCATTCCCCTTTGTAGCGATAGTTAAATTTCAAATTTTAATGGGCCAGTTTTTCATCCAATGTGCAAAATGGCCTTTGGCCCCCATACCTTTCCCAATCCCTGCATGTAGAATTGGCGGGGTACCAAGAATTGGTCAGTAGAAAGTTTTCTGTTCCAAAATGAACACTAACCAGTCTCAATGAGTTCTTCATTCTTCCAAAAATAATCATTTTATGCTTAATATTGGTGACAGTGTAACTTTGTAATGTGGGCTGTGTTGTCGTTATCTGACCATGATAACAGTTGACCAAAATCAACAAAATAAAATAAAGCAACTTTTCATTTGATGTCAAGTGTAGTGCTGAAGTTCATAGAAGTTTATTTCTTATTACCATGAAAACAGGAAACACAAAGGAACTATATGTTATACATTTCCGTCATTACTGATGACAATAAACTCAATCAAACAATAAAACAATTATTATATTACCGGTATAAAGAAATTTTTCTTGAAGTGTTATGATGCATCTGACACGGACGTTTATATTTTATTCATGGAGTCATATTTTTATTTAAACAAGTTTTGTTCAACATGACTTTTCTACCTGAAATGGTAGTTAACATACACTTACTCTCCTTTGCCAAGCAAAGGTTCTGATTGGTCAATACCTCAATGCCTAGAGAGTACTGTCCGGTAATGGTGTATAGTTCTGGAACAAGTAAAATGTTTGCTGCAATGGCTGCTAAAATGCCCGTTTTAGCTCATATAGACCTGAAAGTGCTGATGTGCTTATGGTATTTTATGGTGTTAGGCACCAATCCATCCAGCTTATAAAAAATATATATAGCATCTGAACTGATCTCTGTTGCGGTCTAGTGGGTATGCAACTTGCCTCTGGCACAGGCACTGCTTTAATGTGCAGCTAATGTGAAGTCTTAAACATGACATTTTTATATGTATAATTTGACATACTATCACTAGTAGGGTGAAATCATCTTCACAACGTCACAGGCGTAACGAAAAGATTTCCATATCTTCTCCTTCCGCCCTTGACCTCAACCCTCGCATTTTCAGTGCTAAGATTTTAACGTACTGCAGGCTAATCGGATAAGCCAATCAGAAGACAGTTGTATTGCCTCTGTGACTGTATCGATCGTCGCTTATCTTGAATTGGTTCCGAATGTAAACGGCGATTTCATTGGCTGTATGTTAGCAGATGGTAAGGGACGTAGGGGGAGGGAGGGGGAGTGGAGAGGGAGGGGGGGGGGGGAGGGGGGGGGGGGGGAGGGGGGGGGGGGGGTGGTTCATGAACCTACCACTGCCTGGTATATAAATCTAATATTTCTGTCAATCAACCGTTATGTTGTAATTTTATTTCATTTCTAGAGGGATCCAGGAATCTTTTTCAAATGGATATGCTCACTTATTGAAAAAGGAGAGGGGGGTTCATTAAAATGACATGCAATATTTGATATGGGAGAAGGGGGGGTTTGAAAATAACCCTGAACCATCCCCGTGCCCCCTAAGCCACATCATTGGGTCACTTTCATTCACTATATTTTACAGTATCTTCATTTCTTTCATGTATGATATATTTTATTATAAATTGAGTGTCTTGTAGCTCACTTTTTACAAGACACTTTTATAATTTTGTGACACTTCACTAAAATAATCTTCTCCTACAACTACCACCTGTTACAGGTGAAAGGTGACATATTTAGGATTTTACACCTCCACATAGTACAGGTTTGAATATGAAGTGCCTTGTCGAGTGTAAAGAGGAGGATGCATTGTCCAGGAGATTCTTGTGTCTATATATTTATGTACAGTTTGTGTCTACTGTAACATGTGGGCGCTGATAGAGTAAATACAGATAGTGAATGGATGATAGAACAGTGTCTGATTCACAGTAGGTAGTTGATTGTGGAAGACTCTGGGAACTCTTTGACATTATAAAACTATAATATTTAGATCATCATCGTCTATCGTCTGTCATCCGTACACTCACATTTTCGACTTTTCCTTGAGAACTGCTGTACCCACAAGGGTGGAATTTTGTTTTGAGGTACCGTATTCGTTAATATTTATTGATCTTTGGTCCTCTATATTACATATCCGCTGTAACAAAGTTCCTCTCGTTTATGTTTGATAGCTATGCTTTACCTGCTCAACACCAACTTCCCAATGCAAGGCATAACTCTTGCCAGTCACCATTACTGGCTGATTAAGGCCTTGCGGTATTTCCTTAAGAAATCTGTGTTTAGAAATTCAGGCCCGCTATGCATTTCTGGTGCAGCGATTCACTATCTTGACATTACAAAGCGAGGGAAATACCGCAAGGGTTAAATCAGCCAGTAATGCAGACTGGCAAGAGTTTTGCCTTGCGTTTGGAAGTTGGCTCAACACTTTCATGAGTGGCTTTACTACAGGAATCATTTTGGCAGCAAAGGAAATATTTTTATGATAAACCAGGTGTGTACCAAGTGATAAATTTAGGAACACTTATCATCAACTAACAAGTTTTAACGAGTCCTGGAACAGTCGGGAAGAACAAAATCCAAAGTGACAAGCTTACAGTGATTTAGATTACACAAAGCTTTGCTTTCTTGAAGTTTCTTTACTTCCTGTATTTTCAATAAGTACATGTAGGTAGGAGTGACCATTGAGCCAAGGGGCCGTTGAGAGAGCATTTGTCTGTTGTGACTAACAATTGCAATAGTGATAGTCCATTGTGACCTGAACTATTACGACAGCTAATGCAATGTTATTAAAATCTAAATATCAACAAACAAAATAAAACAAATTCCAAAGTGTTTACTATTGTATTTACTTTGAAAAGATTTTTCCAAAGTGACAGAACCCCATAGTTTTCGATGACAGTACTAACTAGTTTTCAAAATTTCAAGCTCTTAGTGATCTATTTGAATTGTTTTTCAAATTTAAAAGCCTCATTTGTGTGCGAATTTTGCTTTTATATTCAAGTCAACTGAATTGACTAAACTATCAATAGTTTGCGGTGCAATCGATACTTTTGATTGTTTTAAAAAATGACTATTGAAAAAGTGCATGTTTTTTCGCTCAAATAAGTTGATGAAATGTATTTGAACAATAATGTCAACAACAGTAAAACACCCTTCTCTCTTTGGAAAATGAAGTGTAAAATGAGTGTACATGGTTCCGTAAAGCCATGGGAATCATTTTTGTCAATGGCCGCCATGCAATTACATTATTACCACAACAGATAATTGGTTTGTGTAATAAGATGTTTAACCCTCTAAAGTAAATAGAAATGACATAAACTATAATAATAAATGGGAAATTTGAAAAAATATAATTTTCAAAAAACGTGCTTCTGCCCCTTTAAGATACAGTGAGTCTCCCAAATTAATTTATAATGTTCCTCTATTAAAATGGTGTATAAAATGAATTTGAAGTTAAATAAGTGTGTAAAATACCATCAAAGTAAGAAAGTTAAAAAAGTAAACTCTATGACATGAACAGTCTGTTGGTGGTGAGAATAGATTTACAGGTACTTCAAATTAGGAGAGAAGAGAAATAAAACCCAATTCTGTATATATATATATATAATATATATATCACTTAAATCAAATACTACAACTAGGAATAACATTGTATCAGTATTCAAAGGATTTTAAAAAATATATTCTGACAGCTAAGCCAATCTAAAACAAACCAACATTTTCTAGACTTGACGATATTCCTTTTAATTTAACTCTGGATGACAGACTGGGAGGGTCTGTAGCTATCATCACCTGTCTGTCTGTGTCCCAGTGCCCCGGGGTGACATAAAACATGGCATATAAACCGTAGACTATCCCTGTGCAAACACCAGTCTGGTATGAAGCATGCACGGGGCCAGACTACAGTAGCATAGTGCTCACACAGAGGTCACTGGCCCTGTCAGGGAGTGTCACGTCTTGCCTGGCAATGTCTCTTTGATTTAGTTTTTTATTCTGAACCTGAATTTAAGCTCTAGTCCTGCTCCCTGACTGTGTAAAATTAAGAGCCTTTAATACAGTCTAGATATTTATTCAGCAAGTCTAGATAAACTGAATACAACTGGTAGTATTGAAAAATATAAAATTATCAGGATGAAAGTACAGTATTTAAAAATATTCCATAGACTAAATTTTAGTCTATTTAAAGGCGCTGTAGCACGTTTTTTCGCTCAAATACGTTGATGAAATGTATTTGAATAATAATTTCACCAATAGTAAAACATCCTTTTCTCCTCGGAAAATAAAGTTTAAAACGAGTGTACATGTTTTGGTTAAGCCATGGGAATCGTTTTTGTAATACAAAATAATAAATTGTGTTCACAATAAAATGGCCGCCATGCAATTTTTGCTTTATACGCAACATAGTTTTTACCAATACAGATAATTTGTTTGTGTAATAAGACGTTTTACCCTCTAAAGTTAATTTAAATGACATAAACTATCATTATAAATGGGAAATTTGAAAAAATAAATTTTGCAAAAAACGTGCTACAGCGCCTTTAAGCTCACATCCATCCTAGATTATTATCTCCTGTAAATCGTCCAATCAGAATGGTTTTGTACTTATTAATTCAGCAGCTAAGGTTAAATAGTGACAAATCATTTGTATTTGAGCTCCGTCCACTTGTGTGTGCATCTGTCTGAAATAACGGGGACATCTTTTCTCAGAAACTGTTTAGATAGGATAACCAAAATAAGTGCCCAGCTTTAGGGTATTAATATCTTGATGAAGTTCGAAAATGAGAAGCTGCGTTTATTTTCTTATGGAGTTATTACCCTTGTTTTTGTTTTTTTTCGACTCTGTTCAAGGTAAGCTTTTCTCATCAACCTCGATAGAATAACCAAATTTGCTGTGAGTTTGTGTTACTTGTATGTTGTGGTACTTCTTTGATATTGATATAAACAAAACTTTGAACATCTAGATAGGGACCCCAGGTTTAACTAAAACCAAAACTTTTTCACCGGCATTATCGCTTCATTCATGCTTGAAAATGAAACAAGAATTTGTGATGTGTTGTGCTCTCAGATATGATAAAGTATTTACTTTAAGTTCTAATGAAGTCGACAAATACTTCTCTCCTCCTTCACCCTGGGTTGTCAAACTGGTCTTCTCTAGTCACTGAGAAGTAGAATGTTTTTTTATCTTTTACATTATTTACTGAAGCAGCTAGAATCTTGCACAGTTCAGTTTATTGTTCACCTAAGACCTGCTTCATCATGTTTGTTTGATTAGCGGTAGGAGACTTGAAATCTTTCATTCAGTGTTTCTATAACCTGCGAGCACACTGACAAAAATGTCTTTTTTGGGCTCATTCATTCATTCCTTCCTTCCTTCCTTCCTTCCTTCCTTCCTTCATTCATTCATTCATTCATTCATTCATTCATTCATTCATTCAGTAAATATATTATAGGATCAGATTTTTGGTAGGTGAAGAAAGTACAGTTAAATTATTCTTTGGGTCACTATTTATCACCTGAATGACTTGAGTATTCAGAATTGACTAACTACTGTAGAAAAATAACTGGGAAATATTTTGGGGTCATTTTTCTGGAAAGTTTATGAAACTTTTTTGATTGTATGATAGATGGGTAAGTTGTGATGTCTGGAGTTCAGAAACTCTTGCTTTTGTTTTAGATTCAGGCTTTTCAATCAGTTGTATGCCTGAACACCATGGTAACAGAAAATAGGGACTACTTTGTGCAGGTAATAAGGTGTGTTATCCAAGTAAACTTCTACATATCATGTTTCATACAGTGCTGTATGTGTACACATCATGATTAAATTAGCCGTTAATGGTGAGAATCATGATAATGATTTCTTACTAAACCTAAATATTTTGGATTTAGTTGGTTTACGGATTTTTCTACAATGCTACTCAGAACCCTCCCAAACAAATTTTCTCTCCCAATTAAAAATATTGCCAGATTTCTAATGAACTAAAAAAATAAGTGAAAAGTTATCAATTTCTTATTCAATTCCGTGCATGTTATGCTTACATGAACACTTCTTTTTCTGGCCTCTTGGCTTTTGACATTTTGCCCCAAAAGTCTGTAAACCAAGTAATTACTTTTGCCTGGCCTTAATAAAATTTGTCCAACTCTGAATTTCTCAGTGTAAAATATGAGATAATGCCCCTACTCCATGCAATTAGACCCCAGTGAAATATGTGATAAAAACATCGTTATCTGTGATGAGATGTTTTCTATCTTAATGAGTCGGTACAGGCAATATATGATTGTGCTATCAGTAGCATAGCAATCATTCCAGCAGCTTTCATCTCACTGATCAATAGTCAACTGTTCGTACAGATTTTGATGTAGATACTGTATTTACTTTTATAGACAATATTTATTGACACTATTAAAGTATTGTGTTTTTAAAACAATAGAATCTGACTTTTAGACTAGCATGACTGCTAATTTCATTTCTCAGGTGAATTTTGTTTATTTACCTGTAGTAGATTTACTGATTCCTCTATCATGACGTACACAAATTTTGAAAATAAACCCCAATAAATCCCGCGTGTATAAAAATCTTCCTCAAATTTCCCCCCAAATTATAATGTTGCCAGATTGAACTGACGTAGTACAAATATAAGTGAACAATTTATGATTTTCTTAACACTTATCTGAACACTTTTCATCTACAGCAGAGCAAAGCTTTTTTTAAATTTGCCTTCTGCCTTGACATTTTGCCCCAAAATCTGTAAAACATGATTCGCTCGCGCTCGATTAATGCAACATTCGACACTCGTTTCATGAAAATCATATGACACACTTGGTCGTGTAATAATTTATCACATAAAGGTATATTATGTTGACATAGCTCTGTTTATTACCATCACATCAACAGATGCGTCCAACATAGTGTACACCGATGTGCAGTGGACGTGTTTTATAACAGCAGGTGTTGTCAGTGTCGTCACGTTTCATTGATTTCTACAAATGAGTTTTATTTTATGTGTAAATATTGTTTTATAGTAGAAATTGATAACATAAAATGGTTTCAAAAGACTAAAAGTAATCTTAATCTAACTTATAATATCCACAGGTGGTTAAAATAAACCTTGCCAAAGCACTAGCCTTTTGGACTTGTTAATTTCTAAAAGTAATAGTGAAAGCCATTTCAACTAGCCAAAGGATCATTATAATCTTTAAATTCAAACTACTGGTAACCTTTTGGATTTAACATTTTACTATACAACTTTCTCACTAGCCATAGCCTACCAGACTAGTACTAGTTTCGAACCTAAACTGTTTAAAATATCATCATAGAAATATATATGTATATAATAAAATTAAAAAATAATTGAATATGTTGTACACAACGGCTGTTGTCAATAATTCTTTGAAAACGTTTGAAGAGCACTGTCTGCATAATCGTTATCATGATTATCCTGGTTTTTTTTTTTAGTAAATATAAATGAAGTGTCCACCCAACCATGAAACCATGCAGAGATAATTTATACCTGACTGAAAACGTTAAAATGTATAGTAACACTGCCTTCCTCCTCAGTGAATTCCTTCTCATTGTGCAGTGCAGTCATTATTTAACAGCCTGATCGCTATAACAACATGTGCTAAAATTGCTTCGTGAAGCTGCCAATATTTCAGTTGGAATCGAGTTGGCAGGCAGGTATTTCTACATGACGTGAGTAACCCACCAAACACATTTGTCAAATTCACAAATTACAGAGAAAATCTGAGGGCTTGATAGAATCAGGATGAGAGTGTCAGGGCAGAGAGGCTGCTGGGATAAAAAGTTGATCAATTTCTCCGTTAGCGGGATCGTAAATGATGTTATGAGGCCCTCGTGCCCAGTCAATGTTCTAACCTGTGTGGCTGTGTCAATGCTTCCCTCACTCTCTTGTCTTGCTTGCAGGTAGACTGGGCTGCAGTCATTTGTTGGGTTATTTTTCCAAAATATTGTGATGAAATTTTTTGAACTTGCCATCTTGAGAAAGTTTGTCAGAAATTGTGTGTTTCTTTCATGTTTGTTATATGACCAGTTCAGTTCAGTTGTTGTTTAATTTTCTCAAAAAAGATTTCTATGAAATGTTTGATTTTGAAATCTGTGGAGAAGAAAACTTGTATCTCTAACTTGTAGACTGGATTTTAGTTGATTTTCAGTTCAGTTCTTGAATTCTCTTCTCAAAAATATTGTAATGGGTATCTTGTGAACTTAGAATCTTGAGAAAATTGATCAGAAAACTTATTGTAGACTGGGGTTCAGTCTCTTGTTGAATTTTTTTTATTACTTTCGTGACCGAATCCTGCCAGCGGCTTGGCAACTTTGTCTGCTGTGGAGAACAGTTCTACATGCAGTAACGTTTGGGTGCAATGCTACATTGAATTTCAGCGCAGTACCACCCATGTATCGCTAGTTCCAGCCAATGCTCACAGGTTTCACTGCAATACATTAGTATAATGGTGCTGTGGGCTTTCTGCCAGCAATAATAGTAGCAGCTGTGATATAAGTGAAATTCTGTTGAAAGCTGTGTTAAATCTCACCTCACCTCTACTTCTAGATGATTAAGGAGACCTGCAGACAGGCTAGATTCAGTGTCTTCAGACAACCAATGGCCATTGCTAATTCAATTTCTTTACGCATGTCTTGTCTGTCATTTGATGGAAGGGAATTGTTCGGAATCCATGTTCCCTTCTCACTGTAATCCTGGCCTAAATCTCTCTCCAAAGTAAGAGTGGCAAATATTTGTAACCATTTGAAGTTGTTTGAAGCTATAAACAAGTAGAGACAGTTCTTGAGTAGCTGGTATCTTCAACATTGAAGGAAGAAATATTCCATCAAAGACTCTGAAAGTTCTACTGCTGTCTGAACTTATTTTTATTTCCACTTTAGATGAAAGAGTGTCAAAGCAACTTTCATCACATGAAACAAATGAATCTGTTTATAAACATAATTTTGGTATATTTGGATAATTTAGCCAAAGAAAAATTTATCTCACTGAATCATCATCTTTGATAGATGTGTTTTCAAACTCCAAACATTTAAGAAAATGGAACATTAAGATAAGGTAAAACTAGTTTATTAAAAAAAAACTTTTAGAATTTGTTTGTTCTTTTCAAGGACACCTGCATGACTGATCTTACTTCTGAATCGAGGACAGACAAATAACATTATAAACTACTAAACTAGCACTTCGAACATATGTATATATTCTTAACAAAACAAAGCCAAAATGTATTGAAACAGGTTGTGGACATAAGGCCCATAGAAATAACATCTGTATAGAGGTATCGCCCAGTTTTGAAATCCTTGTGGAAAACCAAAAGAACCGTTTACCTACTGAACTGATTTGTGTCAGATCACTCCGAAGTGCTCAAATTACAGGAATCATAACCCATCAAATTGTTCTTATGAGAGGCCTACCTAGAATATATACCTGCATCAGTAAGTAAAGTCTAGATGTGTCACTTCTCAACGCCCTCAGCAGGTCGATGGTTAAGTACACGCTCTTATGTTATTTAAAATGGGTGTTGTCGTCATGTAATATTTGGACAACATGCTGGTCATTCATTTTATAAAAGCTTAGTGTTCAACAAGTTTTACTGTGTTGTCTTTTGTCAAAGTTTGCTTAGTTTTTGTTAAGTGTTCGACTTTGGATCGTCACTGGCTCGTACAACTTCATCTGCTGTAAAACTCTGTTCTACATGCAGTAAGATTGGAATGCAGTGCTAAATAGAAATGCAGTACAGTACCAAGTTACCAACCACGGTTTTCTGTTTCTAATCAATGCTTGCAGGTTTCACGGAAGTGCATAACCACAGTGGCATTCTCCCTGCAATAATAAGATATTAAATTTTCTTTGTCATATATTCTTACAAAAAATATCTTTTTCAAGTAAATTGCAAAAGTTTACTTATGATATACTTATTATATTGTTAAACTTTCTAAAATCGTCATTCATCTACTATATGTTTTTACAATTTACAATTTATCCCCTGCCACAACAAAGTTGGTAGGAGGTAAAGAAATGACCTCGGTCCGTCTGTGCATCCATGCGTCCAGACCAGAAACTAAAAAAAAAGGAAAATATTATTGAAGGATTAGGAATAACTATTAGTGATAATTATGCAGTGAATAAAACAAATTTGAAATTCAGTGGGTTTGAAAAGTTGGTAGGTGTCTGCCCGTCAGGCTTTCCCTTGTTAGTTTCATTTTGGGTCACTTGCTTGTCTGGTTGTCAGATTTTTGCTTGTCAGATATTTTTAAAAGACTCCAACACACATTGGGGGACTGTCAACTTTTTCAAATGGCTGGTTAAAACCACAACCCCTGCTGCCATTGAAAACTAAATTTTAGTTGACACAGTCAGCTCCGAACACCACTAAGCTCCCAGCAGTTTCTTTTGGAACATTCTCTCCCCAGATTACCGTAGATGGGCTACAATATGGCAATATATGATTTCGAAAATTGCTTTCATAAGGCAAATAATTGAGAGGAGTAGGGACCTTGGGAAACTTGCCCACCTCTTTGGTTTGGTGTTCCTTAAAATTAGGAGAAGTAGGATTCTTTTACTATTGCGAATTGCCTCGTCAGTTCAGGATTGGCAAAAATGACTGTCTCAACTGATCAACAAGACTGCTAAGTAAGTGGCGTTGGTGCAGATTTCTTTCGGAACGTTTTCCCCAGATTACCATTGATGGGCTACACTTTGGTCGTATACGATTTCAAAAGTTTGTTTTCATAAGGGAAATTCTTGAAGGGAAGCTAATTAAGTGAGCCCATGATATTGACAGGTTGTTGATAAATGACTGTTGTGATTTAATATTTCTTGTTGTTAATAAAGGCGTTATCTTGATGCCATGGTTACTGCTATCTATCCATCAGAATTGAGGTTTGAAAGCATTCAGCTTTATATCATTTTGCAGTCAGATACAATCCGCGTTCTATTGACCTCAAGCTGTGAAACTGCAAGATGGCTGTTTAAATGTACATTAACATAGGATGATACCTTATTAGAAAACAACTAAACTGTAGGGAGAGAGATAAGATAGGCTCATAATGTGAATAGATTTAATACTGCATTCATATCTATAACAGTTGGTTTTGTGGTAATTAGCGTGTCAATCACTATGGAGGAACAGGAGGATTGCCATTAGCTGGTGGTGTGTTTAGATAACTAAAATATCCAGATATTAATGATAAGATTATATAATATTAGATGTTAACAATGTGGAGGTTATGTTAGATGTAATACAAGGTGTCCGGTTGTGTCGACCAGTATCGACAAAGCTTTCTGTACTGTATTCCATCTTAGTGTGTGTCATATGCTTGGTTTCTTCGTAAATGCAAAAGGTATGTGTACATTGCTCTTGCTTTGTCTTCATCTTTAGTTTATATTAGTAAAAAAAAAAATGTCATATTTAGGCTAGGCTACATTGAGGATATTTTGTTTTTTCAGTTAAATTTTCCTTACTGCTTACCTTAAGTTACCTTACCTGACATGGCAGAGTTGGTTTCATGAGGGTTTTTTTCTCTCGGTGGTTTTGAATTGTTGTCTTGCAGCCTGATTAAAATCAGTGGTGTTCTGACTAATATTAATAGTTGCAAAATTATTGAAAATACTGCATTTTACAGTTTGGTTAAAAATAAAAATGAAGATTCAGTGATATTGATTGATGTGTTCAGTTTTCTGCCAACTGTTGCAAATTTAAAGAGCTTTTCGAAGTGTGAAATAAACACCAAATGGTGCCAACACGAGCAATTTTTATTTGCATTCAATATTAAAAGCGGAAAATATGAATTTATTGTATAGATATTGATTACAATTTTACAATAATCTTGCAGTGTATCACATAATGAAAGATAAATGTTTATACTGTGATGAATATGTAAAGAAATAAAGGCTTTGATGTATTGCTTTTTCTGTGAGTATTATACCTATCAATGAAAACAATAAGAGTGGTTGTCAATAATGTATACAGTCAGCTAACAATGGCCTTTCTGAATATTATGAGAGGCATTCTTAAACAAGACTATATGAGTATAAAGAGGTTGATTATCTCTATAATAGTTTAGTGTTAACAATGTTTGAATTTAGCTCATTTGAATTTTTACTCATAATGTCTTTAGTGTTTCCATATTCCATTCACTCATGGTTAATATATTCCACTGTCACCCTTGTCAGAGTGAGTGAGTGAGTTATTGTTTAACGCCACTTGGGCAATATTGCAGCCATTAGCGGCGAGAAATTTGATCCCTTGACAGAATGTTATAATTAGGGCTGGGACGGGTAACCCGGATACCCGGGACGGGTGGGTAATGAGTAGGACCCGGGTACCCATCACAATACCCGGACCCGTTATTATCATGAGACTAATTATAAAACAGTTTAATTGGTTATTTTTTCATTACAGTATTGCAATGTATTTAAAGATTCCATCTAAATATTTAAATCAATTGTCATTCGGTATAAAAATTGCATAAACTAGCCATGAATCTGTATGTTTTAGCTTTCTCTCTCCATACTTGAGCCTACCAGTTGATCAAATGATTACAAAGTCTTACACATTAGATGTTGGAGATGGACAAAACGGGATCCGGGTAGGGTAGGGTAATAGAGGGTCGGGCACCCGGGTAGAAAAAATATACCCGTCCCAGCCCTAGTTATAATGCATTTTATCTTCTGTTTTTGAGGTTGTCATTAGAGTTTTGTGTTGAAACATGACTAGATAAGGCAAGGGTTGAAACATCTGTAAGTTCAAGGTCACTGACCTACCAAATTTGACCTCAGTCCCCAATAAAACCAAAAGAATAAGTGACTTGCCGGTTTTCTAAAACAATTTAGTTCCAGCCGATGCTCGCAGGTTTCACAGGTTTCACCGCAATGCATAGCCACATGGCGTTGCGGGCTTTCTCCCTGCCATAATACTAGCAGCCGCGATATAAGTGAAATACTCTTGAAAGTGGCGTTAAACCCCAACTCACTCACTCACTCACTAAAACAATTTAGTATTTAGTGCAAAAGTGGTAGGACTTCCAGACCTGACTCGGTGACTTAGTGGAAAAAACTGTTTTAAGTCCATGACTTGCTGACACACAAAAATTTGTTCAACCCCTAGATGAAGTCAAGATTTGATGAACAAACGCGTCATGTTGTAATGTAAGCTGAAACAGGAGGTTCAAGAGAAAGAGATGAATAGATATTGAGAGTCAAAACGTCAATGACTTTCAACAGGTTTTTAATCTATGAGTCAAGCAAATGTGGTAGTAAATTTTTTTCGGTTACTCAAACCAGTTATCTAATTTTTTTGATGAGAAAAATATTAGTGCTGAGTCAGTGACTTTGTATTACAGGGGCTGTAGCATGTTTCCAAATGGAAATAAAGAGATTTCACGAAATGGAAAAGAAATGTTACCATATTGCAAAACATTGCATATTGTCAAATTGACATCCCATCTTAATGAATCCGAATTTGACCGTATGTCATAACAACTATCCTTTAATAGAGCTCTTAAATGAATGGTTATGGTTCAGTTACCGACAGTTAGGCAACACAAATCTATTTCCTATCCTCGAATTATTTAAGGGTGTTCACACTAAAATGGCAGCTAGCAGTTTTTCATAAGTGACACTGTTTTCTACCACTACAGATAATCGCATCTTTTAATGAGCCTTTTTACCCCCTTACCGTAAGATGAACGTTGATAATAAATGGCTAATTTGAACATATACAAAATACCAAAATAGCGTGCTACAGTGCCTTTAACAAATTGTTTACCCTCTCTGTGTTTGATCTGATTAAGATGGACTGGATTTTCAGTGTAAACTTTGTGAATATATCTGCTTCTTTGTCATTACAAAAGTTATGGCAGTGAAATCAAGTGTTGTATTTTTTGCATATCAGCAGATTTATTGGTGTATTCTCTTTTGAGGTTTGACCTATAAATTTATCACCATGACAACAAAAAAATTCCAATTTGTGTATAAATCAGCATGTTGAAAATTTATAATCTTGTTTTCATACGTTAGATCATGTATATGGCCAAAGTTAATTGAATTTTTCCAGCGTGGCATATTTGCTTGCAATATTAGTTTCGCTCTATAGATCAGATTGTGCACATGGGGTGAAACCTATATCCTTATCTTTTGATGTATCGTTATAGTGTTATTATGCATTTCATGATCAAGATCGCCTCACTGCATCGATTGGTATACCTGAAACAGTTAATGTGTGAAAAAATATCGGCATTGTTTTTTTGGCTGGCCGATTTAATTTGCAGTTAGTCCCAAGAGAAGCGAAGGAGAGCCGAGAAGCACACAAACCAGGGGACTATGGAAAGGGGCTGTTTGTTGAGCCGTGTTTATTTTTATTGTTTTGTTTACAGGTGCCCGTTTCTTTGTTTGACCAAGCATCGGAATGACGGTTGGAAAGTGACAAACAGTTTAGCTGCCCCTCTGGAAAACTTTGCTGATCGTTGTGGTGTAATAGCGACACCGGCGACGTTAGCCAACCCACACGTGATCGTAAGTGCAGCGAGGGCGTAAAGTCAAGGCACGTGTGTGGGTGAACTTACAGGAAGTGAACTTACTCTGTGAAGAAGGTGCGTATCTCTCAGTCTACACGGACCGATTATCATTCTTCTTATAATCAATAGTTATAACCACTGCCTTTTGATCTTGGCTTGTTCAAAGATCAGCCTCGCCCGAGTTAAAAATGTATGGGGGTTTGTTTTTAGCTCATTTGATGTTCTTTGGTTAAAATAATCGAACAACTCGGGGGTATAACTATGGTTTTTTGGTGTCATTTCTGCTAAATATTTTATTTCAAATTTAGACCTTGCTGACTTTGACTGGTGTTTTATTTTTTAAATTTCAGGATAATTAATGTTTTTCATTGGTTAACACTTCATTTTTTTGACACTTTCATACACAGACGTGTTAGTATCTACCAATAGTATTCAAATCAAAGGTATTTATTTAGTGTATGTGAAAATTCTGTACGTGGTCTTGTGTATGTGTCTAGCAAGCAACAGTATTCAAACATGTCTGAAACATTTAGGTCCCTACATGATCTTTGTGAACTTTTGATGAGTTTTTTTAGGGTGCAAAAGTAGATCTTAGTATCTATTTGATTTATTGTATAAATTTTTGATGTAATAATCATTATACCAAAAGGAAACAAATGGAAAAGTGAGCTGCCCAACATAATTTGTTCCATGTTTAGATATTCAGTCTTTTCCAGCAAGTATGATTTTTCTAATATTGCATATCAATCAACACAAAACTGTCGATTCATAGGTAATATCATGTGACTGTCATATGTTTCTGTCAATTAAAGGTGTGAGGATATTTTGTAGTATCGCGTATTGTGATATTTAATCTGACGATACATCCATGTATCGTGATTCATTTCCTGTGTCATGGTTTGTATTGTTGACATTAAAGTGTTCTGTTTTCTCAAAAAATTAGGGAGTTTGTCACAAGTAAACCTATCTTCAAACGGAAAAGAAACTCCAGAATTAGGATATCATGATTTCGTATTCTGAGTATCACACTACTAATATCGTGATACGTAGCGTATTGTCACAACTCTACTCTCAATCCATCTCTATATCCATCAGGGGCGGATCCAGGAATTTTGAAGGGGGGGGGGGGGGGGGGGGGGGGGAGCACCTATTGTAAGGGGGGTCAACAATTTTTTTTTCTCCATACCTGCCCATGCAAACATCTCGCTTGGGCATTATAATAATTCACATTTGTTACATAAAAGTCATATGACACAATTCCTCGGGTACTAATAAATTTCTTTATATGTATGTTGTCAGTCAATGCAATGTCAGGATTTTAAAGTTGATGATCGTTCACTGGTCTTCTCTTCAGGTCACTTGTCATTTTATAGGCTGGTTCTTTATAGTGTGAAACGGGGTGAAATGTGGTTACACAATCAGGGGTTATTGTTGGAGCAGGTTGATCAGACTTGAATATCTTACTATGAGCCTATGCTTCAGGGAATATTTTTTACAACCTTCAACCTTGGTTTCATTAATATAGGCTAAAGAGACACGTAAGCATAATTTTGATGGCAGATAATGTCAGATAATTACATCTCTATATCAAGATGTTACCTAGTCCTGAATTGGTGCCTTTTAATTTATTTGGTTTTATGAAAAAATTTTCATTTTTTACAAGCTGGAGCATCTAGACACTGAACTTTAAAAGCTTTCAATTTGTAATAATATTTTAGCTGACCGTTGTCACAGAAATCCAACAAAGAACCTTATTCAAAGATCATTAATTCATGTAACCAGTCTGTCCGCGACATGCTCTATAGGCAATTCATGTGATTCATTAACCCTTTCACCCCTACAGGCCTCTACAGACGCCAGAAAACGTATTAGTGTTCTGGATTCTTAGGGGTGAAAGGGTTAAATAACAATGTTTATTGGCACTTCTATGATAACTTTATTTTAAAGTTGCCTCAAGCAGTTCCAAACTGCAAAATGTACATTTTAAAGAATATTGTCATATTTTGACATTTAACGTTATTCATTTATTATTCAAATCATTGAAATAAAATAAATATTTATGTACTATCACCCCAGTAACTGTCAAGGATTCAATATTAAGAGGCTTTGTTTAACAATATATGTCACGTTGTACTGACCATTTTTTAAAATCTCGTCCAAATGATTTCTCTGAACTTAACAGATACACTGAAAACTTTCTTGAGTAACAGCCAGCAATTCAAGATGCTGTCTTATCTGTTTCATCTGGTTGCTTTTAAATTAACAATATAGATTTTTTGTCACAAAATGACAACCTGTTTACTTGTGTCTGTTTCATTACTTTTTGTTCCTTTACAGGGCATCTGTTTCAGTGAAAAACAACGGATTTCATCAAATTATTGAACCCAAGAAAACATGGTCATCTCAAATCAAAGGATTTTGAAAGTGTGATTTGAAATACAACAACTTCCTAAGAGTCTGCTGCAATTTGAAGTTTCTTGAGATTGATATTTACGTCTGCTTATACATCAATTTGACGTCTGCTTCAAATCTTCCATTTCATATCTACTTGTATTTGCTTGGAGCTTTATTTGACAATTGTGTACATTCCACATTTGAATTACATCAGCTGTAACTACATTTGAACATCTATGTGGATACTGGACAGCTGGAAAATTCACTCGGAGCCATGTTGTGACGTCTGCTAGTGAATGATTCAAGAAACTTGTGTTCTGGCTGAGATGAATTTGGTGGAAACAGGACCACATTTTACGTAGCATTTAGTGAAAAGTCAGAAAACGTGGTCAAAGTTCAAAGGTCAACATGGCAAGCAGACGTCTCAAGTTTCAGTACTGCAAGGTGATCATTGCGACGTCGATGGTTTGGGTGATGTTAGATGTGTTTATGTTGATGTACTTTACTGACTGTACAACCATGTCGTCTGCCAACTGCAACAACCACCGAGAAGGAATGAACGTAGGGGACCACCAGCCTGATGCACCAAAATCGGACAAGCAGGCGGGAGGCGGCTTCCTCAACAGGATACTGCCGAAAGGTATGCAGATTTATATAATTTTTTTCATAGATAATGGTATATGAATAGCCCACTTTCTTTAAATTTGGACTAAAATTAAGTTGACTCTTGAAACAATCATTGATCTTCCCAAAACCTAAATTTCATGAAATTGTCATGAAAATTTAACCCTTTACTTACTAAATGAAGTGCCAAATAATTCTTTAATGTCATCTTAAAAAAGGGTTGTCCTTCAGCCAATAATCTGGAATTTTTAGCTATGGACTGAACATTTTTCGAGTTTTTTTTAATTAAATCGACAAAATTACACTTGTAGGCTGACTTTTTTTCAGGCTTATTTCATAAACTGCTATTAACAGCTCAACAACTCAATATTAGTTGGTGAATAAAGAAGTTGAACACTTTAAAATCATGTACAATAATTCAGTATTTATCTATGATGAATGGTAGACTTATTTGTACACCAGCTGGGTAAGGGTTAAGGTGACATCTGTTAGGAAAAGCTGATCGTTGAAGCAACTCAATGAGAATAGTTTCCCCTAAAGTATTAGAGTCAGCCCGGATCAGACATGGACAAGATCAGCTATCAGTCCTACACCCTCTCCATTCCTTCTCTTCTCCCTGAAATTCAAATTTCAGCTTGTGTTAGTTTGGCTGCAAAAGTAGAGGGGAGAAAACCTTAACCCTTTCCCTGCGGAGGTAACACTAGGCTGTTGAATTAATATTGACAAACCATTCTGAATGTCCAATTTGCAATCACAACTCGTTATAAAACTCTGAATTAGTTACTTTCAAAAACACATGTTAGGAGTTAAGTAACCTTTATTACTTCTCTTGAATGTTTCTAATTAACTTTCTTGAATTTGCTTTGGGTAGACTAGTTTTAAAAAAAATCAATCATAGATATCACATTAGAAATATCTCCGAAGAGAAAATTTCATTGATAAAAAATACAAATTTCACATGATGTATAAATTTATCATTTTGTAACATCCGATTTATTTTTTCTGAAAATATCATTGTGTAAGACAACAGTTGTAATCTTCTCTAATTAACAGCAGCATATATAAAGGCCCTTCCTTCTGTTAGGAACCTAGTAACTTCTCGTCAGAACTCTTTTTTTTATTTCTCTTTTAATCAAATTGACAAAATAACACTTGGATACTGATTGGCTACTGTCGATTTCATACACTGTTAATGGTTCACTGCTGAGTTACGCAGCGTACCGCGTCATACCAAACGACATTAAAAAATGGGAGTTGTTGCTTCCTTGCTTGACACTCAGCATTATAAGGATAGAACAACATGTGAACTGGTGCTGCACTGTGGCTGCCCGATGACAACGGCACACAAAGAACTTCCAAACTTACATTGTAATAAGAACAATTAAGTGTTATTATTATTATTACCACGAATAATACTACATTATGAGATGAAAGGTTATCATATCCAGAGAGTGTCAGAGCTTTGAAAACATTTTTTATAGATTTCTTCATGAACGATTAGTGATTATCAACTTCAGGTTGAGCAAATGTCAGAATGAACTTCTTGTACGTGTTGAGTATAAGCTGACCATGCTACTGTCCTGGACGGAGCTTAATGTTTCTGCCCAAGGAATCAGGAAGTGATAAGGCACCTCTTTAAGAGAGACGACGGAACAGTTCATGTCTCTTGGTACGTCTGGGCAGGGTAATGTATTGGGAACACGTTTGATTTGGGATCAAGATGTATGGGTTTATGTTGTGGAGCAGGCTGCCTGCTCTCTAAATGTTCTTAGCCCTACAAACTTCTTAAAGGGGCAGTAGCACGTTTTTTCACTCAAATAAATTGATGAAATATATTTGAAAAATTATTTCACCAATAGTAAAACACCCTTCCCTCTTCGGAAAATCAAGTTAAAAATGAGTTTACATGGTTGGGTAAAGCCATGGGAATCGTTTATGCAATTCGAAATAATAAATTGTTTTCACAATAAAATGGCCGCCATGCAATTTTCGCTTTATTCGCAACATCGTTTTTACCACTACGGATACTTGGTTTGTGTAATAAGATGTTTTACTCTCTTAAGTTAATTAAAATGACATAAGCTATCATTATAAATGGGAAATTTGAAAAAATAAATTTTGCAAAAAACGTGCTACAGCCCTTTTAAAGAGAGGGTTCTGTCGGGTTTTTTTTAGGAAACAAAATTTGCGAGGACATCGCTGTTTACTCATATATGGTATTAATACATGCTTATTGCACAATCCATGTCAAACATGTTACCGAGGGGAATGTTTTTTTATGACTTATGTTCGGAAATTTGATAAAGGCAAATGGTCATTCTTTAAAAATTTCAAACAATAAGAAGTGTAGCCATTCAACGGCTCTACGATATGGCACAACAACATATTGTGGATTAGTTTACAGTATGTGTTAATTTGTGAATATTCCATCAACACATAAGTTTGACTATTTTGAAAAAATAAAATTAATGAAAATACAGCGTTTTCGTGTCATGTTTTGCAAAAAAGAAAGGTCAGCAACAGAACTGCCTCAACATCATGTTTGAATAAGTGAAAACAAGTACTTGACAATTCTTATTAAAAATTCAACTTTTATGTCAGGGTGACAAGCGAGCTGAGTTGAATATGTTAAATGTTGACGCAAACAACAAAGGTTGCTATTTTAAAAATATTTTGAATTTTATTTCGAGACGGATATCTCAAATGACACTTGACATTTCAAATTTATATGGTTTCATTTCCCTAGTTGCACAATACCTTTTGCTGTGTATGACCATGTACAAATTCTAATTAGAGTCAGTAAAGCATATTACTGTCAGGAGTGTGGGCTTATGTGTTTGACAAGTACATGAAATGAATATTTTCTTACTCTACCTTCTTTATGGGGAAATCATTTTGATATTTTAAAAATTGAGGTCTTTGAGGGGCATTTAGAAGTGGAATACATAAGGAAACATTGTTTTCTGCGTAACAATTTCTGTATTTTGTAGATTCACGATATTTCAGAGTTTGTGCTTACTCCTTGGGTGTCATGTGATGAAGGTGTTAGCCACCTGATGAAGAAGTATGCTCTGTCATATATCTACACAATGTAAAAGTTATTATCCAGAAAAATCTAAGTATACTTGTTTTCTTATTGTAAGATTTGTTTAATCAGAATTATTCGAAAGTTTAATAAAGAGTGTTACCTATATAAATTCATTGTAGTTCAACATATTTCAACTTGTCAACGTAACCTTTTTCCTTTTATTATAACAGATTTGTTTAAATTTTCAGAATATATGTGAATAACAGGGGTCGAAATTAACCATTTCAATGCAGTAGCCACTCGGACTAGTGCATTTCTAAAAGTACTAGTCCAGACTTGTTCCAGCTAGCCAAATGCATCTCCATGATCATTTCGCCTCAAATTTTAACTAGTCCTTCGGACTACCAGTTTTTACACTCTACTAGCCCAGCTTCTTTTTCACTAGCCATGGGCTACCGGACTAGTGCCAATTTCGAACCCTGAATAAGACATGTATTAAGGGTAATTGTTGTTATAAGTGATTATTTAATTTTACGATTAAACACAGATATAATGACAGTAATATGATATTAGATGGTTCTTGTTCCATTAAAATAATAATTATACTTTGTGTTAACTCGCAGCACCCATGTCAAACAAACTTTGCTTTGTGTGCTACTCTGCTGTCCACCTACAGCCTTAGAAACAATCCTCATGTTTTTTATTGCCTGCCAAATAGTTAACACCTGTTCCTTCTCTCTATTCAAGAATATACAACTACCAAAAAAATCTATATTTCTCATATCCTACGACACCATTTAGACGTTTTGGCAGAAATTCTGTGTCGTGCTTGAGCCAAGTGATAGCTGTAAAAACATTACTATAAAGATTACTTGAGCCCAATTTTGGAACATAAAATAACATAAAACTAATCCCTGCAGACCTTAAATGTTTTTGAAGAGTAAGTAATGAGTAACAAAGCTGTTCCATACAATGAAACCACGAAGAAGAAACCCAGTGCTCTTCCTCCCTCTCCCAGATCCTACCGAGCCTCCAGAGATCCATTGATTTTCCTTACAAGAGAGAACCATTTCTTGATGATGTTAACCTCCCGTAGGAGCAGCTGGAACCATTCTGCTCTACTTAGTCAGGTTATCATAGTCTTCTCATCAGAATGTACATATTTTTAAAATTTCTATTTCTTTTGCTTCGTTTAGGAAAAGTTGACAAATTCTGTGTTGTAAAGTCAGAATATTTGGGTTTTCAGATAAATTTCATTTCTCTACCTTGGAGATTTGATATTGTTGTCATCAGTTGTTGGTTAACTTACAAATGAACTAGGCTATCATAGTGTTTTCATCAGAATGTCATATTTTGTTATTTGTTGTGCTTCAATTAGAAATGGTTGACAAATTCTGTGTTGTTAACATTAATGATTTAGGTTTTCAAATAAATTTCATTTCGAAACATTGGAAATTGATATTCAAACAACTTTTAAATGAACTAAATTTTCAAGATTTTGACTTCAGGGCAAATTTTCTCAGTCCCAGTTCTGTTTTACCTGTACCCATCAACTCTTGTCCATAAAGAGCTATTCTTCTTTCTCTAGACTTAATGTGTGATATAATTGAATTTTCTTACTCAAACATGCTCAATTTCAATATTTAAAAACACCTCAAATTTCTTGATCTGTGATGGTAACTATCAAGATATCAACTGTGATGATAATGGTAAAGATATCAACTGTGATAATGGTCAAGATGACAACTGATGCATATGCTGACAACTGTGATGAAAATGATGATATTGTCATCAGTAGATATCTGTCAATATGTCAAATGTTATGATATCTGTCAAGATGACAACTGAAAGTAACTGTCAAGATGACAACTGTGATGATATCTGTCAAGATGACAACTGAAAGTAAGTGTCAAGATGACAACTGTGATGATATCTGTCAAGATGACAAATGAAAGTAAGTGTCATGATGACAACTGTGATGATATCTGTCAAGATGACAACTGCAAAGATCACTGTCAAGATGACAACCGTGATGATGACTGTCAAGATGACAACTGCAAAGATCACTGTCAAGATGACAACCGTGATGATGACTGTCAAGATGACAACTGCAAAGATCACTTTCAAGATGACAACTGTGATGATGACTGTCAAGATGACAACTGCAAAGATCACTGTCAAGATGACAACTGTGATGATGACTGTCAAGATGACAACTGCAAAGATCACTGTCAAGATGACAACTGCAAAGATCACTGTCAAGATGACAACTGTGATGATGACTGTCAAGATGACAACTGTGATGGAAATGATGATTATGATAACAATGAAGACAACTATGACAGATGGAAGTTGATTGAAAGTGATGATGTTATTTTTCACACAGGAACACAAGTAAGACAAAGTAACCAAGAACTCAACTTTGATTTAGCCTTGATGATAGAGCACATGTTAGCCACAGTGAGCGCTGGTTTAATCTGTGGAATACCCTAGCTTCTCTCATTGATCAGCATTACAACCTATCGGTCTTCACACTCAGCTTACACAGCTCAATTCTTTCCGTTTGTTAGTACAGCAACTTGATCTTTTTTCCAAAATATTTGATGAAGTAAAAAGAAATTGGAGGTGTTTATTTTAGGGGGATTAGATTTGATTTGAGACGAGAAAATATATTATTTGTTTTATCGATTCATCAAACATGATTCTACAAATTTTAACCATCAAATGTTTTTTTGTCTGAATCCCAATCCATAAAAAAATGTTGCCTATATTGCCAAAATATAAGTTTTGCGGAAGACATAAATGAGAACAAAGGGAGTCCAGTCTTGTTCTCTCTCTAAAGTTTGTGTGGTCTTTGAGTGCATAACAATATAGCCCAAACATTTACATTTCTATAACATCTATGTTAACATATCTTAGTGTTGAAGAGAACCGGGAAATTGACATTAAAACATATATGTGGAGAAGCGTGAATAATGTATCTGTCTGTAGATCAGTGTTGCAACTATCCACATTTCTTTGTAGGAGCCGTAGGAGGCAATTCTTTCTCTATTTTCCATTGAACATTTAAAAAAACCATTTCCAACGTACCATAATTGAATTGACACAAAAATTATATCTATTCATATAAGCTAAAGAGAAAAATGCTAAATCATATATATTGTAACATATGACAATATGTATCAGTGTAAATATTGTTCTATATTCATCTGAAAGATATATTTCATCCTGACACAAACAGACGACAGCACAGTATGACTTGGAATACAAAATAAAAGTACTGTCAGCTGATAAAATACAGACAATATTGTTGCCATGGAAACTCAGTAGATAATTGTTGTGAAAGAAACACTATTACCATGGTTACGGAGTGTACACTATAGGGGAGTTGCTCTCACAGGGAGGGTGTGTTTATGACTGCGGTGACACTGACATATTCATTTCACATGGGGCGTGAGGTGAGATCGTGTGTCCAACCTACATGCTACTTGCATTATCTATCATTCATTAGGCTGCAGCAGCTTTCATAACTCTCAGGGGACAAATTTGGTTTTAGTTGTAATGTGGGTTACCCGGTCTCTTGTCAAAGTGACCTTGAAATTTTGTTAAAGGGAAGATTCTGTCGGGTATTTTTGTGTGAAAATTAAATTTGAGTGGAGTGTTATTAATTAGGCAAAACAGATTATTTAGATGCTCAACAGATTCTCCTACCAAGATTTTGACCAATTTTAAAAAAATGTGCTGCTCAGTATCCCTCCCAATTAAAATAATTTGCCAGTTTTAATGTAAAATATTAAAATTATTTTCCTTATCAATTCTGTGTGAGGTTTGCTTACCTGAACTTCCCAGTTTTCATCTACACTAGAGTAAAGTTGTTGTTTTTTGCCTCCTTCCTTTAAGCAATGTGCCTAAACATTTTGTGAACCAAGTTTTTAATTTTGACTGGTCTTACATGAATATAATATTTAATGCAATAAGGAAGCGACCATCACAAGTGGCAAAATGTCACAAATAAACTCTATGCTTGTCTCCCTTGAGTGTGTCCTCGGTTGGATGGTTACCCCTCTTGATCTGTTTTACTAATAGCCATGCTGTTAGCCTGCCATCCTTTAGTGGATCCGGATAGTCACCGCCATCTATGTGGAAAACGCTATCACTGGTTTAATACAATACAGTTGAAGCATGGCTATAGATTTGACAATTTGACGAAGGAGGACATTCATTAAAAAATTAAAACAATTAGAAGTTAAGCCAATCATCTGTACTACAAATGTGGAAAGCTTTTCTACAGCTTAACACAAGGTTATTGAACTCTTAATGCTAAATTATTTGTTACTTAGTAGATATTCTATCTTTGAGTATAAATATTATTCCTAATTGTAAATATTAGTAACAATTCACTGTTTTTCTCATTTCGCGTAATACATAATAGAAAATTGGTGGATACTCAGAACACTCTCTTTAAGTAGAATACCTTTATCAATGCAAAAGGTGCCCAAATCTGATGAGAATTGTCCAACATGACAGCTGCATGATCATCAAGGCTTCACATAGAAGTTACAGTACAATCTCAAAACAAGATTTCTTTTGTACCAATTGAAGTATCGGGTCAGATTGTACATGAAACCTACATGATGCTTGTATAAACACTAGAAAGCATTCTGAATGGTAAATTTACAGCTGGGGGCGGGATAGTGCAGGGATAAGCGCGTTCGGCTTCGGATCAAAAGGTCCGGAGTTCGAATCCCGCCAGGGGCACGGCAACTTTGTCTGTAGTAGAGAACTGTTCTACACCCAGTAAGGTTTGGGTGCAATGCTACACTGAATTTCAGCGTAGTACCACCCACGGTTCGCTAGTTCCAGCCGATGCTTGCAGGTTTCACCGCAATGCATAGCCACATGGCGTTGCAGGCTTTCTCCCTGCCGTAATACTAGCAGCCGCGATATAAGTGAAATACTCTTGAAAACGGTGTTAAACCCCAACTCACCTCACCTCACCTAAATTTACAGGAATAATGACTCTGGTAAAGGTAGGTTATCACAAAATAATTCTCTTTTCACATAAGGCATAACTCGCACCAGTCTCCATTGCTGACTGATTTATGACTTGCAGTATTTTCTTAAGGTTTCTGTGCTAGTGTATCAGAGCTCGCAATGCATTTCAGGTGCAGCACTCCACTATCTTAGCATGGAAAAGCGAAGCCAATACTACAAGGTTTAAATCAGCCAGTGATGGAGACTGGCACTAGTTATGCCTTGTGTTAAGAATCTGCAAAATAATCTGCTACTGACAGATTTGATTTAAATTGATTTAAACATATTTTATACAATGAAGAATTTGGGTAGTTGAGAAAGGGGGTCGACTTATACGCTGGGATGACTTATACCCGGTAATATACCGGTACATGTAATAAGAAAGCAATATTACACAGAAATGGTAGAAAGATATTTACAGGGAAATAAAGAGACATGCATCAGTCAAGAGAAATGTATACTATTGGTTATAAATTGCTTAACTGCTTTAAAAATTGCCTGGTTTTTCGAATATGATAGTTTTTTAGGTAAATCTAAATTTATATCATCTTCATGTACATGTATACAGAGCGTAACTAGAAACCTGACACTGATATTTTTTATCGTAATTGTTTTCGGGGAAGAAATAAGTTGAATCTTTTGTTATACAATTTTTGAAAGAGGTGTACCCGATGATGCTGCACGGACGGGGAGGGTGGCAAAGCGTAAATTAACGTATTACATGTCATGGACGTAAAACATGATATTCACGTGCACAGAGTCACGTGATCAACACAGGTAACGCGTATGCCCTCAAATCAAATTGCACATGTACTGTGTAACAGAAAAACACATTAAAATTAACGGAAAAACATTATTGACTGAATGCCACGCCTCACGAATACAGAACGTGAGCGTGCTATGGGTAGGCTGCAAGCTGGACAATCTGTTGTAGAAGTTGCGCGCGCATTTCGATGCAGCCGACAGACAATTCATGAGCTCAGAACCCGTGTGCAACAGACAGGGGTGATTGTAGATCGTCCGAGGCCAGGACGTCCGCGTGTGACGTCACGCCGAGAGGATGGACAAATCAGGTTACGTCATCTCCATAATCGATTCGAGACGGCTGCGTCCACAACCAGACACTTGTTCAGAGGTCGTATGTCACCATCCACTATCAGGAATCGACTGCGGGCTGTTGGTCTGCGAGCCAGGAGACCCTACACAGGACCCATTTTGACACCATTTCACCGTCACCAACGTCTGATATGGACCCGACAACACGCAAGATGGAATCAGAATCGCTGGAATAACGTTGTCTTTAGTGACGAGTCACGTTACACACTTAGGTTTACTGATGGCAGGGTACGAGTGTGGCGTAGAACATGAGAACGATATGCACAGTGTTGTGTTCGGGAGGTAGACAGATTTGGCGGCGGCAGCGTCATTGTTTGGGGATCTTTCTGTTCCAATGGTTGTTCCCGATTGGTTGTCGTGCAGGGCAACCTTACTGCAGCACAATACAGGGACCAAGTTTTGACACCGGTCCTGATACCGTTCATGCAACAACATGGTCCAGGGCTGAGTTTTCAACATGATAATGCCACACCGCACACAGCGATTCGTTCACCAGACCTCAATCCCACAGAACACATCTGGGATGAATTGGGAAGTCTGATGATTTGAAGTTCGTTTTGTGGGGTCATGTGACATCAAGCGGTATTACAATAAAGTGATCCAGAAATCTACTTGTGTCAATCTGTATTTCTTTTCAAATGATTTCCTTATCTTTACAATCCAGGTTTATAGCCATGCACCCAGTATTCAATTTGTGAGGTCAAATTTGAACAGTGTCAGGTTACTAGTTACGCTCAGTATAATTTTAAAATGTTAAACATGTTCTTTCTGTGTACATCATATAAACAACACTTGAACATGAAATGAAACACATTGTCACATATATACGGTAACCACATTCGCATCTTGAATCTAACTTGATGCCAATATTAAATAGGTATAGGGTTAAATCTATTATTCATTTAGGTTGCAACAGCAGGAAAGTAATTTAATGACTTGACCTGTGAAATAATTAGCTCTGTGTAAATGAAAGAAGACCCTAACGACATCAGGTGACCTGGCTCCATTTGCGCCCCGGTTGGCAACTTTTTGAATGTACTCATTTTCCTTTTACATTGACAAAAACATTTTTGCCTGTGTTATACACTGCCCTTTGTATAATTTTATTTACATCATTTGTAATTTTTAAGTTCACTGACTTTTCAAATATTATATTCAACTCAATAAATTTTTCAAAAGTATTTCTGCCCTTTGTCTAATTTTATTTACATCATTTGTAATTTTTAAGTTCACTGACTTTTCAAATATTACATTCAACTCAATACATTTTTCAAAAGTATTTATTTATTTATTTATTTATTTATTTATTTATTTATTTATTTATTTATTTATTTATTTATTTATTTATTTATTTATTTATTTATCAAATCAAACTGAATATACAGTGTACGGTCTGTCCCGAAAAAAGACATTGAAACCAAAATACAGAGGTTCAACTTATTAAGTTGTGAACTGTTTCACCCTTATATGTAAAGATTAGTTGTTGTGCAGCAACATGTTACCAGGATGGCTAAAATACTTATGGTCTCGTTATTTTTAAGAATTACATACATTAAGAATTAATCACTAATAATTCAATAAAATATTACTGATTTTATAAATCAATTTCATATCATACCAGTTAAAGGCACTATAGCACGTTTTTGGCATACCAGTATTGTTTTCTCAAAGTTTCCATTTATTATTTAAGGTTATGCAATTTAATGGTACATAATTCAGTAAAACATCTCATTATACAACCCGATAAGATTTATCCACAGAAAACGGCTATCTGTTTGAATTCGTAGAAAATGGTGCGACTTATAAAGCGACAGTAGTGTGGAACTCTTCAGGGTGAGGAGTAGATTTGTAGGTCTCATGAGAATTTAAGAGTTCAGACAGCAAGATAGTTGATCATTTCATGATGGTACCATATTCAAAACTCTATTCTGACTCAGTCTGAGTGTTTAGGTATCACTACATCAGTCAGAACACTTGAACTACCTTAGAGCAGCCATTTTAATGTGAACAAGTAAAAAAAATCGTGCTGCAGCACCTTTGAAGTATAATATAGTCAGTCATATATATAAGAGTCAGTCATTACAAAGATAGTCATTGTTTATATTAGCTACTCTGAAATCTCTAATGTCTATAGATCTGCCTTTACAATGACTAGTTGATATATTTGAATAATACTGATTGGTTATGTTCTTTAATGGCTTGAAGGCAGTAATAACAAGACGTATTAAATGACTCAAGAAGAAAGTAGAGGGTTCAAATTCCGCCAGGGGCTCGGCAACTTTATATCCTGTGGAGAACTGTTCTATATACAGAAAAGTTTTGGTGCAATGCTACACTGAATTTTAGTGCAGTACCACCCATGGTTTGCTAGTTCTAGCTAATGCTTGGAGGTTTTGCTGCAATGCATAGCCATCATGGCGTTGCGGGCTTTCCCTCCAATAATACTAGCAGCCATAATAGAAATGAAATACTCTTGAATTGGTGTAAAACCGCAACTCACCTCAAATATCGTACAACTCGTTGTGAGTTACGAGTGCTATCAACCAGGATCAGTAACGCCTCAAGGGAGAATCTACTGGCACCGATAGGGATTATAGACTGACCTTATATCGAACACTGTGATCTTTTTAGGTGTTTTAATTTGATGTTTGTCGTTTTGAACTGGTCATGTACTGAGGACGTTGGCAGTTCAGTGACATTTGTTATTGATGTTATGGTGTTGCAGGATGATAGGTTGTAATTCAATACTCAGATCATTAGTGACAGGTTAATGATTACTCTACAATCATAGTTACAAACATTTGCCTTATAAAAGGGGCAGTACATGTTTTTTCGCTCAAAACATCGATGAAATGTATTTGATTGAAAAATCATGCATGTCACCAATAGTAAAACACTCCTCTCTCTTTGGAAAGTCAAGTTAAAAAATGAGTGTAAATGGTTTGGTAAAGCCATGGGAATGGTTTTTCTTATTAAAATTATAAAATATGTTCACATTGAAATAGCCGCCATGCAATTTCTGCTATATATGCAACAACGTTATTACCACTATGGATAATTGGTTTGTGTAATAAGATGTTTTACGCTCTGAAGTTAATATACATGACAAAAACTATCATTATAAATGGCAAATTTGAAAAAATAAAAATTTGCCAAAAACGTGCTATTGACCCTTTAAAGGGAAACTTCTATCACTGATTTATGTGAATTTGGTTTCCACAAAAAATACCCCGATAGAACCCTCCTTTTAATATGTTTATTCATATAGTTATCCACCTGTTGAAGGGGCAAGGAAAAGCCCAGAAACATTGTGCACATTTTTTTTTTGTGGTTCTGTTCTGTTTCTATTATTGGGGGCTGGATAGCGCAGTGGTTAGCTTGTTCAGCTTTGGATGAAGATGTCTGTGGTTTGATTCCTGCCAGGGGCACTGAAATCAAACTCACAATGCTACTCTGAATTTCAGCGCAGTACCACCCATGGTTCGCTAGTTCCAGTTAATGCTTGCAGGTTTCATGGCCTGCATGGCCACATAGTGTTGCAGGCTTCTCCTAGCAGATCATGATAAAAGTGAAATAATATTGAAAGCGGCATTAAACCCCTTATCACCTCACCTGCATCTATTTTCAATGGTCTCATGCTCAAACATGATTATTACATGAATATAAACATTGATTCATACCAAATAAATAAAGTCAAACCCAGGACTGGCTGGCCTAAAGTTCAAATAAGATGACATTTAGTCTTTATTTCCAGTGCTTACATATCGGAATGGAACGTACATACAAAAGGTCTAATCTAAAGTTGACAAACAATATTGGCTGATGAAGAGGCAAACGCCTTCGAAAAATGTAAAGCACAATTCTGACCTTCCTGAAGATAACTACAGCTAACAGTGGCTGATTATCCTGCTATTAAAATATAATTTAGGGACACAAAGCACTGCTGGTTAACATGATGACATCTATTTCTGAAGCACCAACCTTGACTCTCACAATTATCTATTATTTAAAAATTCACAACTGCAAAGTCATGATTAGGATTAAATAAATATTGGAATAGAACCAGTGGTTCAGTCAGCTGGAAATATCTACAAATGGTGAGGTGAGGTTAGTTGGGGTTTAACGCCGCTTTCAAGAGTATTTCACTTATATCGCGGCTGCTAGTATTATGGCAGGGAGAAAGCCTGCAACGCCATGTGGCTATGCATTGCGGTGAAACCTGCGAGCATCGGCTAGCGAACCATGGGTGGTACTGCACTGAAATTCAGTCTACAATTGGTACAGAGTTTGGAATGTCAAAGAATATATCTAAAGAATGTTGGAAGAAATCAAAATCAGTGTTGCTATCAGTTCATTATTTCAATTTTTATGCAGTGCATGTTGTTGTTTTTCTTAGTAATTGTTTGAATAATGGGTTTTCAGAGACCATTTATTTAAAAAAAAATAAAATTGAATTTGCTAACTTCAAATTTGATTTAAATGTTGTGATATGCTTAAGGCATATTTGAATATCATTTAAAGCTAAGAGCATTTCTGTGTAAGTAGAAACTTATTAAACATCAATAAAATATTGACAACAGGTTACGAGGTAATTCTATCCTGAATTATTCCATGAACATTAAATTGGTTCAAGACAATATAAGTATGTTTCAAAAATATGTAAAAAAAAATATTTTTTGATTATATATTTTGTTACATTTTAAAATCATACTGAACAGGTCAAACTGGTGCTTTTGGTAATATGAAGTTTGTGATATTAATAATGAACATTAAGTTGGTTTCAGGTTTTTAATCAAGCAGAGAAGTTGATGATTTTCTTCAAATTATTTTAAAATGTTATCAATTCTGAATACATTTTGCGTAGGTTACAAATAAGTTATAATAAAATGCTGGTTTCATGTTTTTAAACAGCTGAAGAATTGTTATCAAATTTTGTTTAAGTTTTCATCAATTATCTAAAGTATTAATGTTGATCAACTTTTTCTTTGAATTTAATGATTCCTTCATTGTTATGTCCATCAAAATAAACTTGATCACGAAGCAAATGATCAAGATTAATCAAGATTAATTGTTTCCATGGCAATGGTTATTTTTATGTACATACCCTGGGCTTAAATTATTTCAGGTAGGTGGAATAATTGACTAGAAAGGCTGTTGTATTTTGAGAAAATAGCAATGTGACGTACAAACTCGCCCTTGATTACGTAAAAAGGTTAAAATATTATAAATATTAATAGTTGATATTTTTTTGGGAGGGACATGTCTTCCGACATGTTTCATATGATTTTTAATAAGCCACTTTGATTTATGAATAGAATGGAAAAAGGAATAATTTTATTCATGTTTCACAAATCATATGATTTGCTTGGAAATTATTTATTGTTTGGTTTTGAAGGAATTCAAGATTTCATATTTTGAATTTGCTTTCAAATTGTGTTTTTAAAATAAATGAATGTTGCTCAGAGCTGTGACAGAATAAAATTCTTTTACAGCAAACAATGTAACAACCCTTTGAGTTGTACAAATATTACACAATATATTCACTTTAAAGGGGCCGTTCTGTCGGCAAAATCCGCCATATTGGATTTTGTGCATTACCTGAAATGAAAACACGCTATATTTTACCTAATTTCACAACATTTTGATGATCAAAGATATACGCTGATAGAAAGTTCACATAGTAACAAATAGCATGTCATAAAACTAATAAATAATTTACTGTTATGCCGTAGCAAACTTTACCCCACTCGCAGCGCCAATGAATAACTTCCATTCTCATTGTTTTTATTTTTCAACAAATGTACGCTTGTCTTTATTAAGATGTGAAATATAAATTCATCAAAATATTATCTTTATTACCGGTAATATCTTTTAACTTGACTGTTTTAATCATTTATTAGTAGCATATTTGTGTAAACGGGGATATCCTCTCGAATTTCGTTTCCACAAAAAATACCCCGATAGAACCCTCCTTTTGTATATATATGTAATGAAACCTGGAGAAATGCAGAGATCAATCAGTGAAATAAACAATGTTATCAGTCACTGGTAAAAATAACAGTGGAATATGCTCTGTCAAACAAACAATGTTCTAATAATCATGATATGCTCTGACAATCAAACAATGCTCTGATAATGTGACAATGCTCTGTCAACAAACAATGCTCTGACAATCAAATAATACTTTTATAATCAAACAATGCTCTGATAGGAACAGGAAGATTTTGAATAACAACTTCTTTAATGTGAAAACTTTTACTCACTCCTTCATCAGGTGGAATGTAAGGAAATAACAAAACAGGATCATCTCCATGTTGAAATCGGATCAAGTCTCTGAAGAGCATTTAGAAGTTGCATACATAAGAACAGGAAGATGTATCCTATTTATTAATATACTGATAATGTTTGCAGGTCTGTTGCCGAACCGTTCCCCGACAGGTCCGGGGGAGATGGGCAAGGCGGTGGTGGTCCCAAAGGATCACGAAGCAGAGGCGAAGGAGAGGTTTAAGATCAACCAGTTCAATCTGGTTGCCAGCGATATGATGTCCCTCAACCGCTCCTTGCCAGACTACAGAATGGACGCGTAAGTTGCTGACCTAATTGGTTGTGTTTCCAAAGGGTAGAAATTAGCCATGTCAAAGTTCCACTCATTTAGAAATCACTTGCCAGATAGCAAAATATATCTACATATCCTGTCATCTATAGATTTAACTATTTTTAGTTTTACGGGCACATCATCTTTTCAACCAGCCATTGGCTACCAGACTTGACTCTAAATTTTTGTCATTTTATTTATCGGGCATTTGCTCAATAAAAAACAGAATGATTTAGAAATAATTTTAAAACTTCTCCAAACAACAAGAAAACTAATGTCAAAAAAAGAAATTTAGTGTTTTGCACGAAGATGAACCAAAAGTGTTCTCTTTTCTCTGACCAGGTGTCGGAAGAAGAAGTATCCCCCTATAGAGGACTTGCCAACCACGAGTGTGGTGATCGTATTCCACAACGAGGCTTGGTCGACTCTGCTTCGAACCGTCCACAGTATCATCATCCGGTCGCCCAAACGTCTTCTGGAGGAGGTGATTCTAGTCGATGATGCCAGCGATAAAGGTGAGACAGCTATGATCGATATTTATCATCTAATCACCTGTGAAGTTTTGTTGTACTGGTGTAAATCGTGCGAGCAGTGTTTTAGATAATTTCCTACCCAAGTGGTTTCCAACTCCATATGGCACCATTTTAAAACATACACGTAAGCACATATTTTTTGTAGCATTTTTTTTTGGACAAATTGAACGGTCCCTTAAAATGTTTAAAAGGGCTGGTTGCTTTTACAACAAAGGGTTAAAGTTGATACAGTCTGGTCTCAGCTGTAAACCAATCATATAGCTCTATCAAACATCAATCAGCTGTAAACCAATCAGATTGCTACATCAGGGAGCCTAAATGCGGAATTAAAGGGATTTTCTAATTTGCCCTCGATCATTGAAATATAATGGTGGCGGATCTGAGAGGGGAGGGGGGGGGGGCACTTTTCCATTGGTTTCAAAATCTACTGTTAAAAAGATATCTTCTAGGAGATATTGCTTGATCTCACATCATCAGTGGAAGAGAGTTTTGGATGATGAACATGTATGTGACATCTGTTTCAGAGCACCTTGGGAAGGATTTAGATGCCTACGTCAAGACACTGAGTGTACGTGTGAAAGTGATTAGGTCAATGGAAAGAACAGGATTAATCAGGGCAAGATTAAAAGGTACAGTGATATAGGGGTGACTATTGACCCATAAGGACTATTGCGATAGCGATAATCTGTTGTTACTAACTATTGCGATAATGATAGTCTATTGTGATTAACTATTGTGATTACTATTCAGTGTGATAGTTTGTCAATAAACTCAAAAGAACAAATTCTAGAAGAAACAGTGCTTATTGTCTTTACTTTGAACTTTCTTCTTCCAACGTGACGGAAGTTAGGCCCAATAAATAATGATAACCCCAGTCTGTTTAAAATCAATGGTTTCCGAGGATTAAAATCTACCGGGATACAAACTCATATCGTTTGGAGGTTTCCTCGCAAAACCGCTGATAACAGCCCATAGACTCCCATGTTCTGATGCAATTCAGTTTACAGATCACAACACCTCCAACGAAAGCTTTTGGTGCGAGAAGTTAGGGGGGAGGGGAGTTTCAAACCCCCCTTTTGAAAATGTTGCATTTAAATTTGATGACATCCTGATCACCTCCCTCCCCCAACACTCCCACCCGACCCCCACCTTCAAAATTCCTAGAGTAGTCTATGGATTTACCTTCAGTGCTTATAGAGATAAAGTAGCAAGTTATGTTAGGAAAAATAAGCTAATAAATCACTAAATTGACATTGTAATATGCTTATGAGATACAAAGTGATAAAGTCAATTAATGTTTTCCTGAGAAAAATAAAAAGAACATTTTCATTGACATATTCTGTTAGAACTGTGACAATTTCGATCAATTTATGTCAGATTTTGTGACAAATGATGATTTGTCTTCAAACCTCACATCTCCCTCAAGGCATTGAATATAATGAGTGACAAGGGCTCTTCAATTTGGACAAACCCATAGCATATACAACTTCATCAATCAACTCATCCTGTAGTTTCAAATAGATTAGTCAAACACTTACACTTTTACATTGACATAAATTATGTACCGTGTTGAAAGGGTTAGATGTCAATTGACAATTGCTTGAAGCAATTCTTAACAGTGCAAATTCATGCTGCTCAGATTTTCACCATGATCTCCTGGAATAGATTGAGGCAAGGTTGAAAATAAACCAGTCCAGAGGGTTATATTGTGAAGTTTAGCATGTTTTGGGCTGAGACTAAAGGCTCCACCTATCCTCTATCCCACAATGAACTATTGTAACGATAATGATAGTAACGATATTATAACGACAGTGTTGTGCCATAACAAGAAGTGTCTGATTTTCAATTCATGAGAAAATTTGCCTCACTCAATTACTGTTTAATTTGGCGAACAAAATATTGTTTAAGTGAGTAAAACTTTGTTAATTTTTTGTATAAATGTATCATACATTGTACCCACAATCCACCTGAAGAAGGAATAAACATATAGTTTAAACTTAGTGTGTACAAACAATAAATGTGTTTAAACAATAATATTTTCTCAAAGTGAAATTTAAATGCTGGGAAAGAAATAGTGTAACTTCAACTGTCATGTGTTTTGCAATAAATTACTGATTTGCCCTGAACTTATATATGATTAAATCACAGAGGCTAAAAGCATGATCTTCTTAAATGGATACAGGTAAGGTTAAGAAAATATCGCAATACTGTCAATTGAAATCGAAAATTAAACGAAGGTCATATGCCATATCAACCATTGTTTCACCGCGACTTCCCGTATTTATAGTCGTCTGTGATGTCATAAAATGATTGTTTGTGACGTCACTGTAGCTTGCCGTCGCAAGAAAAGTAGATAGTTTCCTGACTATTTTTACGAGAATAAAATGGAATAGAATGGGTAATAAAGAAATTATTACACTCGAAAGTGTGCTACCGATATATGACATTTACGAAACTTGTGCAAATGTATGTATAGCCCTCGCTCTCGCTTGGGCAATAAAACAAATTTGCTCTCGTTTTGTAAAAGTCATATGGCACACTTCCTCCGTTAATAAACTCTATGTATGTACTGTTTTTCTCTAAATGATGTCTCACCATCTCTGTGATTCCAGTCCCGAATAGTGATACATAGTTCATACAACGTATATGACCCAAGTTCCTCTCATCAAATTTATTATGATATCTTAGCAGGAGGGTCATAGTGCATAGACAGATCCAGCAAATTGCAGTGGGGTTCAAACAAATTCAAATGGGGGAGGGGCCGAACCCTCTGGTTCTGGTGATGTTTCATGTTCGCATTTCTTCAAAAAATCCTTGATCATCTCTGACAATGCAGGCATTTCATAATATGTTCCAGTGGACATACATGCCTTCACTTATCTCTCATAATAATTTCGCCGCTATTGGCTGAGATACTGCCGAAGCGGTGTTAAACAATAACTCACTCTCTCACTATCTCTCATAATAAGAACAACGTTTGCAGGTGCAAAGCAGGCGCGTGGTGACGTGATCACGTTTCTGGACGCTCATTGCGAGTGCACGGAGGGATGGCTGGAACCTTTGTTGTATGAGATACATAAAAACAGGTATGTAATACTTTCACTTATCTTACGTCATTATTCTTTACCATGAAGAAGATTTTGGAATGACAGCATCGATGCTTCTGTCCTCAAAAACTATAATGGTTTACGTCAAAGTATGCAGTACAAGTGGATGGCTTGAAATCAATCTGTATAAAATATACTATACTTATATTTTGGTGTGAATAATGTTGAATCAGTAAATTTCTTTGATTTCTTAGGGTCAGAATTGACAGTACTGAATTTCTCTACTACCGGTATACACCAAATGCTCTATTCTCTGAAGGTAGTAAATGTTTCAGAATTAAAGGATGTGTTCGCCTATTCACCTCACCTCTATCAGGTACCTGCTTTACATGCAGTTCTATTTGATACTTCCATATATTGGCATATTAACACTTGACTGTTGAATTAATAGGCATCGGGTCCTGTCTTTGAAAAATAAGGTACTATGGAAGTGTGTATTTTCGACTTTGGATCAAGAGGCCTGTGGTTCAAATCCTGCCAGAGCTTGGCAACTTTGCTTCTGAGAACTGCTCTATGTACAATAAGGTTTGGGTATAATGCTACCCATGGTTCACTAGTTCCAGCCGATGCACGCAGGCATCACCACAAGTTAAAAAATGAGTGTGCATTGTTCCGTAAAGCCATGGGAATCGTTTTTGAAAACTGGTTTGTGTAATAAGATGTTTTACTCTCAAAAGTAAATATAAATGACATAAACTATCATTATAAATGGGAAATTTGAAAAAATAAAATTTGCAAAAAACGTGCTACAGCCCCTTTAATATACAGAACTAAATGAATTTTATAAATACAATGGCAAATAATGGTATGGTATCATGGAAGTACAAATATTTATTCAGTCGTTCATGCTGTCTGTTCCAGGAAAGCTGTAGTGTGTCCGATAATAGATGTCATCAGCGACGACACATTTGAATACATCACAGGGTCAGATATGACATGGGGCGGTTTCAACTGGAAGCTCAACTTCAGGTGGTACCCGGTGCCTCAGCGTGAACTGGAGCGAAGGGGAGGCGACCGATCCCAACCAACCAAGTCAGTGTTTAACTTTAACCTTTTTACTGTGGGGACCCAAATGGGTTTCTGTCCGTCTGTTCATTTATCTGTTACTTACTCTGCTGTATTTATTTCAATCCAACAAATCAACCCACGAGAGTTTACGGCCTCAAGGTAAAAATTTTACAAGGAGCTAACATTTTATTCCTAGGAGCAAAAGAAAGTTGCAGGGAGCACATCTAAAAGAAGATTGCTAATAATACCTGTGTATGAATGAACAAGCAAACAACTGTAAGCTAGCCAATATTCAATACCATTTTGTAGCAATTGTGATGGATAATGGTTATATTTGGTGAAGAAACAATTTTTTTAGTGGACCTCCAATTTTGTCAAAGTTACAGGGAGCAAACAGAGAAAAGAGGGAGCAAATGCTCCTAAATTGGTTGCCAGATTGAGGTCTGGTATACTGTGTAGTTTCTTTTTATTATATATATATGAAGTCTTATTCCAAATTTTCTTTCAAACCTAAAAGAAAATGTGATTTCAAAGCATTATTCAAAATGCTTTTTTTGCCCATATTGAAGAATTATTTTACACTGATTATAAACATTACACCCCACTATGTGTCCTTCCTAGAATATATAAATAATCAAGTTACATTTGCTTAAATTTGTGTATTATAATTTGCTGAAACATTTATTCATTGATTAAAGTATGTCTGTGTTAATTTCATATTTGAGTTATGCACTTGCAGATTTGGTAAAATTCCCGAGATTAGGAAAGACATTGATCTTGTTGTGAATATATCAAGCTGCAAATATTAGTTTATAACTATTTCGTTGAACATGGATGGAAATTTCTACATACACATCATGTAGAACAAAAATAGCATGGCATATTTGTCACATTCTTCATGATGAATATGTTTGAAATGTCATTGATAATGAATATTAAATGTTGGTGATTGATAGGCTGGATTATTAGCACATTCTGACGAAGAGAATTTATAATTTTGAAGGTTGATTGTGTTGAAATGATGTATCACCATTGTACTTTTAGTGGTTTTGAGCTGACTGAGTTTTATATCTCAAGTATTAAACTATTGAACTAAGGTACTTGGAGTTACCTCCCTTTAAGCTTGAATGTTTATGGTCAAACTCCTCACAGTGCTGTTACGCCTCTCCTGCGTAGGTTGGTTTACGGTATGAAAGTGCTTAGTTATATTTGATTGAAAGCAGAATTGTCATTGAATTCAAATGAATGCTCTTGAAGTGACACATTTATACATGAGCGGCAAATATTGTATTACTTACATCACTCATTCTTTTTACAAAAACTTGTAACAATTCCCAAACTTGCGTATGTTGCTTAACTCTTAATGATGAGTTTCAAATTTGTTTATTGGCGAACGATGTGCATCTTCACAAATATCGTGACATGGAATATGCTAACGGCAGCTCATGCTTATCACTTTAAGCTCATCTACCGTAGATCAAAATAGATCTGCTAAATGTATAGGATTATTTAAATTATATAAGGGCCATCTTGGCAGAACAGCTTTTAATGATTTGACACTTCAACAATTAAAGATACATAAGCTTCTTGATTAAAACTCAAGTCTTAATGAAATTGTTTATTAACAGAAACATATACAATCAATAAGTAATCAAATGATGAAAAAACATATACCGTTAATGAAAATATCGATATTGACATGAGACTGTGTGTATTCTAAAGATAGTGGTTACAACTCTATCCAATGCTATGATATGATTAGCAGGAAGTGTGGACTGATGTGTACCTTGGTAAAGACTACATGAGCCATTGCTTGATATTGTGTCAAAGATTGTCATTGTCTGAATATGTTTTTATGTTATGTTTATTTTCTCTTCATTGGGTTTTAAGCAATATTGAAGATATAGACTAATAATAGAACAATTACTTTACTTCAAATTCTGAATAAATCAAGGTACCATCTTAGTTTCTGATTGACCCACAAAATCAGATGACCCATGGACCCACATTTTCCCCACCTAGAATGGACTCGGTTCTTATTATCATAATTGATTGATCAAGACTACTTCACATAATGCATGTGCTGACCGGTTTACAATGTTTCTCTATCCAGGACCCCAACAATGGCGGGTGGACTGTTCTCTATCGACCGGGACTACTTCTACGAGGTTGGCTCCTATGACGAGGGAATGGATATCTGGGGAGGGGAGAACCTCGAAATGAGCTTCAGGGTGAGTGCAACGAAACTGGTAATTTGTCTGATTTTCTACATGCAGTAAGGTAGGGTGGACTGTGACCCTGAATTTCAGTGCACTACTATCCATTGTTTGCTAGGTCCAACTAGCAGGTTTCACTGCAATGCATGGCCACAATGGTATTGCAGGCTTTCTCTCCTGTAATAATACTAATGGCCATGATATTATTGAAATACTTTTGATAGCGATTATCTCACCTTGAAGATTTGTCGAAACAAAAAATAAAGGTAGATTCATAATAAAGCATACAAGGATGATTGACATTAAATATTTGTTCTTGGTTGGTTCGTTGGATAAAAAGTGTCCCATTTCCTGTTCCTCGTATCCAAGGTTGATAAACAGGGACATTCCAATACTGACTTGCATACTCATGTACTTCTTCCGCCAGGTGTGGATGTGTGGAGGACAAATCTACATTGTGACATGTTCCCGGGTGGGTCATGTGTTCCGAAAGACATCACCGTACTCATGGCCGGGGGGCGTGGCACGTATCATCAACCACAACACGCAGCGTATTGTTGAGGTCTGGATGGATGAATACAAGGAGTTCTTCTATAAAATCAACCCTGGTATGTTTTTTTATTTCTCCTAATTTTCACAATGCTGATTATAGGTAGTCATTTAAATATTCAGAAGCCTCCAGATTTGAGATGTCCCATAATGAAAGGTAGGTAACTTTCTGACTACAGATAGAGGATGGTGTTTTTGAAATCTTTCTCCATGCAAAAATAGTTAATTGATTGCTAATTTCAGATCGGACCAGATATCAGTCTGTTCAACTTCTTAGATTGGTTCGTTAGATCTTCGTATCTGGAGACCGATCATATTCTAAGAAGCACTGTTTGCTTTTGCAAACTTTAGAATGCAATGCTAGAGACGGTTACTGCATAGAACTGTATATACTTTTTACAGGTACAGATCTCATATAAAGATTAGTGATATATGTCTGGTATACCAATAATTTTACTCTACTATCCAAATTTGATGTCTTCGAATTTAAGTTTTTATGGTTTCTAAATAAGGATTATATATACATAGTATGACAGAGACACAAATACAATGTTCTATTTGTTACCAAATGCACGCCGAGTAGTAGCCTTGGCTTGAGAAAGTAGACTTTTAGCGTATTTGTCTCAATTTCGTGAATATGTCATCTTCCAGGGGTGAAGTCTACAGACTACGGGGACATCACCGAGAGACAGGAGTTAAGGAGCAGACTCAAGTGTCACAGTTTCCGCTGGTACCTGGAGAACGTCTACCCCGAGTCCCAGATGCCAATAGACTTCTACTCTCTCGGGGAGGTCAGTCAGATCAGGGATGAAGAACATCAGCAATTAATACTTTATTTTGTGGTCCCCTGAATATTGCAGGATCTTAAGCAAGATGCCCATAAACTGGAAATATGTGTCAGACTCGAGTTTGTTGTTTCAACTCCTTCAGTAAACTTGCTCTCTAAAGTATAAAAATCAGTACTTTTGCAAAACAATGTAATCCAAAGCAACAAAAGGTTACATTTGTTTTTATTTTAATGATATATATTTCCCATCTTTCACAAAGTTGGCTTTAGGCAATAACTCATGTACTCACTCATCTTTCAAGAAGCTGTGTTAAGCAATGCATCATTTACTTACTCATCTCTTACAGATCCGTAACAAAGACAGTAATCTGTGTATAGACACAATGGGTCGGAAGAGTGGAGAGAAAGTAGGCATGGTAACGTGTCATGGCATGGGCGGCAACCAGGTACGTTGTTAAGGTCGTTAGTTGGCTCGTTTAGTGCTTTTCAGGTGTTGGATAATAACTGAAAATGTTTTGCAACCTTAATTATTTTGTTTTGAAAAACATCTATGTAAAAATCTTAAATTTGAGTTTTTAACTATTACATTTTAAAAACTAAGTATGTTTGTGTAACTTTTTGCTTTTATGATATTTAATTGATTTAATTGATTAATTGATAGAATGTAAAATTCATTTCTATGATTTAATGACTAAATTGTTGAGTCTGTAATTATCTGAAACAATAATGTATTTTGTCTCTTGTGGTTATGACAAATTGATGATTTGTTTTTTAACCATGACGATATTCTCTTTCTGATAATGTTGCACAATATGTTAAACAATTTTGACTTACACTATTTTTTGTTTTTCAAAATGTTTCTCTTAATCCTTTTGGTTGTGTCATTTTGTATCAGATTGTTATATTTGAATGACGAAATTAAATTGTTATTTTGCCGAATTAATATTTAGTACTGGATCTAACATACCAGCATTTGTATTTTGGTAATTTCTTGTAATTGAATTTTTGAAGAAAAACTAGAATTTACTTTTCATAAATTTGATCTGATACATTTGAGACTGAAGAGAGAAAATATGGAATTAGATTTAATCATTTATATATTTCACACACTCTTGTGTATTAAAAAATGATTTCATTATCAGACTCTTGAAGGGACAGTGAGAGTAAGATATTTATGATGGAAACAATATAAGAGGGAATTATATTCCTCTTTCTCCATTTTTGCTGCCTATACTTCTAAATTTTAAATCCTAAACAAGTTTCAGATTGATTGTTTTATATTTGTATGAACCTTTATCATCCAAAACTAACGGAGATCTCACTTGTGTGAGAGCATGCAATATATCCTAGGAGATATAATTTTGACAGTAGATATTGCAAAATGCCTTGCCACCGTCAACTTCATGACATCGCAACGCTTTTATTACATCCCCGAGTAATGACATCACAAATCTATGATGTCATAAACATGTCACAATGCAATGAAATCAGGGCATTGGAAGTCAAATGGCAGAACTGTGCTCAGAGATGTACAATTTACATTGAAACATAATAAAGAATGATTTTGGATGATAAATAGAATCACACCCTCGTGTCTTCTGATATTAAACATATCAACACTTGTTGATAAAAGTAAAATATCCTTGACAAGCCTTGGATGTTAGTAACTTTTATCAACTCATGTTAATATATTGATATCAGAAGACTCAAGTGTGAGGTTCCCTATTTAGCCACCTGGATATTCTAAGGCAGTAACGTATGAAAACTTAATAAACAAATAATTGTAACAAAACTTCACACACCGATGGAAAAATCACCAATGTATGTGAACATATTTTTTTTATGGTGATACCACACACAATAATAGAGAAGTTATCCATGTCAAATGTAACACATGCTGTCACTGCCGTAAGTTTTGTTTCCACAATGAATATCTTGGTTTTACTGTTGCTTTAAGACCACCACTGAATTTTTACCTCATCAGGCCTAAAAGGCCCGATGGGCTTATGGCATCTGGCGTCCCTCGTCCCGCCGTCCATCCGTCTGTAAACTTTTCGCTTTTTCGACTTCTTCTCAAGTACAGATTCCTTGGCCATGGGAGAATCTAAATTATAGATTTGGTGACCCTGTGGCTCCAAATAATGGTCTCTCAGGCTATAACCTGAAAACCTATTTTCATCATTTCCAGAACAAGAACACCTAGAAGAATTTTCAGGAATCTTTATTATTATACTTTATACAGCCAATTTCCTCAAAATGTATTTTCAAGTCATGTTTTCTTTATGTACATTGAACAAATTTTGTAGATCGTGGACTTTTTAAGGTCATGTGAAGGGATTATACTTTATCTTGAGAACAATCTGTTTCAGTCTTCAACATGATTCAAAGTAAACCCTGATGAGCTACAGAGCCGATGGCTCTATTTTATGAATATTCATTTCACTCTTTAATTGTCATGGGACTAATTCCTTGTGGTGTTTCAGTTTTAGAATGATTGTAGAAATGTTCAAATTTTTAAAATGGAAGATATAGGTAGCTAACCAACTTCAGGAGAAAAGTGCATGCTCCATTTGGGGACAGATTTTAATTGAAATCAATAACATGTTTTGTTTCATAATTAAGTGGAGGAACAAAACTGAAAAGATGATTTAATGATTTAAAAATGAGATAAAATTTAATTAATTTTTCTTGATTTTGTGATACCCTGAATCCTCTAAACTATATACCGGGGGTATATATATATATCATCATTTACAAGAAGCTAATTATGAAATGAATTTGCATAGGTCCAACTTTTCATAAATTCATTAATTCATTCATTGATAAAATCCGGAATTCTATATCCTGTGATAGAAAATATTTTTCACTCCAAAATAGAGCTGAAATCAACACTTTTCACCCCCTTATAAATACCTCAACAAACTATTGAAACTTCATCACATTATAGGATGGTAACACTTCTGTTCCAGGTGTTTTCTTATACTAAAAAGAAAGCTCTCCAGACAGACGACCTATGTCTCGACGTTTCCTCAGTTTCCGGCCCCGTTAAACTCTTTCAGTGCCACGGTCTAGGTGGCAACCAAAAGTGGGATTATGACATGGAGGTATAAAGTTTGATGTACTGTGTATAGCTGGCAGAATGTGACAATGAATATAGCCATTGTAGTAGTTACCGTACTGCTTCTGTGAACGTTGCATGGCTATCTTCTGGCTGGGCGATTGATTGATATGGCTTGGCTGAGAAATAATTATACAACTGCTTGAAAGTCAGTAGGCATCTTTGGATTTATTTCTTTATTTACTTTATTTATTTTGTTTATTTTTAACAATTAAGGTTAAAATGACTAAAACACAAATAACCAGGATTGTTTCTTGCTTTTTCTTAATGATCTGGCAATTAACTTTAAGTTAGACTATAATTTTTTCAAAAACTTTTTAGTTCCCTCTATTTTGTTGTGGTAGTATGTGAATTTTATTTTCGTAGTTCATAATTCATCTTTACTTTTAGTTTTTGAGATTAGCTCAAGAAAGTTTTAAATTTAATTTTTTTGGCTGATGCTTATTCATTTAGTTTCAATTTGCTCTCTCTGGTTATGAACAAAATGAAGTTTTAAAAAGAAATTGTTATGAAGGGGATTCAGAATTTTATTGAGGTGATAGGCACTCCACTAGGCACTTCTAAAATTTGTGTCTGACAATATCATTGTTGACTGTCAACCCAAACAACAAAACAACACTCTTCAGTGTTGCATGAAGTAGGTAGTTTTTCATGCAATCAGTGGAAATTAGGATCTATAGTTTTGGCCTTTTATTTATTTCTAGGTGTGTTTGTATATTATTTCTCAGTTTGCATGTACATTACTAGATCCGTGTTACTAGTTTCATATTGTCAGTGAGAGCATGTATTCGTATTGTCCATTCTGCTGGCTCCACTCCACGGTGGAGTGGGACAAGGGACAACTCTCTTCGCATCATGATTTCTCAGTCGGTTTGAAACCCAATTATTTCTCCAAATATCTTTTAAAAACTATCCCGATCTTATATTTCTGGCAAGTCTTTAGGGTTTGGATGCCAATTCATCAAAACACATGGAAAAATATGGAAATGTTTGGATTTGAAAAAGAATAATATTTCATTTGATCAGTTGTGCAAATATTTCTTTAATCAGTAAACCCACAACACAATATTGTGAAATTGTCTATAGGACAATTTTGATTTATAGTTATTTTTTAGGACAACATTTACGGCAAATATGTATAATACATACAAATTATATTTCCTTACATATCATGCAAAATATTTATGTGCCCAACATTAAAAAATAAGTAATCAAGAAAACCATTTAAGACAATCATGTCTGTACTGATCGAGAATTTTATTGCAAATAGAGTTCCCTCCCTTGGACCACCCTCCATCTTCAATTAATCACTTTTATTCCTTGCAGCGTCTGGAGGAGAGGAGAGGAGACCACATCTCCATGTGCACTCAATCACAGCATGTTGTATTGTACTTTCACTTTTTGAGTTTACTTTTGTTTCTGATGACGTTAGGTGTTTGCTTATACGAGGAAGAAACAGATAATGACCGACGAGAATATGTGTGTACAAGTCACCTATGCAAACTCGGTGTATTTCGCCCGGTGCGATCAGTCCAACACTGAGTGGGATTACAGTTCACAGGTAGTAGACCCACAGGTTCAGGACGTCCCTCCCAGCCCCCCACTTCACTCAACACGGCATAACTTGCGCCAGTGTCCACCACTGGCTAACAGTCTTGCCGCATATCCTCAACTTCACTGTGCAAGCAAAACAGAACCCACCATGCAATTCTGGTGCAGCGCTGCTATGATAGTACTGAAATGTTAAGAAATGCGGCAAGACTTAAATCAGCCAGTGATGGAGAGTGGCACGAGGTATGCCTTGTGGAGGAAAGTTGCCAAGCCCCCAAGCTCTCTTTTATTACTGGGGTTGCTTTGGTTGAATTCCTTTGCTTTACTGTGTTTGAAATACAAATAAATATCTTATAGTTTGAAATGTTAAAAAAGGTTACAATTATGATAGTGTTTGTGGTAATTTTTCAAACATAATCCTGATATAAAGGATTTTTTGTGAGCACTTTTGGTTTAACTGCTTCCTGTTTGAAGTTTGAAAGTTGTTAATTGATATTATGAAACTGTGTAACATCTGGAAAGAAATGTTCTACTTATAACAATCCTTTTGGTTGCATTTTTGAATAAATGTTTGTTTTGAATTGATTGAAAATCTCAGGCTTTAAATGTGAAAAATGAAATATGAGTACACATATTTCAATGAAAAAGCTGAATTTTAGAATGTTAATAATCTTGATAAATGTTTGGTTACAAAATTTAATATTTTACTGTTGATTGAAGCGTTTATAGTTTTTATGTTTGTTTAATCTAAGATTGACATAAATTATAAAATAATAGATTTAATATCAGAGAAAAGTAAAGAAATATTTCCAAAAACCTTCCCCATTTATGATATACATTATTGGTAAGTATAACCAAATGCGGGCATGGGTTCTATTATCATAGTAACATAGCCTGCACATTAGAGAGAAAGTACACATATTACCTAGCAATACATCACATCAATATATATATTAAGATGTGCACGGAAGAAAATAGGTTTTAGAATGCTTCAAATGTTAAAAGTAATTTGCACTTCTATATATTGTATTTGCTGTCTTTTGTAATTATCTAGATTGAAATGAGGCTTTCAAATCAAAATGTACTAAATTTGGCATCTCTCTCTGTGAAAGGTATTTTGTAATGAATGTGTTCCAAAATGTCTTAAATGAATATCTTATTCTTAATGTCTTTTTGGTTTCTTTGTATGGTTTCTAACAATTGAGTATTTTGAAAAATACTTTTCTGAATTATGACCTGGAGTTTAGAATTCTGTTATTTGTGGCAGATCACTTTCACTTTTAGATATCTTTAAGTTGACAAGTACTGTTTTGTACTCTAGTCTCAGGATTAATTAAGTCAAAACTATCTTGCAATCTCTTACTTCTCAACACATTTGTGCAGTTTTACATTGTATATAATTGCTTGTGTATTTCATGTTGCATGTTGAATGTTGTTTTCATATAAAGCAAGAAGCATAATGAAAAACCAAATCAATTTCTTCTGTAGTAACTTTGTATATTTTGTTTTATGCTTCTTTGATTCATTGTTCATCGTGTTTGTCCTCATCAATAATGATAATTAATTCCTTGTTCGATTGTTATTACTACTACCAATTCATACGGCAATGGTTGAAATCAACTACATCAAAACACTGACCTTTATGCTAGTGCATCTCTCGAAAGCCATTTCCACCTCTCAAAATATGCGCTCTGTTTCTGGCTGTTATATTTACATCTCTGTCGCCAGCTATGTGCTTCTTGATTAGTATAATGCCCCTATTTCACTACAATTGAATCATCATGAAAGGGAAATTTTACAGATTCGTTCACATCTGTAGACTACACATGATTAATTCTTGAAATCTGTAAACGATTTTAAGTTGATTTGGCAACATTCCCCCAATATTAGTGGCATTTGTGAAAACAATTTCATTTGTCCAAACATTTTCACAAATCATCTATGAATTGCAGTATCGTAGATTTTGTCTAAACTATTCATAATTGTGTAGTCCGTAGCACGTCGTAAAAAGTTCTTGGAAATTTGTGGTTGATAATTTTGGTGTTCTCATCACAATTTCTCACAGATCATCTACGAATCGATTACAAATGTCGCAAATTAAAGACGAAACAAGTACAGACTAATCATTGAAATGTCATGAACTATCGTAAACTAGTAGTGCAAGAAATGCGATAACACATCTTAATTCATGGAAATCTGTAGTGTATTCGTAACTGTGTCTTATTCATTTCTTTCAATTGGTAGATAATTCTTACATGTCTAATAGGTTTTCAGCACAAGGCTATAAATTTTGGTTAACAAATTTTGTACAAGTTTAATTGCTGTTCATGAAATTTGCCGAATTGTTCATGAACACTCACAAATGTTCACAATCTCGGATTCGTGGTGATTTGAGATAAATCAGATTTTTAAAAATAAGGGCATTATATGTTGAACCCTGCAAACTGAATTGTTGATTTACTAAGTTTGAAATATTCAGTGACATTCCATATTTCATTATGCTTCTCACTTGGAATGTTATATTGCTTTGTTATTAGACTGATACCTCTTTATTTTCCTGTCACCATTAGAAGAGCACAAAACTCTATATTATTTTGTAATCTTATAATTCATAGTATAAGTGATTATTGGTATCAAGTGAGTGTAAAAATCAACTAGTTTACAATGTCCGATATTTTCTTTTCAAGTGAACATTCACTACTACTTGCTGTAGGACAATGAAAGTATCACAACTTCACAAGGGAGTTAATTTTATACCCACTTACCAGTACATAATTTCAAGGTCTTTTCAAATTGTGTAATTAATACATGAAGCTTTATTATGATTTTCAATAAAAGACTCCCTGTTAAAATATATTGATACAACTTATTGATAATATATAAATAAAATTGAAAACAATATTAAGATTTGTACACTATTTGCACTTGTCCCGTTGTAGCCTACTTACGTTGTGTATATACTGATAGCTGTGCCTAGATTTTAAAAGCAGTCTTAGTGGTAAAATAGTTGTAACACTGACATTTGACTTTCTTGAGGCCTGCTGCTTTCGCTGCCTGGTGTTTGTTCTGAATGTCCGGTACATGTGTGAAGTGAAAGGAGTGGCTTCGAACACTGTCCTGGGCGTGCGGAACATGTTAAAAAAAGGCAGGCCGCACAGCAATAGAACATCTTCCGCACACCCAGAACAGTGTTCAAAGTCACTCCTTTAACTTCGCGCATGTATCGGACGTTCGGAACAATTTTTGATATTTCGAAAGGAGTAGGCCTCTAGTGCTAAGAGAGCTTTGGAAATCTGGGCCCTCTACTGCGATGTCAGTATCCAGATAGGAAGATATGTTAGTAGGTTTTTAAAAATAATTTAATGTAAATGTCTAGTCAGATACTAATAACAATTATTCATTTTCAGACACTGACATTACGTCATGCTAACACTGGGCTATGTCTGGGAAAGCCCTCAGTCCGAGATTCAGGCACTCCTTCACTGGGTAAGAGATACCGTTACACCTAACTACTCTATCAAAATTGGTCCCAAACCATTTTGGGGGACAAATTTACAGGTACCACATCTAGTTACTGGATTAATCCAGGAGTGGCTACTTGTTTAAGATAGGCTGCTCCCCCCAAAAATCTAGCCCAAACCCAACATTCTCATTCTCATCAACATCCTCAACCACTTCCTTGTCCACATCCCTGCCCACATCCAACATCCATACCCACATCCTAGGATGCCTCCTTACCCACATCCTTGCCCATATCCTCAACATCCTTGATCAAATTGCCTTTGGCAGGTCCATAAAAACATGTGTTGACCTCATGACCAGTAAACAATTGTTTGATATCCTTTTACTTTTGATAATTAAGTTGTGTTAAACATTTGCAGGATTTTCTCCAGGGCGTTTTTGAGCTTTACAATGGTTAATTATTTTATGAAGGTGGAAGATGAAGTGCCATATTGTTTCAGTTCAACAATTAGTAATTCACTTTAAAGTCATGTAATCAAACGACATGTGTGTTACTGGAATGACTCACGCTGCTTCTTTGATAGCTACAATATCAAACAAATATTTAAATGTAAATTTAGCAGCATATTATATTTGATATTTCCACTTCAAAGTGTGGCAGCTGTTCTATAGTTAAACCATGTACACACTATACAGAGTAGATCTCTGACAGATGGCAGTGTATATAATAAGGCCTATAAAGCTTGTAATTTGGTTAGTATTCGTCCGAACTGACAATTTTTGGAGGTTTTTGGCTAGTTTTACTGTATAAATTGACCAAATCATGGTTTCAGGCTGGTAATGTTTTAGGCGTATTTCATACAGAGCAAATAGCATACATTGCTCTAATAGATGCACAGCTTTTCTCAATGACCCAAAATCTCTTTGCTATATGGAAGTCGCTATTAACACCTTACCTGTGGTTCCTGGATTATTCCAGTCTCATTCAAATGAGATATAACATTACACTCCTGCCTTGTGACACTCTAATCACCATAGGTAGATAAATCTGATCTCATTTTTATCCTTGACGCAGTGTCCTTTAAAAATCATTGAATAATGTGAGTATAATGCAATACCTGAATGCCATTATTTTTAAAACACTGCTTTTCCCTACCGCCCGTAGCTTAACAAAGCTTATATAACATCATAAAGCCCTATGAATACTTTAGTAACACAGACTTTGCTTCCTTTCACAGGAGACTGTAACGGCCTGCCGTCTCAACAATGGATGCTCAGTGATATGAAGTGGAAGCAGTAGATACAATATTGGAGAGGAAAAGTTGATAGGCAAGATTCAGTGGAGACATCAGAGAATCTTGATATTGAAGAGCTGTTATATGACAGGGTGTAAGACAATGATAGCCACTGAAATGGAAAATCTATTTAATATTGAAGATTAACTATTTGATGTTTTACAATTATGAAGAGGAAATGACTTGATATTGACAAGTTATTGCTCGAGAAGAAGTTGGGAGGGTTGATGTGCCAAGACTCATTGTAATAATCTTTCATGTGCCCTTGATTTATTACAGTGACAATGTTGACCATATTCAAAGAGCATAGAAACTTGATCACATATTGGAGTGCAATTTGAATGGATTTCAATGTGGAAACAGTACAGGTTGGAGGACATGACTATTCATTAATGAATTACCTTTAATATCGAACAATGACTATAAAGAAAACACTTTTGATTCGGTGCATAGGACTTTTTAACAGGGTTTGAAATCAACTTGCAAGGTTACCAGTCTGCTGTGCAGACACAAACCTTTGATCTTGATACACTTACTTGATTGGGCATTGTACCAAAATACTATTTGAAGAAACCTCAAAGCATTTAAATTTGTTTCACAGAACAATAATGTTAAAGTGACGATAAAGAATCTTCTGCAAAGAAAGAAACCACAAGATAAAAAGAAACATGACAATTTTCAGCAGTCAGATGATTTCACTTTCCTCTCAGGACCAAAATTGGAACTGTTTTTACATTTAGTGGAGAATATCAGGGAAAAAATGCGAATAAATTATAATTGATGGAGGAACATAAAAGTTTTGAAGTAATCAGATGATTTGTTTCATCTCTGGCTCTAGTATCTCATCCTACAATGATGGCTTTTCGTCCATGAGCAGTTCTTCATCCAATGATGATGGCTTTTGGTTCAGAAGCTTGATTTTGAGAGAACACATAAAATAAGATAAAAATTATGCGAGGAAATTACAATCGATAAAAGTTTGGTAGTAATCAGATGATTATAAGTTGTTTCATGTGTGGCTGTAGCACTTCATCCTACACTGATGGTTCAGAAGTTTGATTTTGTTTAAACACAAAGAATAAGATTGATTGTTGACTTTCTCTAACGAATTACCTTTGATTTGTGAATATGTACATACAATGTGAATAATTATGTGGTGCTGATCGGTGAAGTCTGCGGATCTTGAGTGGAACCTCATCCGAAAGAAGAAGTGTTTCTTGTTTGTCTATGGAAAAATTATACAATGAAAGTTTACTTTGATGGGACTTGTTTTCTTGCAAGAACAACCCTCACCAAATGATGAAGAGGTTCAATTGTTTTCCATCCATTGATGTGACTATCCAGATGTGATTTGTCGCTCTCAATCCTTGGTTATTAGCTGCAACAGGTGCTTGTGGCTTGATGAGGACCATTGAAATCAGATATGTAACACGTGTGATCAAATATTGTTTATATTGAGTCATTGGAACCATGAACTTCATCCAGTCCATGCTGTGGCCAAGATAGTTTCCACAACATTATATATACCTTATATATTTCAGGTTAAGGACTATATCCTTTAATACTGCCAAGACGGTAGTCCATGAACATGACCATGAGCCTTGTGGCTGGTGTTTAATACCAGGAAAATTATTAGTCATCAACGAGAAGCATGTCAACATGTTTTCGATTAGATCATTCCTTTTTTACAATCATCACATTTCAGTGAATGGAATATTTCCTTGTTGAGAATGCCAAAAAATTAGAGAGTGATACAAGGAATAGAAGATTTTCTGAACTGTAGAATACTGATCAAAACCATGCCAACGTTTCTTAGGTTATAATGTGTAAGATGAAGCATCCAGTGAGTACTCTACACTAACAGGAGGCTAATGATACTGTTCAGGATGAAACATCCAGAGAAATAAACCTTCATTAACAACAGGACACCATTGAAAATATCCAGAGACGTCTTATTCTTTTAGGGCATGCCATGTGTAGGAAATGGTCTACATTCTTGAGATACAGTTGTTTTGTTTTTAGTTCAAGGAGAGTTGCTCCCCTTTGACGAGAGGGGCATAAGAGTTATTTCCCTTTGTATTCTTTGTTTTGTATCCTGTTGATGAATGATAAATCATCATTGGGAACGGTTTATTTGTTCCCATTAGTTTGACTTGAGTGAATTATCTTCTTGTCACATCAAAGTGATCTTATATGTTGTGTACCGGTATGTTGTTGGATGTATTTATGCATTACTGTTTTCTCTTCTTTATGGTATGGTTATAATTAATTTGGCAATACAAACATTTGATTCAGAGGATTTGGATGATTTTATTTATTAAAAGCTCTAAGTCATTTCACAATCAAAGTCATGGATTCAAGCTTTATCAGAATCAAAAGTCTTTTTTTAATATTTGACAAAATTTTGAAAGTGTTAATTTGTTGCATTACATTGCTTATTTCATACTCTTGCTTATTTTATTGTCCATTTACATTCATTTCATGAACTAGAGGGCTTGAAGAGTAGAGCCATGCAGGGTTGATGATTTGACCCAAAATGCTTGAAGAGTTGGCCCAAAGGTTTGGAGAGTTGACCCAAAGGTTTGGAGAGTTGACCCAAAGGTTTGGAGAGTTGACCCAAAGGTCTTGTAGAGTTGACAGAATTGGGTGAAGAGTTCAACCAAAAATGGATTATAGATGTTACAAGGGACTAAAGATATATCCTTTATAAGGGGTAATCACAAGAGTGTAGTTGTACACATTATGCAAGTTTATATAACTGCAATATTTCCCTTCTTGTGACAAGTTCAGATCATTGCTAGACGTCCTTACTAAGGACGTGCACAATTTTCCTTCGCAAAACATAACTGGCGCCAGTCTTTATCACTCGCAGATTTAAGCCTTGCCACATCACCTTAATGTTTCTGTACTAGTAAATCAGAGCCCACTGTATTTGAGGTGCAGTGCTCTGCTATGTTAGCATGGGAAAGTTATGGAAATTCGGCAAGGCGTAAATTAGCCAGTCAGGGAGGTTGGGATGTGCATAGCTTGTAGACCTAGTCCTGACACAATAATTTCAACTGTGTGAAAGGGATGACAGTTTGCTAACGCATGAGCATCAAAATCTAACTTAATGGAAAATCTTTTATTAAAAATAAACTTGAAATGTTTAACTATTGTACAGTCTAGTTATTACATGCCTGTAATGAAAACCTTTCACTAGTGTTGCCATTTGTTTTGAATTTGTAAATTAAAAAAAATTAATTCATTAAATGTTTTTAAAAGTTTATAATTATATAATATGTTATATGATTGAGGTTAAGTATCAGTGCTAAGATCAGATTTTTACTTATCATGTATGCCTGGTATACAAACAAATGAATCATATTGCATGGAAGTTGTTTATATTATGTTCTATAATTTTGTAATTGTTCAGTCTTTCTGTTGATGTTGAAGATATGGTGATTGTAAACAATTTGTTTGTTTACAATGTTTGTGTTTTCTAAAGCTTTCAATTACCATTTGTTCTTTTGTTGATAATATGCATGATAAATAAATTTCATAAAAAATTCTTCATTCATTTTTAAAGTAAATTTAACCAAAATTTGTGAGTGAATCTCAAATGCTTGCTTAGAGAAATTTTTGTTACTCTTTTTTTTTTCAAAATGTCTTAATTTTGTGAAAGAAATTGTTTCCAGTTCAAAATGCTGTACATATTTGCACAGAAAGCCCAAATGATTTGATAATTGCTGAAAGATAATCAAATTAGTGTGGACTTGTATAGACATTCTATACTGTAATTGAACTGCAATTGTATAGAGAGGAGTGCAGTATATTTATGAATAAAGTGATTGTAGTCTTTTATACTGATCTAGATTTGATAACATTTCTGAGAATGTATATATGATCAATGAAAATTTTATATAAAAATGTCAACCTGTATTTATTCATAATAGTTTGTTGCCGTGGTTACCTGTTACCGTGGTTACGCATAGTTCTAGTTTGCAGTTTGAAATCCAGATCCTGATCTCCAATTATGGTCGTTGTCATGGTAACATTTTTAGATAGGACTGTTAAAGGTTAACTTTGAGTTGTAGGTATATGGTGTTACACAAAACAATTAGATACTGGTTGATTGAGAAATACAAATAAATTTACATATTTTAATTGATGCAAATTAAGTGGCTTTGAATATTGATGTTGTTTTCTTCTTGTCAAGTTCTGAAATGTTAAAACCCAACTAAGCCATCATATCTTGACTGTGGTGCCGCGCCATGAAGATTGTAAGTAAAGGTTTTCTTCGGGGAAAAATGTGCTTACAATTTGTTACAACAGTTATCACATCTTTTTTGTTGATTATTTGCAAGTTGCAAATATAATGGTAAAATTTTACCTTTTATTGAACATAAACTTTCTGTTTATTAAATCATTTAAGTTTTAAAGAGTTGTTAAGTTTAGTTTGACACAAGATTCAGAATAAAAAGTTATGATTTGTTAGATTTGGTTTGGACTCTTAACTTGGGACCAATGCTGTTCTGCTATTTCAAAGTAACTTGTTTTAGTAAAGTCATTATCAGTACATGTGAATTATTCATTATACTTCACAGGATCTCCTATAATCTCATCAGTAAATCATGTCATCGTCAAGGTTATGAAATTTAGGCAAAGGTCATGTTGACCAAATTAAGCTAAATTCACCTAGTTGCATATTATTTTAATGCATTTGGATAATACTTTTTTTTGTATTCAAGAAATATCTTCTTTTCTTACCTCTGATATATAAACTAGTGTCCAAAAGAAATGAAAACAATTTTCAAAACCAAATTACTGCCACCTGACACAGTCGATATCTTAAATGACTTTGATGGGTACGTTTTCGTAAAGAAGTATGAACAATTTCCCTGACTATGGTATGATGCTTATATGTAGGTCTGTTCAAACACCAATGGGGTACTGAATCACAATTTCGAGAGTGTTTTTTTGACAAAATGGTTAAATGTTTAACATTCATAAAATATTGAAATTTACAAGTTAATAAAGTGTTGTTGACATAGTCTACCTTCTTGGACACATCGTTACTGTAGGACGTAATACCACAGTAATTAAAGCTCCATTTCACTCTCCTATTTGGCCTATTGAAGGAGATTCCAAAACATTTGTTTAAATATAAAGACATATTTTTCTGAAACGTAAGATAAATGTTTCCAAAATGGAAAAATTAGGTAAACCGCTGGACACAACATGTAACTATTTTTCAGTGGTATCCACCATTTGTGGATTAAACTAACTTGCATTTTTGTTGTTACCGTTTGTTTTGGACATGAGTTTATTACGAATTGAATAACCTTGATCGCTTATATTCTTGCTAGTTCTGTGTATCATTTGTGCTGTCTGTCTAGTTAAAACTAGCTGTAAGGACAATTTCCTCCGGTCCAATCACCATCTAGAGAAAGATCCAGCACCTCACTATATAGAACTATATGAATCTGATCTAATGCAAGACCGAGCTCTACAGTGCATTTACACATCGATTGCCAGATCCTATTGACAGTGTATAGAATAAGGTCTCTCTGACCTGGCATAATTTATTTTTTAAATGGTGTTTTTTTCTTTACCTTAAGAGTGACAATTATATTGGGCTTGCTAGTTTTATATTCCTTTATTAGCCAATCATAGTTCATAGAAGTGTACATCCACAGATGTGGAGTCTTTCACTAGATGTGGAGTCTTTCACTACATCTGGAGTCTTTCACTAGATCTGGAGTCTTTCACTACATCTGGAGTCTTTCACTAGATCTGGAGTCTTTCACTAGGTGTAGGTGAGACCCAAGGGAGATGACTTTACAGTTGAGTTGTAGCTGTATAACTGTGCTGTATACATTGATTGAGTTCTCAGCATGTTGTGAATCTTCAGGATTCAGGTGGGGAAATGACTGAATAAACCAATGAAACCTATTTCTCTCCAGTTTGTTTTATTTTCTCCACAAATTTCCTGAAATGATGTTCTTCAAGACATCCCAAATAGAGAAGACAATGATATTTATGGATAATCAACTTATTTATTTATTAAAGGCCAGGTTTCTGTTTAGATAGCTAATATCAAGCCTATGGGAAAAGGTGATCACAAGTTAAATACAAGGTGCATTTAACAAGGTAGGTGGACATGTTTGTATGCTAATGAGATAACATAGACAAGGTGAGAACAACGAGAGGACAAAACAAGACTAGTGAAGTTGTTATAACATGGTGATCATGTGCATAGCTCAGTTGGGTGATAACAGTGAAGTTCAGCAACGATGGTGTGGCTCACAGCATGGATGGGTGACCCATTTCATTGCTGGAGATTAATTGGGAATTTGAAGGGGATTCCCGGTTCACACTGAGATATGACATGCCTTATAGTGTAACCCAGGGCAATTGACCTTATCGAAGATGGTTCGACAGGCAGTACAAACGGTTACCTTTTCACCTTTGTGTTCCAGGCCAGGTGACTTGTATTGAGGGTCGATAGTAAAGCACCCGTGAACTAGACTAAATCGATGATTATTATTCATATTGACATGGGTGATCACGGACACGGGCTGGTATAGCTGAAAATAATACGTTCTACATTATGGGCAAATTTAACCCGGGGTCAAACGGTTGCATGTAAACTGGGCTTTAGTGCTAAGATAGTCGTAAGTATCATACAGTAAACTGGGCTTACGACTTACTGTGCTAAGAGAGCTTCGAAAATCTACCCCCAGGACTAATGGTGAATGGTAAGAAATCCTCATGTTTGTAAACATGTGTAATTAATCTAGCCTATGTGATTGACAAGACAATACATCATCAACAGGGGCTTGTATGTCGAAAACCGCGACTAGGAAACATGTCGACGATCCAGCCCCATATATTATAAAAAGCGACTGGATCGTCGACTTTTGTGCTTTCTAGTCGCTAGTTTTTCGACAATACAAGCTCCTGTGGTATTATTGTCACGTATTCATGTTTAATTTACACCAATCAACTTAATAAGAGAAACGACATGTTTCAAAAATGTGAAATTGTTTTCAATACATAAATGTGGATTTTGCATTTTACTTTAAACTGTATACATGATAATAAAGGCAGCTGTGAATGCTACTGGTTACGTACTATACAAACTAGAGTGTCAATTCTTAACACTATACGCAGTTGAACATAGACATCAAACACAAAGCTTGTATGTACTGAACCAAGCTCAGTAGTATCTGTTACTTACTTAATTCAGTCATTTTGAATAATTAAAACTGTCCATGATTCAAACAAATGACTCAAACACATCAGGATATAGTGAAATCGACTCATCTCTGATACTGGTAAGTACAGTTGGTAGTTTTGTGTTTTTATTACGTGCAAAACATTTAATTAAAATCCGTTTAAATGAAATTTAACTTTAACAACAAAATCCGTTGAGGAAATACAAATCTTTAAAATTATTTTATAAATACCAAGTTGTGGAGACGATTTGGAGAGCTGAAACCATGCGGTGTATCGTTTAATGTATTCCACTGGACCGCACTGGTATGCGTTAATTTCGTAAAGGGGCCACAGACCCATAATACAGATATAGTGCAGACATTTGTTGTGTAACAGAGCGATGGCTATATAAAAATCAGAAATTATATAACAGGAACATCTTTAACGAACTTAAGTCTTGTCTTTTCTGCTAAGAAGAGAAATTTACAAAGATTCCTTAAAATTATGCCTTTTGCCTTATTCCACTTATAAACGTTCTTCATATCATGCTATGGTTAAAACATTACTTGAAATGAAATCCCAGTCAACGTACTTCACAAAATGTAGATACCAAAATTAAGATTCGCAGAGACCTACCATTGGAATATCTTCCCTCCCTTATATTATCTGTGGTAAGAGATTGTTTCCTCATATCATATTGATTTAATATAATCTCCATTACAAGTAGTAAACGATGTTGAACGAATATTATCATAAGTTACGAGTTCCAATTGCACTGCATGTGCTGAAAATTTGACAGTGGAAGAAATGAGTTGCCAGACATGACGAAGGTTTGCTATCTAATGGTGAACAACGTTAATTGTTGCTGAACCAGGATCTGATAATATAAGGAGAAACCATGGTACCGAGGATATGGTAAGGTTGTGGACCGTGATAGGAAGGAAAAACCCGACGATGCGAAGTGTAAAACCGTTTTTAAGTGTAAAACAAACTTTTTAATTGTTATCGCGTTATATTGAGGATCCCTGGTAAATAGAGTCGTTCATAAAATCCTTGTTTGGAGCCTGTTAACAGCCGCGCTATATAAGTTGCTTTTGTACCGTAGAATCTCATATGCCTCCTTGGCGCAGTAGACTAAAGCGCTAGCTCACGTACTACAGGTGATAGGGGATACGGGTTCGAGACGCACATCAAAACATTTACTGTTCATATTCTGTCGTAAATTTGAGAAACTTTACTTTCAAGTCGTCATCTTATCAAATATATCAGGGTTTACAATCATTGTAATCCTTCTCTTCCCACAAATGTTATTTCACTCACTCAGTTCTTCGATTCTCTTACCATAGTCAGTTATTGGGCTCAGGGAATCATGGTACTGTAGTGGATACACATGTGTACACTGATGGTACAGGATGCGCTAAATCTCAGTTATTCCACTTAGTTCTTCTATCGTCTTCCCAAAGAGGTTACTTCGCTCACATAGTTCTCTATGTTACGAAGGAAGAACTTAGTAGAGGAATCTCTGTGGGAGGAGAATCCGAGATCTCATAGTGGGGGAAGAGAACTTTATATGAGGACAGGCCAAAACACACGTTGCAGTATTTACTTTTTAATGATCAATAAAATGTAAATATATTTCGTGATTTACCAAAATAAGCCATTATAAACATGCATTTTGTTCTTGGACATAGCAATGTTATACACCGTGGACATCGCATAGCTTCTCAGCATTATTACTATCTGGACTAGGCTTGTCACTTTTAAAACTTTCTTGTGAGGTCTCTTCGTGGTTCTGGAACCAGAGCTCATCTGGAGATGTATCATCCTCAACTATACGTTCTGGTCAAAGTCGTCGTCTGTATCACCATGGTGATGTCGGTTCAGCCACGACCTGACCCATCTCCGGAAACAGACGATGGTCCACAACCCGTGGGGACCCCCCGCTTCTGTAGTGGACAGGGTCAACAGTGCTACGCGTACTATGCTAGATCCATTGTCAGTAAGTATGTACGTACGTATTAGTCTAAAATATCTTACATTGAACTATATACATGTATAGCTGTATCCCGAAAGTCTATTCACTGTATGTGTATCGTAGTGCAGATGCAAGATTCAAGACCAAATATCGAGAGAAACTTTGATTTTGCAAGGCACCTCCCCAAAAATGTTAGATGTAGCGGTTCTTGAGAAGGCGAAAGTGACACATGTGAACGGACGACGGCCTGTGCTATAACCCCATCTGGCATGTTCAGCTTTTTGGACCCCCCAAAACTAAACCAAACTAAACATCAAAATATCAAATTATTTGGAATTTTATAATTTAATCACTTGAACACAACTTTAAGTGTGCCAAATGAAAAATCATGTATCTTCCCAAATATTTACTTTGACGAACTTTGTTTTATAAAAAATGTAATGCACCTAAATAAGGACAAGATGGTTGAAAACAATCAGCATATAAACGGCACTGTCGTAACGACCAAACTTTTGCATACCAAGATTGCACGTACAAAACCGGGAAAGGGAAATGTGTACTCTGCAGTTGGAAGCGCTACGTGCCCAGGGCTCCGTTCCATAACAGCGAGCGCTTATAATCACTCATTGATTGCTCAATGTAGCGCTGAAGTAGCGCTCATTCTCTCTTGCACGACACAGTGCAAATTCCTCGAAGTTCGCTCGCCTTGCTACGTAGCGCTACGTTGAGCAATCGCGTTCAAGAGAGGTTTAAAAGTAATCGCTCATTGAGCGAGTACTTTGAAACTTCTCTGGAACATGACCCAGGTATCTTGCATCTTCGACTGCGCCCAAACCACATCTAGACTTCAGTGACGAAGGATTCAAACAGGCCAGACCAATGACAAGCCAGGAATCTGAAAACAGAGGGTCATCAACGCCAAAGACAAATGTGCGTAATCATTTCGTCACTGTGACGTCATGAATCAATTGCAACAGCTTTGGTCCAACATCATGTGGACAGCAAAAGTACAGTTACCAGTGTTCCGTTCAACAGCGAGCGCTTAAATTGCTCATTGATCGCTCAATGTAGCGCTCAATGTAGCGCACACTCTCTCTTGAACATTACAGTGCAAATTCCTCAAAGTTTGCTCGCCTTGCTACGTAGCGCTACATTTAAAAGTAATCACTCATTGAGCGATTACTTTGAAACCTATCTTGAACACGGCCAAGGCCTATTTGGGAACACGGTATTCAATGCCATGGCCTTTTTGAAGGATGACGCCAGGTCAATCTAACCCCATATAACCAGGATTACACGAGTCTTCCTTTCTGCAAATAATATCGTTATCTTGAAAGTTTGCCCTTTCTAAAACTTGTTATACCATCTGCATTGACAAATTAGCAGGAAAAAATCCTCTATCGCCAAGTCAACAAAACAGTTATTCAAGCACGCATGCGTAACATCGGCGGTGGCTAGTAAACTCTGTAAATCGGCGACTTGTTAAAGAGTTCAATCAGAGCACTGGATGCCATAGGAGATACTGTACGTTTTTAGACATGTAATTTAAAATATACAGCTTTCTGTTTTGTTTTTAAAAAGCCTGTTTATTCTGCAAATTGACATACATCCCCAGTTGCACGTGTAACATACTGTATACTATACTATACATGGCACTTTTGTAGAATTGCGAACAAAACATGGTCACATGAATCGTCTATCAAACGCATATCACTTTATTTATCCGATATAACTGTTGACGATGATAACACCAAAGAAAAGTTGGGATAGTTTCTTTGCCCGTGAGTTTATGGGTTTTTTTTCGTTTTGGTAAGCCGCCTTTTTTTCGCCCTCTCAACTCACAAACATGCCCTAGATAAATGCTTGTACTTTCCTGTGATTGCCGAAAGGGGTTTTGCCACGTTGCTTAAAATAACGCACTAATAGATTCCCTCTGTGGACAGCGTTACGGTGATAGGTCGGTCTGTATTTAGCGGGAAGTAGAAAAGTAACCGCTTGTACACGAGATTGGTACTTTCGACGAAATAATTCAGATATCCCTCATTCCAGTAAAAAATGCTAATTAAATCTGAGAATAAACATTTCAAGGTACTTTTCATGGTCCAATCAAGGTCCGACGAGATGGTACAGCGTCTGCCAATCAAACAGGTGCTTCCACGGGCTGAACCAATCACCGATCACCATCACTAACAGCGTGACTGAACGGAGATGTAACATGCCTCGTCCTGAGTTCCAGGGTGATCCTACAGTTACCGGAAGTCTTGTCAACAATGGTGAGACGATATGAATATATGGTTCTTAATGGCGCAGTCCCTCTTTCCTAGGAGGATCAAAGAATTTCAAGGGGAAAATGGGAGCATGTTTTACGGGGCTCATTCAAATTACATGTAAATTTTTTTGTCAAAACCACAGAGAACCCCATACCCCGAGAACTCTTGTTCCTCGGAATTCGCCCCTGCCTTTAAGTTTCTAATTGCGAAATAACAAGCATTTTTTAGGGAGTCCTGAAATAGAGAACTGTGAAGATATGTGGTTGAAGAAATTAATTTAAAAAATCAATGTTTGCTTTTGGATTGTTTGAAAACCAACATACCTTTCTCTTGTTATAGGCTACTCATATCTCAAGGACCAGGTTGTGTGGGAAATTATTAGTTAAGCTCCGAGGAGAGAGAATGACTGAAAACAGGATAACATGAAATTTCAAAGAACTTCACGTATTTTTGTAGGTAACGGTTACATGCAGTGCATTCTAAACAAACATCCCTCTGACGTTAACCCAACAATTTTCCTAGTTTCCAAAGTTCACCCAAAAGGCATAACTCCCGCCAGTCTCCATAGCTAGTTTGTTTAGGCTTAGCCGCATATCCTTAACTTTTCTGCGTTAGCGTAGCGGTGGGTTGCATTTGATCTTCGAAGTGCGCTCTTCTACGGTAGTACGGAACAAATAAGGAAATGCGGCAAGGCTTAAATTAAACAGTGATGGAGACTGGCGCGAGTAATGACTTGTCCGGTCCAAGCAATGTCTGTTCAGAGCGATGCACGTCACACGTCCGTCGACGTTTATTATTCGGAATGTGTATTTCAATATGACGCAGTATTAAAGGTACATCCATTGTGTTGTTTGGGGTCACATATGCCAAACGTTATAAATTGTGTTATTTTACCGAGAAGTTGGCCTACTGACTTGTGCAGAAAATAAACCGTTGTGATGACATTCGACTCAGTATACCAACGATATAAAGGTAAAAGTATCGATTACTCATCGAAAACCGGACAATGTACCGCATGTGGCGCGCGTCAATCAGTCAAACGTAATTTTCGAAACTTATTTACAACAGTCAAAAAGACAAATTTGGGCTGATAATGTTCAAAAGGTCTTCTAACTAATGTGTATGTACATGGGGCGTGTAGATTCGGTTTCTACACATGTATACTGATGTTGCTCGATTTTATTCCTAAAGTAGTAAATGTGATATAGTTCATGATTGGGGATGAATATCAAGTTGAATGAAATTGTTTCAACTGAAATTAGCACATATCGTATGTTGGCACGTATTAAAGCAAAATTTTTTTTTATGAAACACAATGGATGCACCTTTAAGAAATTTGGATGCAACATGTTTCGCTATTTACTAATACGCCATTGTCACGCACAGGTATAGGTCCAATGGTGACGGATATATCCGGGCCAGCTAAACTCGTTAACGTTCCCGGCTACCATGACACAAGCTTTGATCTGGTGAAGCTCCACATTCACTTCCGGGGCGGACCGTCTAACACTGGAACAGAGCACCGGGTTGAGGGCAAACTGTTTGATGCTGAGGTACGTTATTGATGCTACGTTTACACTACACTGCGATAAGGCCACGATGGCCACGATTCAATTTTTAAAAAAAGATGTCGTAACTCATCTTATGAAGCGTGAAGGAGCGCACGTACACATCGTGGTGATCGCAAGGGATCTCTATGATACCATAAGGCATCCTTAAAATCGTAGCAGAATATTACATATTAAACTGGGGAAGGGAAGCAGACAGCGACAGAGACAGAGACAGCGACAGAGACAGAGACAGCGACAGAGACAGAGACAGAAACATGAAATGTTTATTAAACAAATAGTTTAAAATTCGTCTATACAGTAAAGAAGACTCGAAAAGTAAGGAATGTTTATTGCGAAAACAAACAAACTTTGATTTTAAAAATAAAATAGTGCAGATACAGATGAAGACTACGAAAAGCTAAAATTACAAAATGCATTTTATTGAAAAAAATAAGTTTATTCAAAAACATTTTGTTAATCGAGATGGTCATCGCTGATTACAGAAACTCAAACATACTTAATATTTGTTAGTTCATTTACAAATTCGTTTATTCAGATGCACATCATTAGTAAGAGAGAGGACTTGACGATGGAGGAAGCTGTGATGACGAGAGGGGGGCTAGCTGTGATTGCCGTATTTCTCTCGGTGCGTACCCACTTGGAACCCCGTCAACACTTCCTTTGAACATTTTCAACATTCTCTGCACATAAAATTAATTTTACACAAAGACCATTCTCTTCCCACAGAGGTTACTCCCTTCAGATTTCCGATCCTAACCTGTGTTGTTTTACGATTGAAATCGGGAACAGGGAGTGTCCTGATATGTTGCAATTGAATCTAATTGTACAATCAGCGACGCCGTTGTAAAAGTGACATTTGACAATGACACGTCAAACTGATTACATAAATGTATGACCAACGTTTTCTCGTTTAATGTGTTTTCCTCGAAATATGCTATTTGATTTTGTGAAAACTATTGATCATAAACATACTTATAAATATAGATGACCAAATCAGAGACACATACCAAAAATAGTTCATTTGTGTTATTTACATCAGACATATTCGAAGGACATATGCTAATGAGCAAGACCGTTAAGAGTAAAATGCCTAGATGTTTGAAGTCACTCGGTCTACATGGCCACTGAAAGATGAGTTTTCATTGGTTATGAAGCAGGGATACAGTATGGAATTCCGCTTTCCGGCGCTAGGGGATTTTGCTTCTGCTCTCGATTTCAAGCGAAAAAGAACAGAGGTTAGGATCGGAAGTCTGAAGGGAGTAACCTCTGTGGGAAGAGAATGCACGAAGAGCATTAACTTACACTTCTATTTTATTTGTGTTAACTTTGTACTTGACTTTGCATTTATTTTGCATTTATTATGTCATTTTGGAACAAAAAAGAAACATTTACATAATTTTAACCGTGATTATTTTACCTGCGAAATGTATCTCTTTATTTATTGATGTTTTTCCCCCTCCAAATTCCAGGTTAGAGACGGTGAACGCAGTTCTGATGCTGACAACATTCTTAATCGACTTGATGCCATTCGAAACTATACACGTGCGTTTGTTATTTAAGAAATAGAAGACGAGTTGGCGTGCTTTATCGTTGAATAAAACATAGCAGGGAGCATAAAACACGAAGGGCGCAGCCCTGAGTTTTTTATGCTCTCTGCTATGTTTTATTCTACGATAAAGCATAACAACGAGTCTTCTATGTCTTATATGAGATGCCCTTAAATAGTTACTCGTTTTTCTATAACATCCGCGGAGATAGAATGTTGTTTGCATAAACTATATTTTGAAAATATTAATGCCTCCCGTCGTAGAACACATTCTCTAGCATTGGACAGTCAAATTGACGTAAAATATGACGTCATTTGCTAAGCGACGCTCTAAAATCACGAGCATGTTTTATTGTCTCATAAAGCACGCTGTCGGTCCCATTGACCGCTTGTGTTTTAGTGCCGTAAGTATCTTTTATAGTAGCATGAAAGTTGAATCCCGCATGACATAGATAAACATATATATATATATATATGGATATACATAGATATACAGTGACTTGTATATATATAGTGATCTCCAGAGATGTGATCAGATATCATCGAGCTATTTCCCACTTTGGGGGCAGCCAATGAGCTGACAGCTAGCTGCCTGGTATTTTGTACGCATGTACACCCATTTCACCTCATAAATATAATACAGCTGATGACTCATGCTTTTATTTAAAAAAAGGTTATTTATTTCACGTGAGAACAAAGGCGATTCAAAAGAGAGGCGATGCTCTCACGCTGTCGACATATGTCACAATCAACCGTCCTTGAATCATGTCATCATAAATCTGTGGGTAATGACCTTTTTTTAAACTAATTTGAAAAAATCTATGTAAGAACAAAGTTCAAAAAGGAGACTTTGCTCTTATATTGCGGACAACTGTCTATTACGGTACACTCGTGAATCTCATAAGGCATGGTTTAACATTCTGAAACAGATCAGAGGAGGTGTGTTCTTGTGAAGAGATATCAATTGTTGAATCAGCTCCTATCCCGGTAGATGCACGACCAGTAACACACACATTTATTCCTCTCAGTAGCAACGCCACTGCTCTGGGAAGGTTACCGTATTTCCTCTAATAAAACCCCGGGGTTCTATTCATTCAGCACACCTTATTCCCCCCCTAATAGAGACCCGTGTTCTAATGGAGACCCGGGTTGTATTTACCTCAGCACCCCTTACCCCCCGGGTTGTATTGGAGGCCGGGTTCTAATAGAGGTCCGGCTTCTATTAGAGGAAATACGGTAACTGCAGTTGCTCATATCGAACAGGTAGCTGATGGCAATTTTTCTCCATATGCTTTTCACATCTATATATGTTGGGTTATTTTCCTGCATATTATTTATGCGAATGTGTTGGGCATTCAACAAGGAAGCCTTACATGCCGTGTTGGCCTTTATGGAGTGCGAAGTGTAAATACATTATCGGGAGAAGGATGGCTTAAGCCCCGTTAACATGCACCGTTTTCCCCCGGGGGCAAAATACCCCCAGGGGCAAATTTGCCTCAAGGAGGCAAATTTCGTCATGTAAACGGTACACACAGGGGGTAAATAATTGCCCCCTGGGGGGTATTGAGGCAACATTTGCTCCACCTAAATAGGTAGGGCAAATATGTTACCCCCGGGGGTATATATACCCCTGGGGGCAAACGTGTCATGTAAACGCTCTTTTCACATTTTCAAGAGGGCAAATCAAGTTCCAATATGCGAACACAGAACTCTGCACCTGCACTAATACACAAGTACATGAGTTGGACACAATTTATTCACAAGGGACAGATACTTTGTAATTTCCAGCACCTTGTTGGATACTATTTTTCTTATCCAAGATAATGTTCATGTGTACAAATTGAAAATCAAGACTCAAATTCACAATCCTAATTTTACTCATTGTGCCCGGCTGCAGATAGTGCTCTACTTATGTCCCCTTTTGACGGATCAGGAGACCTTCTATTTGGTCGAGGTTCTGTCAGCTTTGGCGTAAGTGTAGGCGTTCCCATCGCTCCCAAGCATAACTCTATAACTACTTAACCAATCGTAATGCCTCCCCATGTCATATAGATGTGTCGTATGGCTATTTCAAATTTAATTTGTTTCTGTTTCCTTGGAAACAATTTGGACTTTGGACTTTGTCCTTTTGAAGGCTATGGTTTGTTTCCGGAATATAACTTTAAAACTACCTGACCAATCGTTAGCAAATTGTGTGTTCTGCATCTCCATATCACCTTCACTATAAATGTGCCTTGTGGGATATTGAGCTGCTTGTCAACTCTATTTCATTCTGTTTCCGTGGCAATAATTTTGAATTTAGGGTTTTCGAATGGTAGGGTTTGTGCTCAATACATAACTTTTAAGATTGAATTATTTTTCTTTTGAATTGGAGGAAGGGGAGGCATCTTTTTGCATGAGTAAACCGCTATGTAGGTACCCTCCATATTCAGTACAATATATTCAATACTAATTTTGACAAATATATAGCTTGTTTTTGTTCTTAATATTGTCGCATAATAAAAATATTAATACGAGTAATCACTCAGTTTGCAGCATTTTCTGCTTGATTCTTTCGCTGCTGAGCTGTGGCAGTTTGTAAGCTCTTGGCCATGAAATATGCGTTCTGTGCCTTGTCGAAACCTGTATATTTGTAGTAAACTACCAACTTTTATATCATATTGAACTGTAACACATATCTGAAATTTCAGAGTTTGTAATGGGAAATAGATTCCTATAATTTGCAGTAAGTTTATTGGTCACAGTACTAAATTACTTTGAATAAACAACCTCATAGGATATGCAGATCTCAAGTTCTAGGCCGAAATGAAACATCAGTTGTTTATCACATACATTTGTGTGTCTTACTGTTAGTGAAGAGCAGATTTCAAAGAAGCATGTCGCCTAAAACTGATACCCTTCTTTTTGGCAACAGAGTAACCAAATGAAAATTTTTTACATACGATTTTAGAACTCTGAAGCTATTTGTTTTTGTGAAGAAGTTGATAATGCAAATGTATTACGGACGGACACATGATGTCATGCAATATTGTGCCAAAATTACGTTGGTTTTTCTGGCCTGATGAGCTTAAATCTGACCACCATTTTCAGAAAATGAGCTTTTTCCGAAAATCTAATTTAAAAAAATAATTTGCAAGATTACCCCAGCACTCTTAGCTGCTTTGTAGAGGTGACTATGCTACCAAAGAAGTGTTATCATGGTAATTCTTGGTGGGATGATAGCACAAAGTGACTCTTCAGTATTGAGAAAGGTTTGATAATGATAAATATCACTGTATTTACCCCCCATGCCTTAAAACCGATGTAAACGCAAATTGATTTGCCCTTTACCCCTGGGGTATTTTACCCCTGGGAGCAAATATGTGTCATGTAAACGCAGCTTTAGATAGAGACTAACCACAGGAATGGGAGGGGTTTGGGGACCTTTTGGAGCTGTGACTGAGGGTAGTATAATTGTTTCAAACTGTTATCTATGCCTCTGTGCTTTTATGACAGATGACCCATTAGACATTTTTTCAGATAAATTCAGATATTTTCCATAAAGTACTTTAAAGAGGTGTCTTCTTGAGGTTTTAGAGCAAATGTATGAGGGTAAGTAACAAGTGAGTCACAGAGATCATTCCTTTAAAGGTATATTTTGTGACGACCCATTGCTCTTCATACACCTATTACTAGTATTTTATATGTAATTCAAACTTAGATGGTAAATCATTCAAATCATGCAAAAGCGGATGAACTGAAGAGCCAATGACGTTTTTATGAAAAACTATTGAATGCAGATGACTCTGCATTCATGACATTGTGTCTTCGATATCGTGAATTTATCAAACGTTAGGCCCAACGTAAACGTTATGTGTTTTAAACAACGTGTTTGTGTGTGATGTTCAGCAAAAGTGCTCAAGTAGATATCTTATATTTAATGTTGAGGGATTGGTGTATTCTTAAACATGCTAATTGATGAGTGTCTTGCTTTAGACTTGCTGTGCCGGGATTACTTCAAGGTTTGCCACAGAATGCAAGGGGCAGACAACTATTCACAGTATCTTCCGGACGAGGGATTCAGTGATCAAGTAACTGACACAGCCGAGGAGAAAAGTGATGCAGGAGATGATATAGACATAGGTGGTAATGAAAATGGTGATGAGCAGAACTTTGGAAATAGAAAGACTGATAGCAATGATGGTGACATCAATGGGTTTAATAAAATATATAAAAACACAAACACTGTCAACAACGAAAATACCAGTGATATTTCTGCCGTTAACATTGATGCTACCGGTGATGGTGTTAATAATGGTAAGGGTGATGACGAATTCAATGATGATGCTGTTGGTGATATCGATGATGACGATCACGATGACCGCAACGATGACCACGGTAATGATGTTGATGATGGGGGTGCTGACGACAATGAGATTGTCAATGATGTTGATGATGAAGATGATGATGATGACGATGTCAACAATGATGAAAATGATGAGGATGAAGATGTTGTTAATGCTGAGGATCACGCTGTAGGTGATATTGATGATGATGGCGATCACAATGATGATGATGAAGATGATGACGACGATGAAGATGATGATGATGATGATGATGATGATGACGATGATGATGATGATGATGATGATGATGATGATGATGATGATGATGATGATGATGACGACAATAAAGGAAGAACTTATAATTGCGATGTTGATCTAGATAACAAAGTATCCGGCAATGACAGTGATGGTAAAGACAATACTGACAATGCTAAAAACGATGATGTCACTAAAGGAAACAACGATGAGGGCGATGATGTCACTAAAGACGTGAACGAAGATGCCAATATAAAACCCATTAACGAGGATATTAAGCAAAAAACAAACAAACTGTTGACAGACAACTTTGAGAAAAGAGCCATAAATGGTCCAAAAGAAAAAAAAGAACTTGAAGTTACAGTAGATAAGGATGAACGCTCGAAGGATGGCGATGTCGACACTATTCAGAAAGACTTCTGTGAAAGGTATCACGCTGACACTGACAGCAATGTTGAAATGGGTATTTCACGGAAGTGCCCTGAAGAAAACATTCACTGCACAGATGATGATTGCAGTGAGCATCTGAATTCTTTTAAACTGAAACCAAATCTTTCTCAATTGTTTTAATGAATCTCGGAGAAGTAACGCTTCTCGGGTTAGATAAGGATATTTATCACATTGAAATGTTAACACTGAAATATATATTTCGATATATACAAAGCGATTCAGAGTTTAGTAATGTCCTTCTATAATGACCAGCGCATGTGTTGCTTTATGTAGCACCGTTTATGTAACACAAATAATTAAGAACATTTCGTAAAAAGCAATTAACACAGATCAGTATTGTAACAATTCTAAGTCGATGCATTGTATTAACTGGTAAAGGAATTGACACATTTTCTTTCATTCTATGTTTAAGAAAAAGTGGCGAATAAAGGAACATTTCATTTTATAAACAATCGTAAATGCCAATTTAATAATTGTAACATCCATATTATTTGGTAACCTAGCAACACAAACAATGTCTTGCAGTCGAACCTTCTGTTTCTGTTTCTGTTCTAAGATATTCTGTGGTGCGAATTGCCTCATTGTCAAATATTCTGTTGATTTTGTCCGTGGACAATTTATATACAGCAGTTGCATTTCAATGAACATTTGAAAAGATGAATGGACTTGTGTGAAAGACACTTAGAGTCAGTCAGTGATGTCTAAATGGGGACACCGTGAGCACTATGTGAATATTAAACTCACTTAGAGATTGCCATCGAAATTAAAGGCGCTCTAGCACGTTTTTGGCATATATCCCATATACCATTTATTATTAAAGCATTTACAATATATGGTTACGTGAGAGTGTAAACATCTCATTGCACGACCCGATAAGCCGTAACCATAGAAACGGTTATCCCTATTGGTAGAATAAGGTGCGACTCTTCATTGTGAGAGGTAGATGTGTAGGTCTCATGCCATGTTGAGCGTTCAGACAGCAAAATGATTGACCATTCCTTCATTGTGCCATATTTGATACTCTACTCTTCATTGAAACTGATGTACCATATTAAATACTCTACTCTGAGTGTTTAGGTTTCGTTACATCAGTCAACTACCTGTGAATACATTGCATACCATGCATGTATATTCGTTTTAGAACTCTTTTTATTGAATATCATGTAGCCATTGGTAACACTTATTTACATCTTTGTGAGAGCAATTTAAATAAGAAAATCGTTTGAAGCAGTTTGAAACAAGATTACACCTTCATCGTCAGAGACGAGACTTGGTAACAGAAGAATTATCATGAGAAATTGAAACTCACACTATCAGAAATAGTAAAAATTCGTGTACTTTTTTCGGGATAAGTACTTTGCGAGCCCACACCCGCAGATTTAGGCACCAACCGCAAGCATTGACCGTACAGTCAGTAGATTGGAGCCTTGGCAGTATGGGAATACAATGTCAAGATGTAGTGTGTGCTAGTAGCTTGAACACGTTATAGACACGTTATTGAATTGATAATCTTCATTAGTTATCTTCATCTGTATGGATAGGTTTGAACTTCAGGTTTAATGTCAGCGAACTTTATCTCAGTAGTGTAATTCATCTTTCATCAGATTAAGTAGATGTTGAAATGGGTATTTGCTAAACACGAACAGGTTTTTGTACATTCTAACAGTATTACCAAAACCCGTGGTCCTTAGCAAAAGTTGAACAGTATAAAGGGAGCAATGTAAACGACACGTAGTGTTTAACTATGATTGACCCTGAATGAAATTGAAAGTTTGACCGCAAGGCGTTGTTGCTTTGAGAAAAGTAGTCAGTAATTCCTCGGTTCTGATTGGCCACAGCTTGGAGACGATATAATGGCTTTCAAGTGTCCATTATAAATTCTGCTTCTTGAAGTGTAATCGTTCTAATGGTATAACCTTCTTCCGCTTCTTTCAGGGAAAGTTGACCTTACCTTTCAGCCAGATGGTTTACTTCCGGGTCGACGTGACTTTTACAGTTACTACGGATCTCTCACCACGCCCCCTTTGTCTGAGGCAATAACATGGATTGTCATGGCAGAACCAATCAGAATCACGGAACAACAGGTGACGATAAATCGTAAATTGAATCAAGATAGTTGTCTGTCGACACATAAAAAGTTGTAAAATAGCATGTAACCAGTTTTCATTTTAAAACTCAAACAAATAATGAACTCAAATTATATTCAATATTGAAGTACGTTCCCTGTCACTCTTTTCTTTATGATGTCTATGTGTGTAAAACATGTTCAGTTATTGTATTATTGTGCGTTCGGCTTCGGATCGAATACAAGGCAACTTTGTCTGGAGTAGAGAACTGTTCTACACGCAGTAAGGTTTGGGTGCAATGCTACACTGAATTTCAGCGTATGGTTCAACCCATGGTTCGCTAGTTCCAGCCGATGCTCGCAGGTTTAACCGCAATGCATAGCCTAATGGCGTTGCGGGCTTTCTAACTGCCATAATACTAGCAACCGGCGTTAAACCCAAACTCACCTCTCCTCTGCACAAGCAGGTGACATATTGGTAACGAACATCATATGTGACGTCAACGAAGATTATATTACTTGTCGGTTCAGATAACACCAGTTCAAAACACCGATACTGTACAGGGCATGGTATTGTGTGATATACGTTTGACTGTCGGGTGGACGCATCAGCATTACATGTTTATGGATCAACGAGATGACTACAAATAATGTTGTCAATGGAATAAACGTTGAAGAGAATGGACTCTTCCTGAACATTCGTGCTCGCTCCAAACCCATCTAGATGCTTCCCCCTAGAGATTTGTAAAATATGATGAAACATGGATATTCTGAAATTGAGTCAAAGATCTAAAATAAGCCATAGAAGGAACCAGTGTTCTCCGATTCCTCCCAAATTCAAGTAGGTTACAATTGCTAGAAAGATGATGGCGTTGGTGTTTTGGGTGCACAGGATGTGATCCTAATGACATAATGACAAACTTTAACCCCAATTTACCCAATTATTCTCTCTCTCTCTCTCTCTCTCTCTCTCTCTCTCTCTCTCTCTCTCTCTCTCTCTCTCTCTCTCTCTCTCTCTCTCTCTCTCTCTCTCTCTTCATCTCTCTCTCTCTCTCTCTCCATCTCTCTCTCTCTCTCTCTCTCTCTCTCTCTCTCTCTCTCTCTCTCTCTCTCTCTCTCTCTCTCTCTCATGATGTAGTCTCATGGCGCTTCCATTTTCCCTGAGCTGAAGTCATTTCGCTGTAATTATAATTTTTGGGAGTAATGAGGCGATCAATGCTGATAAGGAGTCTTTAGGGTCGTGTACTATGGTATGTTCATAAGTGATTTACATTGCTTCAACATCGATGGACCAAGTGTTGTTAAAGGTGGGAACGTATCTCACATCATGTCTAGCATTGACTTAGAACTGTTTGAATGGTCCGCTTATTTCTCATACAGTAAAGCATAAGCGGTATCATGTATATCATGTGTGCAACATCTTATCCAATCGTCCACCGAGACCTTGCCTGTCTTTTCATTACTATCAGAAACTACATAACAATTTAGTACTAATCATTCATTAAAACTATGTACCATACAACTTTCACAAAACTCGTACAGATTTACATTTTACCCTCGATCGTTTTGGGTTATAACAAATTTTAGCTTGCGCTTCTGTAATAGACTCTATGTATGCTTTCAGTTATCTTCCAGTTTCAGTTCATCAAACTTTCAACAAATTCCTTTCTTACAGCTGAAGTCGATGCAGTGCATGGAGTCGAGGAGAGTGGGTGTGAGGATAACACAGTATGGCAATGTCAGACCAGTACAGCCTCTCAATGGGAGGAAGGTCTTGTCAAATATCTGTGGAGAGGAAACGGTACCCGGCAGTTGACTGGGCAGCGGAATGAAGCAATTCTAATAAAATAGTTTATTTTCCTTTGATTTTTTAGCAATGGTAAATTCTGTTTTTTGAAAGAGTGACTGTATCAGCGATGTCACAAAGATACCATCGGTTATTTTCCAAAATTCGGAGATGTACGCCAAATGTATATGACATAATGTTGCTACATAAAGAGAAGGCGGCTCTGTCACGGGTGGATGAGTAACACGTCCAATGTCCATTGGATAAAACAGATACATGATTTACACAGGTGGTTGTATACAAAATATTAGCTTGCTATTACACAACACAGCGTGTTGACTGATTGAAACCGACCATTTTCCGAGGAATAAAAGTTGCAAAATAGTGCATCGACCAGGATACGAACTCATATCGATCTGAGGTTTCGTCGCAAACCGTCTGATAACAGCCTGTAGGCTCGCATGTTCTCACGCTGTTCAGGTCACCGAATGCCCAACAAAAGCGTTCGGTAAGAGAAGCTAAGGGCTAAGTATGAGGAACGTATTAACGAATGATTTCGAACGCTTTCAAAACTGTGACCGTTAAAAAACATGATGTGATTGGTAAGTTATATGACTGGGTATGTCTGCACTAAACTGGTACAGAACACGCGCCTATACGGGTTGTATATAGAACCTGTTCGTATCCCGGTAGATGCATTGATTTTGCAAATTATATTCCTCGAAACAAGACCTTATGTTAATCAGACTGGCGTTTTGATATTGTGTATACACACTTGTGTCGCCATGTGGCTACTGCGTACACTCCTCCTTGGATTTATCAAAACTCAACGAAACTTGGCTTTACATTTGGCTTTACATTTGGCTTTACATATGGCTTTACATTTGGCTTTACACATTGAAACATAATTAATTGCGCTTTATTTTCTTAGTTTAGTGAAGTTTCATTTGTGACAAAAGAGTTCATCGTCGGTTACCCAGGGTTTTATATATGCTCCGTTACTCTCCACTATATCACCCCTGCGAAACTCAGAGAAATCTGCACTTAAATTACCCGCCCTTAGCCGGCGTGACGATGTCAGTAACCAAAGAAAATGCTCAATAGGATACTCAAGGGAGATAACCGTTGACGGAGGGCTAAATTTAACTGTCATTGGCTGGTCCAAGCTGCATAGCAGTTTGATTGGCCCCCGCCGGCCAAGGGTGGGTAATTTGAGTACAGATATCTCTGATGGATTTTCCCAGGGATGATATAGTGGAGAGTAACGGAGCATATATAAAACCCTGGGTAACCGAGGATGAACTCTTTTGTCACAGTTGAAACTTCACTAAACTAAGAAAATCATATCAACTATCAATCATAGGCCGATGAAAAAAAACCCAGCAGATATGTCTAATAGTGTTTGAGAGGGGAGGGACATTTTGCATGAAAATTTGATAGACCCCAAGGCGATTAGGAGGTGTCATTACAGTAATAGAATTCTGAATAAAGTGATTGATTACAGTAATAGAGATCGAATATCATCAGTAAGCACCTTTGTTCAAATTTGTATTTTTTTAAACAATCTGACTTTGAAGGTTCATACTGCTTTAACGAGTGACGTTTGGTTAAAAGTGAGTTACTAAAGGTTCATCAGTTCACTTGAAAGAATGGAACAGCTTACATAAGAACAACCAATGCTGACTTTCAATTTTTAGTGTAACAATACTTGTTCCTGGACACCATATAGCAAAGTTAAATCTTTAACTTGGTAGATAATGCTTCTGTCATATCACAAAGTTGATTGTCCTAAAACAACTTTCTTATCAGACAACGTTTACTGGTGAACAAACTTTGAGGTGCAACACTATTTTTGCTATGTGTGTATATATATATATATGTATATATACACACACATAGCAAAAATAGTGTTGCACCTCAAAGTTTGTTATATATAAAATAGGAAAGAGTAAACATCAGATGGGTTTGACACTGACTGGATCAATCTTCTTTAATACGATGAACTCATTTCGACCATTATATCGGTCTTTTCAAGTATGTCTAGACAAGTGGAAGATCGCATATATATATATATACATGAACAAGGACAATAAATAATTACAACATCAATATCCTTACATGGCAGTAAGACATGGTCATTGTTCGATAATCACGCACGTCATAATTGCCTCGAGCACACTAAATGGGTGTGACTCTAGAACAATGCAGCCTTGTGAGGATTAATCACCAGGTAGACACAAGCATGTATTTACAGGTAATCACTTTGTATATATATATATATATATATATATATATATATATATATATATATATATAAATAACCCCAAAATTCCCTAGACAAAGCCAAAAATACTATGACAACATATTTTTTTCATCGTGATACTAATACGCTTCCGTATCAAACAAATTCAAATCTGGGCCATCAACATTTAAATTAGGTAACAGAAAAGAGAATATCTAGAAACTTTAAGGTTTCGTTACTAAGTAGTGTTAGGCCATATGGCATGGGCCGCCCGTCTTCTGTAAACGTTTCACATTTTCGACTTCTTCTCCAGAACCACTACACAAAGCAGAAATGTTGTGGGGAGGTACCTTGCACCGGGAGTCAAATTTTGTTCATTTGGTCTTGTATTAGAAATGAACTATTGTCTTTTGAAACATTCATTGCTTCCTTGAAAGTTACATTTCAAATTAAGAAATGTTTTGCCAGAATGAAAAACCAATCAAATTAAAATTTGAAAATTGTTTCCATTACAAAATATATTCCATTGATCAGTCAAATAATCTCGAATATAGGCAATTATTTCAGTCTGTAACAATAATGTATGCACAGTGTTATGAAGATTTTCTAATGTGACTGTACCTACTCATGCAAATAAAAATATTAGGAAAACAAATAATTGTAAATTAAATTGCCCTATGCTATAAAATAAAGGCGTGACAGGGGGGGGGGGGGGGGGGGGGGGGGGGATAAAACGATAACACGTTGGAGGTTATATTGTTGTGGCATTTCAAACACTTTTATGACTGTAGCACCAAAATGTAAGCGTCATAATCATGTACTCTTTGAGATTAACCAATCTAGTTAAAACTAGCTGTAATGTTATGCGTTCCCCAAGTCCGTAATGACGGATGTAATGGAGTGTTACAACACAACAAATCAAATTCCTGTGAACACGGAACTTTTTATGATATTCAAATTCAAAGAGGTGTACCATTTCTTTTGGCGTTCAGTTTATATTTTATTATATCTTCAATCTTAGATAACAAATTATGTAATCCTGATGAGCTCCAGAGCCAGTGGCTCTATTTTTATCAATACATTTCATCTAAGTGTTCATTAAATACGTAAGTTTCAGATTCTATTTAAGAAACTTCTGCAAGTCGGTCCTCTGTTTGAGATATTAGCATCACTGCTAGGCGAAGACAAACTCAGTCTTACTTCGTCAACGTCTCTTTTCTGCAAGTAATTTATTGAAGCATAATTCTTCTAACACACTACAGAAGTGTATTCTAATTTACGTGAGTTTTGAATTATAGTCACACTGACATTCGGAATTATCATGAAACTTGATTCACGTAGGCACTTTGTCTTTTTGAGAGAGCACTTTATTTCAGTAAGCAGAACGTGCTACAGCGCCTTAATTAGGTCGTTATAGTTTGTTAATTAGTTATAATCATAACATTTCTTACCACAAAGAAAATGAACAACGTTTCAATCCACCCGCGTGGATCGAGTTCAGCTGCAAATATTCACGTCTCAAATGATGACTAAAATTTTCAACAACATTTGACAACATTCAGGTTAATGCTGTTTAGTCTTTTTGGTAGAGCACACTTAAGTTAGTATAAAAAGTTCGGTTGATTAGTTGTGTCATTAATTGGAATAATAAAAACATTACATATATCATAATGTGTCATTAAATTATTTAAAAAAAATCAGTCTACGAATCTGATGATGTTGTAGATATTTGTTCTAATGTTGATGTCAATCATTGTCTCTATGACTTAAGATTACAAAGTGTTGAAGTAAGTGAAGTGAATTTTTATTGTCGCTTCCTTCCTAAATCTTAATTCTCGTAATCCCCTCAAGCTTAATCGCTTTCATTCCTACTCCATTTTAAAGGATAGATGAAATGACATATGGTCAAAATCGGATTCATTAAAATGGGATGTCAATTTGACAATTGCTCGATTTTAAATTCCATAAATTACTCATATACGGCTTTTTAAAAAACCGCCTTATTTAGCCCCGTCGACCAGAATGAAAGTCTGCGGGGGTGTGACTTCTGTGACGTATCAGGAGGAATCTGATTTTCGTCGATAGTCATAATTCAACGTAATTTCGCAACATTTTGATCGTTATTTTACAAAGAAATCTTCAATAAACCAACTTAAATTTCCCATATATCGAATGTTTAGATATCCAACGAGGTAATTCCGCAGATGACAATTACACAATTATTACATAAACATGTCTATTTGGCGATGTAATACACCTCATAAATTCATTTAGCGGCAGTGATAATCATCATTGATTAATTAACAAGACTCGGCGGAGAAGATGTCTAGCCGACCCCGTCTGTCGCTTATCACAGTCACGCCCCAGCGAGCATTTACAAAATGAATCGCCAAACTGATTGCGCTAGTATTAAAATGGGTGAATTAAAATCGTTTTAATTATTAATTGCAAGTGTATATTGTCTCGATTTTATGCTCAATTGATTCCGATGTACAATATACGTAGAGGTAATCGTCTGTCATTCTTGAGAAAAATGCATTTCATCAGATCTTTAATTGTGGAGTCTACTAACGCCTACAGGAACGATCGCCTACAGTCTTAAACAAACAATTTTATGCACCAGTGGTTCTGTTTTTTATAATTACATCCTTCAACATTTCATCAAAGTGGAATGACCCGTTATTTTGTAGACTAATGCCTACAGTGAAAACAAAACACAGTATTTTTATGTATATATACATTTTATTCATTTTACCACATATTCTATATATTCATTATATGCGTTACATATAAATAAATTTATCATTTTGTCATCTCCGCATAATGATTGTTTGTGTTGGTTTGTGTTTGTTTTTTCCCTTCAAGCAAATTTGATCAGATGTCCAGCAGCTGAGAGTAACTCGATGGGAGTCTTGATTCCAGTTGTCAGTTGGTTCTTCAGTCTCCTGAGTCTCTGGTCCATCTCAGTGTAGATTCGCTTGCGGGCTGGGGGTCGGACTCCGTGTGCCATCTGTGCCAACTTGTTCCTCTCAGCTTTTTCCAGTTTCTGGAGGACCTTCACCATCCTCCATGATATGTGGATCCAGGCGTCCTGAACCATCGCCACTGGAAGGAGAGAAAGCGCTGCTGTTTTTCTCACCCAACTGTGGACTTCAGGGTTCTGCTGGTAAGCTTCACTGAAGCCGAGAGCCTGCACCTTCCTCCAGAGAGCTTGTGCGTAGTGGAAGAAGCAACCACGGATGTCTCAGTCTGGGAAGACGACCCCAACAGCGTTGATTGCAGCGAGTTCGAAATCCGCCTGGATGACATCAGGACGAATAGGTGAGTCTGTCTGCTGTAACTTGTCGCTAAGGAGACGTAGAAGACGTTCGTAGGTACGGCGTTGACGATTGGGCAGAAGGCAGAACTAGTCCATGGATGACGTACAGCTGGTCCCAGAGAGGTGGACAGGAGTAGAACGTGCCGTCCATGAAGAGGGTGTCCACTTCTTGCAGGAGGATCAGGCGGTCACTTGTGGCGAAGCAGATGATCTTGTCCTCGTCTCCGTCATCTATGCAGAGGAAAGGCAGTCAGTCTAAAGTTTCTCTAAAGCAGTCTGGTAGAGTTAAACCAGTGATTGTCTGAGGAAGTGGTGGCATCATCTTTCTTCTCTGCTTGTAGAGTCCACTCTTCAATGAATGGAATGACTTGACTGCCGTTGCTTCGTCTCGGTCCAGTCTTGAAATTTCCTCATCGTAGATGGCCTGTACTCCGTCTGTACATGTTGTCGCAGAGAACTGGCGATCTTCAAAGCTACCTGATCTTCTTGTGGATGGTTGTGTGCAGACTGGTTTCGGACAAACTGTCCTACTGTAGAACACTTTCCACGAGCAGCACTTCCTCTCCTTCCAGTGGCGATGGTTCAGGACGCCTGGATCCACATATCATGGAGGATGGTGAAGGTCCTCCAGAAACTGGAAAAAGCTGAGAGGAACAAGTTGGCACAGATGGCACACGGAGTCCGACCCCCAGCCCGAAAGCGAATCTACACTGAGATGGACCAGAGACTCAGGAGACTGAAGAACCAACTGACAACTGGAATCAAGACTCCCATCGAGTTCCTCTCAGCTGCTGGACATCTGATCAAGCTTGCTTGAAGGGAAAAACAAACACAAACCAACACAAACAATCATTATGCGGAGATGGCAAAATGATAAATATATATTTATATGTAACGCATATAATGAATATAATGAATAGGTGGTAAAATGAATAAAATGTATATAATACTGTGTTTTGTTTTCACTGTAGGCATTAGTCCACAAAATAACGGGTCATTCCACTTTGATGAAAGGTTGAAGGATGTAAAAATCAGAACCACTGGTGCATAAACTTGTTTGTTTAAGACTGTAGGCGACCGTCCCTGTAGGCGTTAGTAGACTTCACCGTCTCAGTGTCACATCTTGCAGTCAGTATCACATAGAGACAAGTTTGCCCTGTTCTTTCCTCACACGGGACCAACGATACAAGGTAAGTTAGTTATCCATTTTCTTTACTGAACCAGTTTTACTTATCAGTATCAAAAGATCATCACCAATAGAGCTGAACATAATTGGCACTGTAATAACTCATTACTTATCCAGGTTTTTTTTCTTTTACATAACCAGGTTTTAAACAATGCGTGGCCACATATAGAAAGTACTACTTGAATTTATCTGTTACTCGGTAACTATTATAAGGCTTAATTAGAAGAAATTAATTAGAATTATCTTAAAAATTGGAGACCAATTACTTTGGTAAATTGCCTCTACAAGATTCTCAGCTCTTGTGTTACCAAGATACTTAAAACTGTTCTGGATCTTTTGATGTATGAAAATCAAACAGGATTTATTCCAGGGAGATCTTTGGCTGACAACATCAGACTCATGTAAGACATTATTCTCGAGACTAAAGCTAATAGTAGAAAGGGTATGTTACTTTCAATAGATTTCGAAAAAGCCTTTGACTCAGTGTCCAAAGTATTTATACTTAAAGTTCTAGAAAGATTTGGCTTTGGCCCCAAAATAATAAAATTGGTATTTATACCGATTAACAATGCAACCCCCTGTGTTATACAAAATGGCCACCTTTTGTCCTTCTTTGTCAATGGTAGAGGCTGTAGACAGTGGGATCCGGTCTCCCCATATTTATTTATCTTTGTTGTAGAAATATTGGCAACTGTGATCAGAAACAATTCTAAGATCAAAGGCATCTACCTTAAAAATTCAGGACATAAACTAGGACAGTATGCCGATGACATTCAACTTTACTGTGATGGCTCAGAAGAAAGCCTAAAAGCTGCACTAGATACTTTAGATACATTTGATCATTTTTCAGGCTTAAGAATGAATTCAGACAAAACTAAGGCAATATGGCTTGAGTCAATGATTGGAAAGAATATCAAAGTATGTGATGATGTTGACTTAGACTGGGTTCAGGGCGACTTCGAAGTTTTGGGCATTTAACTAAATGCAAGTTTAGAAAGACTATGGGTTTATCAACGCCAGAAAAATGCTAGAAAATATAAAGAGATTACTCGCCAATTGGCGCAAACGCAAGTTGACATGTTTGGTAAAATAACAGTCATAAACAAACATTGGCACTTTCTACACTGGTGCACATTGTTTCTGGAGAGAATTTGTGGATGAGTTAAATTAATTATTCTCAAAAACTCTCATTAAACTCAAAGCCAGACAAAATAATACGAAAGAATTTGACAAGAAGCTGGTGGATTGAGGATGGTAGAGTTAAATGTATTTATTGCACCACTTAAGCGCAATATCCTTAGAAAAAGTATGAACAAAAACTTATACAACAGCTATTTTCCACTGAACTATCTTTTCAAATTGAGTGCTAATGTCACCACATTTAGACTTTGCAAAACTAATAATCCATATCGGCAAGACCTGATACATATTTGGAGCAATTACTATCACTCACATTCCGCAGACATGGAAGACATTAGTGTCATTTTAGCTGAACCGGTATGGCTTAACACCAATGTGCAGATTCAACTTTTATTATAGAAGACTGGTTTCGGAAGGTACATAACGTAAGAGACTTGTGTGATTAAAAAGGACTTTTATCTTTCATAGACTTAAAAGAAAAATTTAATTTTAAGGGTACATACTTGGACCACTATCGTGGTATCAGCAATTTTCCTACAAAATTGAAAAACAAATATATATACTAAAATGAACTAGTTAAAATGAAACTAATTGACAACAGTATTTGTAATAGGTGCAACGTAGAAAATGAGTCTATTTTACATGTTTATTTGAATGTCCATCCTCAGCTTGCACTCTTCTGGACTGAAATTGAAAGCTTTTTAAGACAACACTTGTGTTGTGACATTTTAGTCTCAAAGATATCATTTTCGGTATTCAGGAGACTGCAGATTTCAAACTGTTGAACCATATTCCTTTAGCTGGAAAGAGACACATATAAATAAGTCGCATTATAAATGAACCTCTGTTTTCTCAAACATTCATTGTTATCCTGAAAGATATTTTCCATGTTGAGAGATACAAACAGACAGACAATTTTTTTTTTATTTATTTTTATACATAGCTAGAGTGAAAAAAACAATCAAATCAGTTTATGAGAAAATTGCTACCACTACAAAATGCACTTGCCTGATTGTATACTCAACATGTAGCAACAAATATATTCAATTGTGATATTCAATATTAATTCACCAAGAATGTATGTGACATGTACTTTGAATGTACCTACTCTTGTGAATAAAAACATATAAAACAAAAAATAGAAGAAATGATACTTTCAGAAATATTAGGTGTTAGGAGAATGAAATGAAATGCAAAATATCAGTGTGTTTTCTCATTTCAAGGTAATTTGATGGTTTTATGTACTCCCTTTTCACAAGTTTACGTCATCTTCTTTTCGCCACTTCTCGTCATACTGTTTTCGTAATTTCGTTGTGACCTTTTCGTGATTTCATGAAGTATTGATGGATTAGTGACCCGAAATCAAAAGGCCCCTCTCTATTATCATATGAAAAGATACTCTTTTATTTTCTGTCGGATATATTTCCCCCCTTAATCCCATTTTCCTTAAATTTACATCTCATTTTGGTCGACCCCACAATCCCAATATACGGTAATATTTTGCCGGTTCTACCTCACTTGAAATATTCTAATTTCCGAAATGTAAGTGTATATTGTGGTCGATACATACATCGCATTAACTTTAATAATTGCGCCCTGTGATAATCGCCTTGGGCAAAAAAATTCAAGAAATAAAATAGCGCCGGATCTCTAGCAAGTAGCTTTAAAGGTAAATCCATTGTGTTGTTTCGGGGCACATGTGCCAAACGTTATAAATTGTGTTATTTTATCGAGAAGTACTGACTTTTGCTGGAAAAAGTTGCCGTTTTGATGATAGTCGACTCATTATACCGGCGATATAAAGGTAAAACAATATATTCTGATCGAAAACCGGACAATGAACAGCGTGTGGCGCGCGTCATTTAGTCAAACGTAATTTTCTAAACTTATTTACAACAGACACAAAGACAAATTTTGGTTGATGATGTTGAATAGGTCTTATAACTACTGTACAGGTTCATTGGGCATGTAGTTTCTGCTCATGTATAATGATGTTCTTCGATTTTAATTGGGAAGTAGTAAATATGATATATTTGACGATTGGGGATAAAATACGGAAGTTGAGTGAAAATATTTATTCAACTGAAATCAGCACATATCGTATGCTGGAACGTATTGAAGGGACATATTTGTTTTTATGAAACACAATGGATGTATCTTTAATGCCACGTTTGTACCAAATGGGTTTTCTATAAGTTTACATGAATAGTTGCTAATTGCAGACAAGGTAAATTCGGGTCGTATTAGACTAAAGGGAGACTATGGAACTATGTTTTTGCAAGAGACTAGCATACATTACCTAAACAAAATTATGTTTAACGATACATATTAAATTTAGTATAGGGTAATCAGGGCCGTGTTCAAGAGGGGTTTCAAAGTAATCGCTCAATTAGCGATTACTTTTAAACCTCTCTTGAACGCGATTGCTCAATGTAGCGCTGCGTAGCAAAGCGGGCGAACTTTAAGGTTTTGCACCGTGTCGTTCAGGAGAGAATGAGCGCTACTTGAGCGCTACATTGAGCAATCAATGAGCGATAATAAGCGCTCGCTGTTATGGAACGGAGCCCTGGACTTGCAACAATAAATATGACTCCTTCAAGATACTCTATGGTTTCGAAAACAAACTACATCCACAAATACAACCATGTGAATGTTACTTATATTTCTGAAAGTAGGTGGTTGAAAACAAGTACAATGTATATCATAATCATAACTGTCAATAATAACCTAGGTTAATACATATTGACTTTGGCCATTGTAAAACGCATCAGTTGGAATGAATTTGTTTGAAACATTCAAACGTGTATTTCAATGTTTTCAAACGTATTATCTTTATTCTATCAATTAAGGTATAACGTTTTGAGACTTTCAAATAGCAAGAATGTTCTGCGGGAATGTCACTTTGTGTAAATATAATGCATCAGTTGGAATGAATTTGTTTGAAACGTTCAAACGTGTATTTCAATGTTTTCAAACGTATTATCTTTATTTTATCAATTAAGGAATAACGCATTGAGACATTCAAATAGAAAGAATGTTCTGTGGGAATGTCACTTTGTGTAAATATAATAAGTTTAAACTAGTATACAAGTCACGATGTTTACCATGCTGACGACCGTTCACTAAAGGTTTGCAACTAAGAACGTCAGTTAGCTGTTGTGATCAATATTACGAATTTATCACAAAAAGTAAAGAGCGTTTCACTAAACAACTTACTGTACTGGGTAGTCCCTGGTGCAAGCTTTTGTGACCCCCAGAAGAACTTCCAAAACATACAAAGCTGCTTGATTTCAAATGCTATAATATTTATTTTACATTGGGGTAAAAGTATCTTTGATTTATAATCTGTCACAATTTGCCCTCTGTTTGGTACCGAAATATTGCCTGGCAGGTGGATTAGTAGGCCAATCGAAAAAAAACCTTGTTACGATCGTAAACAAGTGGAGCTCTTTGACAGGAGAAGGTAAAAATAGAGCCACTGGCTCTGAAGCTCATCAGGAATCATGTTATTAATTATCTCTAAGGAAAAGATTAAGATATCACATAATAAGTCATTGCCCAGTCATCAAATTTAAAAGTTATTATCAAAATTGGTTACACATTAATCCATATTCGTTATAAATAATGTAGATCTTTGCAGTTTATTGTTTTACTTCTTATTTTTATTCTGGAATTATCAACATGTATTACATAATGAAAAAGAGCCCCTATTTGTTTCTAAAAATCCTGTTTCTCATAGGCTCATAGTTTCATAGGCTCCTTTTCAATATTTAATTAATAAATTCTATTGAGCATCTGACTAAATCAGTAACACAGCAGAGAGGTAACCTGAAACCTCCGTGTATTAGCTGCTGTTTGCATCTCTGCCAGGGAGTGGTCACTCCCCAGGTCAACACCTGCAATTTCACAACATGCAGACCCTGGACTCACAGCCAGTAAATTATATATTTTAAATTTTGTTTTCCCCATCTTAATTTATTTTTCTTTATTGGAAAAGAAGATATGGTATCACAAACTCATGTACCTAGTTTTAATAGTCTTATCTTACTTCATCACCAGTCATATTTAGTTCACATATCTCATGTAAAATATAACATTTTTTAACCCTTTTTAATTTTTTTCCCTATGCATCCTGTCACAATATTCAGTTTTCAGGCTATTCAATAGTTCTAATTTCACATTGATTACATCAAACATGTCCATAATGTACTATTACTCTTAAGCTGACATATGAAGTGCACATCAAATCTCATTATCTTCACAGCTCATTAAAACAGCTGTTTTAAGTGGTTACCCCTCTGAGCCATATTTGGGGTCACAAGATCACCAAATCTACAATTTAGAATCCCCATTGGCCAAGGAGTCTGTACATAAAATTTCAGCTCTCTGGAGCCATTGGTTCTCGAGAAGAAGATGAAAAATGCTTTTTAGGTAATGACACCTGTGGCCCTTATTTGGGATCACAGGGTCACCAAATCTACAATTTAGAATCCCCATTGGCCAAGGAGTCTGTACATAACATTTCAGCTCTCTGGAGCCATTGGTTCTGGAGAAGAAGATGAAAATAGCTTTTTAGGTTATGACCCCTGGGGCTCTTATTTGGGGTCACAGTGTCACCAAATCTACAATTTAGAATCCCCATTGGCCAAGGAGTCTGTACATAGAGTCATTGGTTCTGGAGAAGAAGTCGAAAAAGTTAAAAGTTTACGGACGGATGGACGGACGCCATCCCATGCCATAAGCCCATCGGGCCTTTCAGGACTGATGAGCTAAAAATATGACTGTGCAGCAGGTACACATGTACGCGCACGCACGCACGCACACACGGACGCACACACGCACGCACACACGCACGCACACACGCACGCACGCACGCACGCACGCACACACACATACACATGTCTACTTTTCAAATTCGTTATTGCAGCCGGTGAGATTTAAAAATCAAATAAAATCATGTTCCTTTTGAAAATGAAAATGTTACACGTTATTGTAGCCAGCCCGAGAAAATCGTGTTGTCTTAGACATTCATACATGGAATCACAATCTATCTAAATAAATCATATTGACATATGCAAATGACTCATGGACAGTAAACAAAGTGTCGATGTTGACAGTAATCATGTTTTCGCCTGACACGTGTATATCAATCAAAGTGCAAGTCTATCAGACTGTGATGTACGTAGGGCAAATAGGACAGAAAGTATCTAAATGAGGAAAAGATCCTTATTTGTTAAGATTCTTTTCATTGGTTATTGCGGGTTGCCAATGTCTGCTTAGGCTTACCACCACTGGCTGTTACATCGATGTCAAAGTTCAAGAATTTTGAAGGAAAACTACGTAATGAAAAGCTGAAGATATTTTTACTGAGAGTGTTATATAAGTAATTTATTGCGTCGTTTGATGTGGAGATCCACACTAAAAACTAAACATAAATCTAAATGGTGATGTTTTATGTGGAGTAGTTTCTGGACAAAGTTGTAAAATTCTAACAAATCACATTTTGATCTTTCATAAACGCCCTAATGTCTTTAACAGGTGACGGAAATATACTCTAAACATGATTTAAGAATATGCGAGCTGACAATGCACTGTGATCCAAGGGCAGGACGTAGGACTCGTAACATGTTACATGTAAGTTAGGTGAGAAAAACATAGACAAGACAAAATTGTAAGTTGTTGAAGTAACATATGTGAAACTTCATAGATAGTGATTTTTCTATCGAGAAATGCTGATTGTTTCGTGTACATATAGCTGCATCCTAAAAGTTTGTTCATCTACATGTGTACAAATATCATGTAAATTGACGTTCATTGTAACGTCAATATAATTGCATCATGAACAATGACAAATGAACACCGTATATCCATTAATAAAACAATCATTCTCAATCTTAGCATGTGATCGTTACGGCAGTGGTGCATGTTTATGAAACTTGGCATAATGAACAAGACACAAGGGGTCAAATTTGGAAAATTCAAATTTTATTTATTCCCGAATAAAGGTTCTAATAGCATAAGGGAGATATTTCCAAAGCACAGGTGCGGAGTTGGAGGACGAGCGGTATTCAAAGGATTTCAGTTTGTAGGATGGTACAACCAAGACAGGTTCGAATCGGTGTTTTGACAATATTTTCAAAATTCAAAATCTAGATTTTCGCATTAATTTAGTGTTTATTTGCTATATTGTAAGCTCATATTTCAAATTTGAGCGAAATCGGTTAAGGAATACAGATTTGAGATAAATATCCCCGCTTGGAATATGAGCAAACAATATCGTATATAAACAGTAAATGAATGTAAAAACGTAGATTTTGAATTTTGAAAATATTGTCAAAACAGCGATTCGAACCCCTGTGGTACAACCAGCAGATTTTGTGTATTGTGTAGATGAACATACGACGGAAGGACCTCCGAAAAGCAGGCGGAATTCAAGCCATGGAGGAACTCGTACGTCAAACAATGGATCCTGAATCTATCCCGACCCTAACCGGCAACCATTGCAGTTCTTTCAGGAGAGGAGTAATGCCTCAGGGCTGGTATTGCTGATTATAATACGTCCTAAATAAAAAACCTCGTCCTCTGACAGCTACCTATCAGCAATCAGCAATACCAGCCCCTGTGAGTAATTTCGGATTTGTTAGTTGTCTTATTAATGACGCGGGCTGAAGTATTTTTATCTTCTGAAGTTTGTCAAGGAGGCTTAAACTGACGATACTGTTGCAGTAATCAAGTCTCGATGTAACCAGAGCTCGCACAAGTGCTCGAGTTGCGGCAGTTTAAGGTATTGCCGAATGTTGCCAGTGGATCGCAAATGAAAGTAACAGATTCTGCATTAGCGGTTGACATGAGTATACGGGTCAAGGAAGAGTCGATATAGACGTCCCTATATTAACAACATCAGAGAAGGTGGTGTTTGCATCTGCAACTGCCAGGATGTCGGTTTTTTACCATGCCAAGTTAATGTTGTGTTTATGCTTCTTTTTTGTTGTTGAAAGATCAGTTGGGTGAAACGCTTCCAGGAGCTGGTTCGTAGTGATGGTGTCAACATATCCAGGGTATAGGTGGCCCTGCTCTTCTCAATGGTTCTTTGAGAGTTGTACAGTTTGTCATTATGCATTTGGGGGAATTTAAAAACTATATTGAATCAAATGTAATTCATATAGTTTTAGATTAATTCACAATTTTGTAGAACGAAGCTCGATGCTACGATATTGATGGTATGAAAAGAAGAAACGTTGGAACATCGACCTCAGTGCGCACATGGTTCTGTAGTGATGCGGCCCTATCGACCTGCATCTTTTTCTTACACTTGTCGCCATCATTGTTTGCAGTGTGCGGGTAAACTGCAATGCTGTGTGCGGGAAAATGATAGACTTGTCTATATTTTGAATGGAAAACACCATTACTAGTTAGGATGATTTCTTCGCATTTTGGGGTTAAAAAAGCGACACAAATAATGGGATAGATTTTTTGCAATGTTTGTTTTATTGTTATCAACATACTCAATGGTTCTTTAAGATAATGTTTATAAAACGTATCCAGAAGATAAATACGTAAACAGTTAACGAGTACATGCATATATGCTTATCTATGTCTGGAGAAAAACAAGTATACATGATGAATACATGAAAACACATTTGAACACAAATTTGCACGAATTTCGTAAAAGTCGACACTTTCGACATTTTAAGTATATAGAGAATCTCATCAAATTGTCTTCTGATAACAAATACGACGCACCTACGCCTACATCTGCACGTTCGGTTTCAACATTAAATTTACTCGCTATCAATCCAGTATAACATGCCTCTGATTTTCAAACATAGAAGGTTTATCTCCTAGGTGTGTCTATAAATCAAACATCATTTAACTTTTTCGAGATAATTTATTCGAGTGTATATTGTGCCTGAGTTCGTTACATCGGCATCTGACAAATGAAATGAAACCGACCAAAACACGATGCAGTCAGTAGACGACAAGATCGTTTATAGCACACACAGTTCTGGTCAAATCCATAGAAAGAAGGCCGGGGTTCACCGGGGCACCATTTTGTCTCATCTAGATAAGGTGTCCCATCTCCCCAGCTGTACTGACTCAGGTCCTTGCTGTAGATCAGGTCAATCCATGCACAGTCTGAAATTTTGTAAACTATTTATAAAAATCATCTCCAATGCTAGTTTAAAACTCACGGATGACTTAGTTGTAGTAGAAGAAGTAGTAGTAGTAGAAGTACTACTATGATGCATGCTACTACTACTACTACTACTACTACTACTACTACTACTACTACTACTGCTACTGCTACCACTTCTGCTACTGCTACTACTACTACTACTGCTACTACTACTACTACTACTACTACTACTACTACTGCTACTGCTACCACTACCGCTACTGCTACTACTACTACTACTACTGCTGCATGCTACTACTACTACTACTACTACTACTACAACCACTACTACTACTGCTACTGCTTCCACTACTGCTACTGCTACTACTACTGCTACTAATACCACTACTGCTACTACAACTATTACAACTACTACTATTACTACTACTACTACTACTACTGCTACTATTACTACTACTACTACTACAATTTCAACTAGTACAACTAATACTATTACTATTACAACTACTTCTACTACTACTACTACTACTACTACTACTACTACTACTACTACTACAACTATTACAACTACTACTATTAATATTACTACCACTACTGATACTACTACTACTACTGCTAATACTACTACTGCTACTTCTACTACTACTTCTACTCCTGCTACTACTGCTACTTGTTGTACTACTACTACTACTACTACTACATGTAACTTATTCATCTACAGAAACTACTACCATATATTATAATCACCATAACTATTCTTTATGTTGACACTCTTGCCACTACTATCTCTACCAATCATGCTACATTTACTGCCACGGCTGTTACTTTTACCGTGGTCACTAGTACTACTGCCATTTCTGCCACTATAAGTTAACTACTACTGCTACTACTATTTTTCAAACCCTTACTCTTAGTAGTATTCCTACTCATACTACTGCCACCATTACAACTACTATTACATCTATATAAATATAAAACTACTTCTGTTACTACTACTACCACCACTATTACTACTTCCAGGTAAACTGAACTTGAGATCCACACTGACAAGCATTTCAGCTTACCCACAGCGACGGGGTGTATAATTAAAGGTATGAAGTCCGATGTAAAAGTAAAGTTAGGCATTAAAGGGGCAGTAGCACGGTTTTTTTTCTCAAATAAGTTGATGAAATGTATTTGAAAAATAATGTCACCAATAGTAAAACAACCTTTTCTCTTCGGAAATAAAGTTTCAAAATGAGAGTACATGGTTCCATAAAGCCATGGGAATCGTTTTTGTAATTCGAAACAATAAAATGTGTTCACATTAAAATGCCCGCCATGCATTTGTTGCTTAATACGCAACACAGTTTTTATCACTACAGATAATTGGTTTGTGTAATAAGTTGTTTTACCCTCTAAAGTAAATATAAATAACATAAACTATCATTATAAATGGGAAATTTGAAAAACAAAAATTAGCAAAAACGTGCTACTGCCCCTTTAATGTCACTAAAGTCAACTTACCGGAAACTATACCCAAACTGACATGTCTGAACGTGTCGTTATTTAAGCCCCTACGGAACTGAGCCAGAAACCCTCCGTCCTGCCTGCAGTGTTTCTGAGCGTCATTGAAGGTCTTACGAGTTGTGTGGAGTGTAAGCTTATATGGTGGCTCTAGTTCGTCTATGTTTCCTCTCAACTGACCAGCTAAAACAAATAAAGGTCTTTGGAAATTCAATGCAAATGATATGTGTCTGGAAATGATGGTTATGGAGGATGCAATTCCCAAAAATTCAAGAACAGGTTAATAAAGTGCATATGCTCTTTGAGAGGCATTTGGTATAAGGAATGAGAACAAGTTCTGTTGATAGTCAACTTCTATATTTCTGTGAGTGTGACGTTTCGATGCAGACACTAGCACCGTTATCAAGAAAAAGATCTCATTTAAAAAGCAAATTAAAAAAAAAAAACAACAAATGTTTTTACCTTAAAATGTTTAAATCACACATACACAGAGGATATTATTTGAGTTCGTTAGATATAAGGAAATTCACGTTTAGTGGTATTCCTACTCATACTACTACCACGAATTTCACGTTTCAGGTGCTCATCCAACGAGTTAGCAATTGAGACAGGGAGATATATAGCATCATAGCATTATAAAATATTATGTGTAAATCTTGTGTGGAAGACGAATGTCATTTTCTTTTAATTTGGCCTTTGTATACTGACCTGAGAACAAATAATATTCCTAAATATTACTATGTACATCCAAATAGGTTGAAATTCACTTGAAATAATGGCACTTTTCTAATTCGAAAGTTTCGTTTACCAGGGCATGTTACTTCGAAATTCTCAGTTATGATGTGATATGTATAATATGTTTATATCAGAAGTGAAATGTTACTGTTTAATATGTTCAATTGAATGATGATGTGATCCATGTTCAGGTGTTTTCTGTTTGTTTGCATGTGAATCTTTTGAACGTTTTGTACTATAGATATGTGGCCTCTAAGAATTAGAAAAAAAGAATAAAGAGCATATGGGTTTAAAGAAATCATAGAGCAGCGCTACATTTCTCCCCACATCTAAATATGGGATGTAATACGAGAGTTTTTGTCATACTTCGTTACTGGTCACTGAGAGTGTTTGTCATACTTCGTTACTGGTCACTGACACGAGTGACTCAATATAATAATTCAAGAGCTGAAGAGAGTATACAATCATATATCGCCCTCACTGGCATATTGAATAAACTGAAAGCTAAAAGAAATGTTACACCTCTTAAAATTTCAATATCATAACAAATTATGTGTTCTGAGGAACTTGGATAAACGTCCAGCACTCGTAGGATTTAAGTCAATGCCGTCAAATGTGAAGGCAGAACACCCGACCTTTAACCTTGGGTTTCTAACTCATGGAACATCAACTCAGTTTGTCGTATCAACCATGGTATAATGTAACTAATCGATAATTTGTTATTTTCCATAATGTGACCCGGAGAGTTATATGCTGATCCTAATTATACAGAGTATGATAAGAAAGTGTTTCGACTTTTTGTTTGTAGTATGGCAGTCACCAAAACAGACTTTTCTTTCTGTCAAAGACGACTTAGTGTTGGTATGACGTCATGATAATTTCCCTCGACCATTTTTCATAAAAAAGATCACACATGATTTGTTTGCCTTCATATGTAATTTTTACAATACAACATATATCTTTCCCTGACTATGTCGAGGAAAAACGTTCCGTTGAAATCTCCCCTGTTTTCTTGATTCGTTTACGGATTCTGCACGGTCGGCCTTATAGTTTTAAACGTAATCTACCTTGTTTAGGTAGCTACCCAGGGGTCCGTTCCATAACAGCGAGCGCTTATAATTCCTTATTGATTGCTCAATATAGCGCTCAAGTAGCGCTCATTCTCTCCTATCGATACGGTGCAAAACCTCAAAGTTTGCTCGCTTTGCTACGTAGCGCTACATTTAGCAATCGCGTTCAAAAGAGGTTTAAAAGTAATCGCTAATTAAACGATTACTTTGAAACCTCTCTTGTACACGGACCAGATATACTTTTACAACCAAGTTATTTTTCTGCACGGCTGTCTCAGGCGCCAAGCCGTACTGGAGAAGAGCTTTATCAGTAGCCTTCTCGAATGGTACGCTCAACTGCCAGCAAAGACGAATGATAAAAATCACAAAAAGCAGCCCAAGTCGTAGACGAATTTAAGGTATGAGTAGGAATTTATTCAGAAGATATACCCTGGAAATTGTTGATGATGATGTATATCTTACCGACAATATTCGTCGTGTAGACGCACACTGGTTTCTTCGATCTGCTGAGTATGATACGTGGCCATCCTGGGCATGTGTTGTTTGAAATACCATTCGGCACCCAGACATCCTGTTGAAGATATGAACAAATTTGCAATTTACCAATGGTCACAAATCGATATGCTTCGTGTGTGACCCCTGATCTGACATTATATCGTGTTATCTTATTGGAGTGTATTTCGGAATGGTCAACATCCTGCATTAGCAATAAACATTGTATCTTGAGAGCCTCGTTTTGTCCGTGCTTTTTTTTGGGGGGGGGGGGGGGGGGGGTGGTTACTGTATACATGGGACCTGCGTCGGCGGGAGTCATTTTTTAACGGGAATTGGTTACGCTGCTTCACCCGGGTAGGCTGAGGTCGTGCTTTCGGAAGAAGTTTTAATTGTAAAAACATTTGATTTCAAGGTAAAATTTACTTTCTATGTACCTTTAAATCGGTGTATGATCATGACGATATGTTCAGGCATAATTTCCCAACTTCTGACCGAAATATGTGCATTATTTATATAGATATTGCAAAATATATCACATATTCCTTGAAAACATTGACTATTTAGCTATTATTCTTTAAATTCAACGATTTTAACTTTGAGAATTAGATAAGTAGGAAAATACACTGTTTTGAAAGTGTACAACACTGTTTGAAAGGATATTTTGCATGATTATAGTCGCGAGAACGAGTTGAAAATTTTACCTGTTGATGTGACGATTTTTTAACATGCTACGTAATTTGAACAACGTGTTACGATGTTAGTTTCACGTTTAGAGCTACTTCATGATTTATCATTCGTAAAGAAACATGGAATTATCTTCAAAAATAATACATTAAACGTACACCAATTGACATGTACAGCCTTTTATTGAAGCATAGATGTATTTAACCCTTAAAGAAGAGGAGGGCAGTATGATTCAGGCAGGTGACAGCATGGATTTAGACTTCTTCAACGTGAGGAAGCTTATGGAAGTCCAAACAGAGCCTGTACATTCATTCTCAAAGAAACTGCACAATTCAGAGACAAACTAGAATAGCGTTTGCGGGACACCGCAAAAGCAGAGCAGCTCTGAAACTTTGGGTCTCGCCTTTCCCTGTTCCGCCTTCTCCTCAACATAAATAAAAAGGGAATTTCTTTTGACAAATTTGTTTTCATTATTCAAGGTATTCTAACAAGTTGAATCATCACTGGGGTCACTTTTTACAACTTTGTTCTTAAAACCTATTTCTGATTTCAAAATTGGATCAACAGATTAACACGGCCTTAACCAATATCTCTTGACCTTGAACTTTGACCTTCAAGGTCACACCATCAATGAATTCTTTTCATTGTGTATAACAATCAGGCAATGACTCAAAGTGTTCATTGTTAGCATAAGGCATATTCACAATAGCACGCTTAATTTGTGAACTTGCTGTGACCTTGACCTTTGAAAGATTTTAGCAAAAACGTTTTCAAATCTTGGTCTTTCTCCAAAGTTGATATATACCAAGTAAGGGTCTGATAGCACAGAAGTTGTTGAAGTTATCGTGTTAACAAGGATTTTTGTAGTGATTTCAGAACTCATGACCTTGACCTTTGACCTTGAATGTGAACATGTCAAAATCATTCCTGAGATTTATAAGAAAGAAGCTACATATATGAGATGTTGATACCTTCATGAAAAAAAGTTATTTAGTGATTTCAGAACTGGTGACCTTGACCCTATCTCATGACCTTGACCTTTAAAATTCAAGGTCACACAATCAGTGATCACTTTTCATTGTGTATAACAATCATGTAATGATTCAAAGTGATAATAGTTGAAATAAGACATTTCGCAAAAGCATGTTTAAGTCTTGCCCTCGCTGTGACCTTGACCTTTGACGGATGTTAACGAAAACCTAATCAAATCTTGGCCTTTATCCATAGTTGATATACACAAAATAAGAGCCTGATAGCACAAATATTTTTCAAGTTATCATGTTTACAAGGATTTCTTTAGCGATTTCAGAACTTGTGACCTTGACCTTTGACCTTGAATGTGAAGATGTCAAAATCATCCACCAGGTTTATAAGAAAGAAGCTATGTATATGAGGTGTTAATACCTTCTTGGAAAAAGGTTATTTAGTAATTTCAGAACTGGTGACCTTGACCATATTTCGTGACCTTGACATTTTAAATTCAAGGTCACACAATCAGTGATCACTTTTCATTGTGTATAACAATCATGTAATGATTAAAAGTGTTAATAGTTGAAATAAGACATTTTCGCAAAAGCATGCTTAAGTTGTGCCCTCGCTGTGACCTTGACCTTTGATGGATGTTAGCGAAAACCTTTTCAAATCTTGGCTTTTCTCCATAGTTGATGTACACCAAATAAGAGCCTGATAGTACAAATATTTTTTCAAGTTATCGTGTTTACAAGGATTTTTTTAGCGATTTCAGAACTCGTGACCTTGACCTTTGACCTTAAAAATAAACATGTCAAAAAAATTCCCCAGGGGCATAAGTAAGAAGTTATGTGTATGAGTTCTCAAAACCTTTTAGGAAAAAAGTTATAGCGAATACAAAACGTGCGTGCGGCGGCGGCGACGGAAACTGCACAAAAACTGATAGCAGCTCCGACTAAGTCGGAGCTGCTAATAAAATCACGACAGTCCAAGAAAAATGATAAGTTTCCAAAACTACAACAGTTTTTAATTTTTCAGCAATATGTTAACAATATTAGATTTGCAGGACTACTAATTTGAAGTAAGGTACCCTAAAACGCCCAGGTAATTTACGTTCATGAGTAAAAAGTAGTAAAAGATAAACCTGCAGGAAATTACTGTTTTGTTCTCGTTTCGATGCAAACGTCTACAAAGGAAACGGTTTTGTGTAGCGAAACAACCCTTTGTGTGTGTTTATCGTGACAAGTTCTTGTGACTTCTCATCTAACAACATCTGTTGGTAGGCACACTTCAAATCTATTTTGGTGAACTTCTTTCCACCTGCCATAATTCCATATAACTCTTCTGGAGTAGGAATCGGGAACTGTTCCGTGTTTAAGTTAGGATTTACCGTACACTTGTAATCGCCACATATCCTGACGGTACCATCCGATTTGGGTTTACAGACCAGCGGTGTAGCCCATTCACTGAATTCCACAGGTTTGATAATCCCTTCATTCTGCATCCGTTCAAGTTCTTTTTCTGCTGCAGGCCGCATCGCAAACGCAACATTTATTGCCCTTAGGAATACTGGCAACGTTCGTTCTTTCACGTGTAGGGTGGCCTTCATTCCCTTTACAGAGCCTAGTTCTTCTTTGAACACATCAGGATATTTCTCTAGTACGTCCTGAATGGCATCTGAACATGCATAGATCGTGTCCCCCAGTTGAGTAGCAATGTTCGTCCAATCCAATTTCAAAATCTTCCGCCATGATCTGCCCAATAGAGGTGGCGTACTTTCCTCTACGTAAGCAACCAGCAGATTCAGACACAATGATTGGCTTTGATATTTCACATTAACTGTGATCTCTTCTAGAATCTTCAGTGGAGTTCCCCCGTATGACACATATGGCCGGTTTACCTTCCTGATATGGAGGTATCTGAAGTGCTTGAGGTAGTAACAGTGCGTTATACTGGATCTTGAAGCTCCGGTATCAAGTTCCATGATCAGTTCTGTATCTTCTATCGTCACTGGAACTTTCAGAACGGTACTGGTGTTCTCTCTTCTTCTTTATCAGATTCACTATCACTCACTTCCTCTTCATTTCCTTCAGATGAATTGTCATTGACTTCTGTCATACTGAATATTGATCCAATGAAATCCTCTGATTCTTCCTCCTCTTCTGCCATATAGTGCACTTTAGAACCCTTTTTGAATGTTCTTTCCTTTCCAAACATCTTCTTTGGCATGTGCGTTTTTGTTGTACCCGTGTGCTGAAGTACCACTCTGAGTTCCACATAGACTTGAGCTGACCTACTTTCCCACATTTAAAGCATTCTGTGGACTGATAGCGACAGTCTGACCTCAAGTGATTGTCAAATCCACACCTGTAGCAAGCTTTGAATGAACCTTGGCTGCCTTTAACTTTTTGTCCAACTTTATTCACAATTCCTCCGTGATTTCCATGGTTTCCATGGTTTCCATGGTTTCCACTACTGGACCGATGACCACTGCTCATCTGACGCACATTCACATTTGCCATTTCTTCAGTTAAAGCTGTATCTAATGCTTGTTGGAACGTGTAATCTCTCAACAGGAGTTTGCGTTGAATGTGTTCCGAACCTAATCCACAAACAAATCTTGGTTTCTGAGGAAAACACAAATCCCTCAACGTTTTGTAAGCCTCGGCCCCTATAGCACTTGTACCAGCACAATGTAGTCTTTCGTTTAGCCTTGCTGTCTTCGTCGTCTGGCAAGTCGTTAGCAATGAGAAATTCTCCTAACCTTTCCAAATAACATTCAATGTCTCCACACGTGTGTTAAAGTCTTCAAAGGAATTTCGTGCCGTAGCCATTGTAACTTGTAAACGTTCATGTTCTTCAATAATTGTAAATACGTTTCATTCCGTTTTGTTCACCTGTACAAAGTATTTTGTCTCGTATTTTCGTGGTAATATATACATATCTACATACACCACAGTGTATATCAGCATATGATTCAAACGGATATTGATCTTGCCGAGAGCACAATCCAATTTATAAAAAAAAAATGGCTATCCTACATGTAGAGCGGAATGACACATTCATTGCCCCACCCTTGACAGAATGTTCTAACTTACACTATTTAATATTAACAAACACTCATTATTTACCTTCATTTCTTCATATATCCCTTCATCTTCCGATGTGCTGGTGAATTTGTCTTTGTGGCAAGTAAGACTGTCAGGAAGATATGTGAAAGAATCACACCCAAACGTAGTATAACAAATCCATCTGCACAATGAAATACCAATAGGACCTCCGAGCAAGAGAGCTTTAGGTGTTGATATAGGACAAAGAAGTCCAAGGATTATGGCTCCCAAATGGCCTTTCATCTGGCCCCCCAAAAATAAAATGAAAATAAATGGTGACGCCAGGTAAATTAAACTTCCCCCTAAAGGCATAACTCGCGACAATCATCACTGCCTTTTATAACATCTCGGCTGCATTTCTGTAACCTTTCTGTCCTTGCTCGCACTCTGCATCAGACATTCACAGTGCGTGCTGATACGCAAGCACAGAAGAGTTAATGAAGTGCTGCAAGGCACAGTAGTGTAGCCATGAAAACTTACAGATATCTGCAAGACGGTGTTGACTTAAAGATAAAATACGAATTTTAATTTATTGCAAAAAAAGTGTATATGTCCCTGTATTCCATGCAGGAAATGACATTTTGTGAAGACAGGTTCTATTTTGTCTGTCATTACAACTGTCAGCCATGGTGCATAGATTGCGAGTTTCCATGCTTTCAGATCATACAAATACCTAAATTCCCTACAAATATATATGATGAACATTTTGCTTCATACTCACCATGCATCCTTTTCTGAACCTGTACGCAGCACCGTTATTACCACTACGGATAATTGGTTTGTGTAATAAGATGTTTTACCCTCTAAAGTATATATAAATGACATAATCTATCATTATAAATGGGAAAATATAAAATTTGCAAAAAACGTGCTACTGCCCCTGTAGTATTCAATTGAGAACTGACCTTATGGCGTACTTGAATGTTATCATACAAGAGCTTACGCCGAGCATGATTCTTCTGTTCACTGACACTTTGAAGCTAATAAAGCAATTATAGTTTTCATTTCCATGTCTAATAATCCTTCTATTATATAGATAGCAACCACGTGGTAGCAATCACTGCAATTAAATTAATATTGACAGATTGCAATTGTGTTCAACCATATTTTCCGCGATAACTGTTGTTTAAGTACAGTACAAAAATCGTTTTTAAATATAATAATATTATGTCTTGATGAGTTATTTTTATCGTGTGGCCATTACGTACACTGATAACATTCAGTGTATATGGCTTAACTTTTATTTCTGATACGAGATTTTAAACATAACATAACTATTTGAAGTGCTGATAATATGTACCAAGAAGAGCTATCCGGTAGCTCTATTTAGTTACAGTTCTTCTTATCAAGCATATCAAAATTATCAATATGATACCATAATTTGTCCGTTATTGAAGTTATAAAAACCTGATAATGTAATGAGTAAGTTTCGCATTTATAAGTGGATTTTAATTGTAAAAAAAACTGTCACAGTCCTTCACGATCAAGAGATGTAGCCCGCTACCTCAGCCGTCTGTTCCATAACAGTGAGCGTTTATAATCGCTCATTGATTGCTCAATGTAGCGCTCAAGTAGCACTCATTCTCTCGCAATCGCGTTCAAGAGAGGTTAAAAAGTAATCGCTAATTGAGCGATTACTTTTAAACCTCTCTTGAATGCGGCCCCGAAGTTATTTCATTGTGAGAGCATCCTTGTCTTTTTGTTATTACTTGAGCTACGGCCATTTAAAGCTTAGGGACTCTTCGAGAGTTGGACCAGTCTGTTTCTTTAATGAGTAGAAATAGTAAGAAACGTCGAGCATTAAATCTTCCCATTTAAACAATTAGAAAATATGTTTTTAGCCATCGTTTCTAGTTTAACCACTCAGGTTTTCAAAGTTTTACTGTCAGAATCAATGTTTGAAGTTTTTATTAATCAAGTATAGTAAATTAAAAATTGAAACGATAGTCAAAACACGGGTTCTAAGTATGGTAAATAATAATGAGAACAGTTTATGTCACACTTTTAAATAATTTGGTTTTTTTTTGGCTTGGATTATCATTCATGGAACCTTGGCAATTCTGTTACACAAGTCCGATAATATAACATAACGCGTTCTGATTTGTTACTGTCTACATAGAGAGAAGGCGGATACTCCTTATAACTGATACGGACGTTGTATCTGATAAAGGATATCATGGAAAAAAGCCCTGGATGATACTCACTCACCAAGCATCCTTATCTGAACCTGTACCGTGTATACTTATCTCTGAGAAGCTGCAGAGAGAAACAATATTCTGAATCATGGATCAAGGAATTTTGAAACTGGAAACAAGGCGTCGGTATCTCTTGCAATGCCATACTTGTAAATTAGTTACACTGCTATCACTTCATGGTACCAGAATAAAACAATGAACTAAGATAAACCTTCTGATATTATTCGGTCTCGTTATCTCAAATCTCGCAAATCAAATGTTCCAGTTCTTGAGACAACTACAACACATCTCCCAAGATTCACTACTTTCAACTTGTGTATTCTCAGAAGACACTTTTTTTACATTCTAACCAACTTTCCACTTGTCCCATTTCGTGAAGGATAAAGCACGGTTCAGATTTTGGTTGAATATAGAAACCCGCCTAGGAGGGAACAACCAAAGGTGCGAGCCCTAAGGAGGGTTTCTATTCTTAACGAAAACCGTGAAAAAAACGTCTTTATTTGTCTGTTATTTGTCTGACGCAGTACAAAACTGCATTAAAATGTGTATAACCCGAATACATTTAGGCTGGAGCCTACTGCTTAACCGAGGCACTAAGAACAATCGGTTGTGTCATTCCCTAGATATTCACCGTGCACTGATTAATAGAGCAGATGTCATACAAATCTAATGGAAATAAGTACAAATACCAGGAAATAAGTAAGTATTTCCCCTTTATCCATTTAATAATTATTACATTTACTTATCCATTACGAAATTAAAGTAAGTTATAATAACGACCCTTTGGTATACTGCATAACAATTGCATACTTATAGAAGAGATGTAAAACGAATGTACATGGTTCGGTTAAGTCATACGAGTCCATATCCCATTGAATGGCCATTTTAATGTATTCACATTAAAATGGCCGCTCGAACGTAGTTCAAGTGATCTGACTGATGTAGATATACCTCAACACTCAAAGTAGAGTTTTAAATGTGCGACAATGATGGGATGGTCAATTATTTTGCTGTCTGAACTTTCAAAATCGAATATGACCTTCAAATATACTTCTCACACTGAAAAGTTCCTCACCACTGTCGCTATATATGTCGCACCATTTTCTTCCAAATTGGACTCATAACCGTTTTCTATGGATGCCGCCTAAGGTCACACATGTGTTCTTTAAGGTCATCTCAGGTCACACAGGTGTTCTTTAAGGCCGATTTAGATCACACAGATGACCTTTAAGGTCATTTAAGGTTAAAAAAAAGGACCTCAAGTACAACTTGTTGACTGTAGATCACACATGTGCAGACCTGGAACACCTGCATCTCTGATGCAGGTGCAGGTACATCGCAGGTGTTCATTAGAAAACTAATTAATGCAGGTGCATGCTCATTAATTATTCAAAACAGCGTCCCAAAAAATCTCAATTAACATCCCTACAACAAGTCCTTGAGTTGCGGCAGTTGTAAGGTATTGCCGAATGTGCCAATGGATCGCAAATGAAAGTAACCAGCGGTTGACATGAGCATACGGGTCAAGGAAAAGTCGATATAGACGCCCCTATATTTACAACATCAGAGACTGCCAGGACGTCGGTTTTTACCATGCCAAGGTAATGTTGTGTTTATGCTTCTTTTGTTGTTGTTTAAAGATCAGATGGGTGAAACGCTTCCAGGAGCTGGTTCGTAGTGATGGTGTCAACATATCCAGGGTATAGGGGGTCCTGCTCTTCTCAATGGTTCTTTGAGAGCTGTACTATATTGCATCAAATGTAATTCATATAGTTTTAGATTCATTCACAGTTACAACTCGAAGCTCGATGCTACGATATTGATGGTATGAAAAGAAGAAACGTTGGAACATCGACCTCAGTGCGCACATGGTTCTGTAGTGATGCGGCCCTATCGACCTGCATCTTTTTCTTACACTTGTCGCCATCATTGTTTGCAGTGTGCGGGTAAACTGCAATGCTGTGTGCGGGAAAATGATAGACTTGTCTATATTTTGAATGGAAAACAACATTACTAGTTAGGATGATTTCTTCGCATTTTGGGGTTAAAAAAGCGACACAAATAATGGGATAGATTTTTTGCAATGTTTGTTTTATTGTTATCAACATACTCAATGGTTCTTTAAGATAATGTTTATAAAACGTATCCAGAAGATAAATACGTAAACAGTTAACGAGTACATGCATATATGCTTATCTATGTCTGGAGAAAAATAAGTATACATGATGAATACATGAAAACACATTTGAACACAAATTTGCACGAATTTCGTAAAAGTCGACACTTTCGACATTTTAAAGTATATAGAGAATCTCACCAAATTGTCTTCTGATAACAAATACGACGCACCTATGCCTACATCTGCACGTTCGGTCTCAACATTAAATTTACTCGCTATCAATCCAGTATAACATGCCTCTGATTTTCAAACATAGTAGGTTTATCTCCTAGGTGTGTCTATAAATCAAACATCATTTAACTTTTTCGAGATAATTTATTCGAGTGTATATTGTGCCTGAGTTCGTTACATCGGCATCTGACAAATGAAATTAAACCGACCAAAACACGATGCAGTTAGTAGACGACAAGATCGTTTGTAGCACACACAGTTCTGGTCAAATCCATAGAAAGAAGGCCGGGGTTCACCGGGGCACCACTTTGTCTCATCTAGATAAGGTGTCCCATCTCCCCAGCTGTACTGACTCAGGTCCTTGCTGTAGGTCAGGTCAATCCATGCACAGTCTGAAATTTTGTAAACTATTTATAAAAATCATCTCCAATGCATATGCTAGTTTAAAACTCACGTATGACTAAGTTGTAGTAGTAGTAGTAGTAGTAGAAGTACTACTATGATGCATGCTACTACTACTACTACTACTACTACTACTACTGCTACTGCTACCACTTCTGCTACTGCTACTACAACTACTACTACTACTACTGCTACTACTACTACTACTACTGCTACTGCTACTGCTACCACTACCGCTACTGCTACTACTACTACTACTACTACTACTACTACTACTACTACTGCTGCATGCTACTACTACTACTACTACCACTACTACTACTGCTACTGCTTCCACTACTGCTACTGCTACTACTACTGCTACTAATACCACTACTACTACTACAACTATTACAACTACTACTACTACTACTACAACTATTACAACTACTACTACTACTACTACTACTTCAACTAGCACAACTAATACTATTACTATTACAACTACTTCTACTACTACTACTACTACAACTATTACAACTACTACTAGTAATATTACTACCACTACTGCTACTACTACTACTACTGCTAATACTACTACTGCTACTTCTACTACTACTTCTACTACTGCTACTACATCTACTACTGCTATTTGTTGTACAACTACTACTACTACTACTACATGTAACTTATTCATCTACAGAAACTGCTACCATATATTATAATCACCATCACTATTCTTTATGTTGACACTGTTGCCACTACTATCTCTACCAATCATGCTACATTTACTGCCACGGCTGTTACTGTTACCGTGGTCACTAGTACTACTGCCATTACTACTATTATAAGTTAACTACTACTGCTACTACTATTTTTCAAACCCTTACTCTTAGTAGTATTCCTACTCATACTACTGCCACCATTACAACTACTATTACATCTATATAAATATACAACTACTTCTGTTACTACTACTACCACCACTATTGCTACTTCCAGGTAAACTTAACTTGAGATCCACACTGACAAGCATTTCAGCTTACCCACAGCGACGGGTGTATAATTAAAGGTATGAAGTCCGATGTAAAAGTAAAGTTAGGCATTAATGTCAATGAAGTCAACTTACCGGAAACTATACCCAAACTGACATGTCTGAACGTGTCGTTATTTAAGCCCCTACGGAACTGAGCCAGAAACCCTCCGTCCTGCCTGCAGTGTTTGTGAGCGTCATTGAAGGTCTTACGAGTTGTGTGGAGTGTAAGCTTATATGGTGGCTCTAGTTCGTCTATGTTTCCTCTCAACTGTCCAGCTAAAACAAATAAAGGTCTTTGGAAATTCAATGCAAATGATATGTGTCTGGAAATGATGGTTATGGAGGATGCAATTCCCAAAAATTCAAGAACAGGTTTAATAAAGTGCATATGCTCTTTGAGAGGCATTTGGTATAAGGAATGAGAACAAGTTCTGTTGAAAGTTAACTTCTATATTTCTATGAGTGTGACGTTTCGATGCAGACACTAGCACCGTTATCAAGCAAATGATCTCATTTAAAAAGCAAATTTAATAAAACAAAAACAAATGTTTTTACCTTAAAATGTTTAAATCACACATACACAGAGAATATTATTTGAGTTCGTTAGATATAAGGAAATTCACGTTTAGTGGTATTCCTACTCATACTACTACCACGAATTTCACGTTTCAGGTGCTCATCCAACGAGTTAGCAATTGAGACAGGGAGATATATAGCATCATAGCATTATAAAATATTATGTGTAAATTGTGTTATCTTGTGTGGAAGACGAATGTCATTTTCTTTTAATTTGGCCTGTGTATACTGACCTGAGAACAAATAATATTCCTAAATATTACTATGTACATCCAAATAGGTTGAAATTCACTTGAAATAATGGCACTTTTCTAATTCGAAAGTTTCGTTTACCAGGGCATGTTACTTCGAAATTCTCAGTTATGATGTGATATGTATAATATGTTTATATCAGAAGTGAAATGTTACTGTTTAATATGTTCAATTGAATGATGATGTGATCCATGTTAAGGTGTTTTCTATGTTTGTTTGCATGTGAATCTTTTAAACGTTTTGTACTATAGTTATGTGGCCTATAAGAATTAGAAATAAAGAATAAAGAGCATATGGGTTGAAAGAAATCATAGAGCAGCGCTACATTTCTCCCCACATCTAAATATGGGATGTAATACGAGAGTTTTTGTCATACTTCGTTACTGGTCACTGACACGAGTGACTCAATATTAGTATTCAAGAGCTGAAGAGAGTATACAATCATATATCGCACTCACTGACATATTGAATAAATAGAACGCTAAAAGAAAGGTTACATCTCTTTACATTTCAATATCATAACAAATTATGTGTTCTGAGGAACTTTGATAAACGTCTAGCACTCGTAGGATTTAAGTCAATGCCGTCAAATGTGTAAGCAGAACACCCGACCTTTAACCTTGGGTTTCTAACTCATGGAACATCAACTCAGTTTGTCGTATCAACCATGGTATAATGCAACTAATCGATAATTTGTTATTTTCCATAATGTGACCCGGAGAGTTATATGCTGATCCTAATTATACAGAGTACGATAAGAAAGTGTTTCGACCTTTTGTTTGTAGTACGGCAGTCACCAAAACAGACTTTTCTTTCTGTCAAAGACGACTTAGTGTTGGTATGACGTCATGATAATTTCCCTCGACTTTGCATAAAAAAGATCACACATGATTTGTTTGCCTTCATATGTAATTTTTACAATACAACATATATCTTTCCCTGACTATGTCGAGGAAAAACGTTCCGTTGAAATCTCCCCTGTTTCCTTGATTCGTTTACGGATTCTGCACGGTCGGCCTGATAGTTTTAAACGTAATCTACCTTGTTTAGGTAGCTACCCAGGGGTCCGTCCCATAACAGAGAGCGCTTATAATTGCTCGTTGATTGCTCAATATAGCGCTCAAGTAGCGCTCATTCTCTCCTAATGATACGGTGCAAAACCTCAAAGTTTGCTCGCTTTGCTACGTAGCGCTACATTTAGCAATCACGTTCAAAAGAGGTTTAAAAGTAATCGCTTAATAAACAATTACTTTGAAACATCTCTTGTACACGGCCCAGATATACTTTTACAACCAAGTTATTTTTCTGTACGGCTGTCTCAGGCGCCAAGACGTACTGGAGAAGAGCTTTATCAGTAGCCTTCTCAAATGGTACGCTCAACTGCCAGCAAAGACGAATGATAAAAATCACAAAAAGCAGCCCAAGTCGTAGACGAATTTAAGGTATGAGTAGGAATTTATTCAGAAGATATACCCTGGAAATTGTTGATGATGATGTATATCTTACCGACAATATTCGTCGTGTAGACGCACACTGGTTTCTTCGATCTGCTGAGTATGATACGTGGCCATCCTGGGCATGTGTTGTTTGAAATACCATTCGGCACCCAGACATCCTGTTGAAGATATGAACAAATTTGCAATTTACCAATGGTCACAAATCGATATGCTTCGTGTGTGACCCCTGATCTGACATTATATCGTGTTATCTTATTGGAGTGTATTTCGGAATGGTCAACATCCTGCATTAGCAATAAACATTGTATCTTGAGAGCCTCGTTTTGTCCGTGCTTTTTTTTGGGGGGGGGGGGGGGGGGGGGGGGTGGTTACTGTATACATGGGACCTGCGTCGGCGGGAGTCATTTTTTAACGGGAATTGGTTACGCTGCCTCACCCGGGTAGGCTGAGGTCGTGCTTTCGGAAGAAGTTTTAATTGTAAAAACATTTGATTTCAAGGTAAAATTTACTTTCTATGTACCTTTAAATCGGTGTATGATCATGACGATATGTTCAGGCATAATTTCCCAACTTCTGACCGAAATATGTGCATTATTTATATAGATATTGCAAAATATATCACATATTCCTTGAAAACATTGACTATTTAGCTATTATTCTTTAAATTCAACGATTTTAACTTTGAGAATTAGATAAGTAGGAAAATACACTGTTTTGAAAGTGTACAACACTGTTTGAAAGGATATTTTGCATGATTATAGTCGCGAGAACGAGTTGAAAATTTTACCTGTTGATGTGACGATTTTTTAACATGCTACGTAATTTGAACAACGTGTTACGATGTTAGTTTCACGTTTAGAGCTACTTCATGATTTATCATTCGTAAAGAAACATGGAATTATCTTCAAAAATAATACATTAAACGTACACCAATTGACATGTACAGCCTTTTATTGAAGCATAGATGTATTTAACCCTTAAAGAAGAGGAGGGCAGTATGATTCAGGCAGGTGACAGCATGGATTTAGACTTCTTCAACGTGAGGAAGCTTATGGAAGTCCAAACAGAGCCTGTACATTCATTCTCAAAGAAACTGCACAATTCAGAGACAAACTAGAATAGCGTTTGCGGGACACCGCAAAAGCAGAGCAGCTCTGAAACTTTGGGTCTCGCCTTTCCCTGTTCCGCCTTCTCCTCAACATAAATAAAAAGGGAATTTCTTTTGACAAATTTGTTTTCATTATTCAAGGTATTCTAACAAGTTGAATCATCACTGGGGTCACTTTTTACAACTTTGTTCTTAAAACCTATTTCTGATTTCAAAATTGGATCAACAGATTAACACGGCCTTAACCAATATCTCTTGACCTTGAACTTTGACCTTCAAGGTCACACCATCAATGAATTCTTTTCATTGTGTATAACAATCAGGCAATGACTCAAAGTGTTCATTGTTAGCATAAGGCATATTCACAATAGCACGCTTAATTTGTGAACTTGCTGTGACCTTGACCTTTGAAAGATTTTAGCAAAAACGTTTTCAAATCTTGGTCTTTCTCCAAAGTTGATATATACCAAGTAAGGGTCTGATAGCACAGAAGTTGTTGAAGTTATCGTGTTAACAAGGATTTTTGTAGTGATTTCAGAACTCATGACCTTGACCTTTGACCTTGAATGTGAACATGTCAAAATCATTCCTGAGATTTATAAGAAAGAAGCTACATATATGAGATGTTGATACCTTCATGAAAAAAAGTTATTTAGTGATTTCAGAACTGGTGACCTTGACCCTATCTCATGACCTTGACCTTTAAAATTCAAGGTCACACAATCAGTGATCACTTTTCATTGTGTATAACAATCATGTAATGATTCAAAGTGATAATAGTTGAAATAAGACATTTCGCAAAAGCATGTTTAAGTCTTGCCCTCGCTGTGACCTTGACCTTTGACGGATGTTAACGAAAACCTTATCAAATCTTGGCCTTTATCCATAGTTGATATACACAAAATAAGAGCCTGATAGCACAAATATTTTTCAAGTTATCATGTTTACAAGGATTTCTTTAGCGATTTCAGAACTTGTGACCTTGACCTTTGACCTTGAATGTGAAGATGTCAAAATCATCCACCAGGTTTATAAGAAAGAAGCTATGTATATGAGGTGTTAATACCTTCTTGGAAAAAGGTTATTTAGTAATTTCAGAACTGGTGACCTTGACCATATTTCGTGACCTTGACATTTTAAATTCAAGGTCACACAATCAGTGATCACTTTTCATTGTGTATAACAATCATGTAATGATTAAAAGTGTTAATAGTTGAAATAAGACATTTTCGCAAAAGCATGCTTAAGTTGTGCCCTCGCTGTGACCTTGACCTTTGATGGATGTTAGCGAAAACCTTTTCAAATCTTGGCTTTTCTCCATAGTTGATGTACACCAAATAAGAGCCTGATAGTACAAATATTTTTTCAAGTTATCGTGTTTACAAGGATTTTTTTAGCGATTTCAGAACTCGTGACCTTGACCTTTGACCTTAAAAATAAACATGTCAAAAAAATTCCCCAGGGGCATAAGTGAGAAGTTATGTGTATGAGTTCTCAAAACCTTTTAGGAAAAAAGTTATAGCGAATACAAAACGTGCGTGCGGCGGCGGCGGCGGCGACGGAAACTGCACAAAAACTGATAGCAGCTCCGACTAAGTCGGAGCTGCTAATAAAATCACGACAGTCCAAGAAAAATGATAAGTTTCCAAAACTACAACAGTTTTTAATTTTTCAGCAATATGTTAACAATATTAGATTTGCAGGACTACTAATTTGAAGTAAGGTACCCTAAAACGCCCAGGTAATTTACGTTCATGAGTAAAAAGTAGTAAAAGATAAACCTGCAGGAAATTACTGTTTTGTTCTCGTTTCGATGCAAACGTCTACAAAGGAAACGGTTTTGTGTAGCGAAACAACCCTTTGTGTGTGTTTATCGTGACAAGTTCTTGTGACTTCTCATCTAACAACATCTGTTGGTAGGCACACTTCAAATCTATTTTGGTGAACTTCTTTCCACCTGCCATAATTCCATATAACTCTTCTGGAGTAGGAATCGGGAACTGTTCCGTGTTTAAGTTAGGATTTACCGTACACTTGTAATCGCCACATATCCTGACGGTACCATCCGATTTGGGTTTACAGACCAGCGGTGTAGCCCATTCACTGAATTCCACAGGTTTGATAATCCCTTCATTCTGCATCCGTTCAAGTTCTTTTTCTGCTGCAGGCCGCATCGCAAACGCAACATTTATTGCCCTTAGGAATACTGGCAACGTTCGTTCTTTCACGTGTAGGGTGGCCTTCATTCCCTTTACAGAGCCTAGTTCTTCTTTGAACACATCAGGATATTTCTCTAGTACGTCCTGAATGGCATCTGAACATGCATAGATCGTGTCCCCCAGTTGAGTAGCAATGTTCGTCCAATCCAATTTCAAAATCTTCCGCCATGATCTGCCCAATAGAGGTGGCGTACTTTCCTCTACGTAAGCAACCAGCAGATTCAGACACAATGATTGGCTTTGATATTTCACATTAACTGTGATCTCTTCTAGAATCTTCAGTGGAGTTCCCCCGTATGACACATATGGCCGGTTTACCTTCCTGATATGGAGGTATCTGAAGTGCTTGAGGTAGTAACAGTGCGTTATACTGGATCTTGAAGCTCCGGTATCAAGTTCCATGATCAGTTCTGTATCTTCTATCGTCACTGGAACTTTCAGTACGGTACTGGTGTTCTCTCTTCTTCTTTATCAGATTCACTATCATTCACTTCCTCTTCATTTCCTTCAGATGAATTGTCATTGACTTCTGTCATACTGAATATTGATCCAATGAAATCCTCTGATTCTTCCTCCTCTTCTGCCATATAGTGCACTTTAGAACCCTTTTTGAATGTTCTTTCCTTTCCAAACATCTTCTTTGGCATGTGCGTTTTTGTTGTACCCGTGTGCTGAAGTACCACTCTGAGTTCCACATAGACTTGAGCTGACCTACTTTCCCACATTTAAAGCATTCTGTGGACTGATAGCGACAGTCTGACCTCAAGTGATTGTCAAATCCACACCTGTAGCAAGCTTTGAATGAACCTTGGCTGCCTTTAACTTTTTGTCCAACTTTATTCACAATTCCTCCGTGATTTCCATGGTTTCCATGGTTTCCATGGTTTCCACTACTGGACCGATGACCACTGCTCATCTGACGCACATTCACATTTGCCATTTCTTCAGTTAAAGCTGTATCTAATGCTTGTTGGAACGTGTAATCTCTCAACAGGAGTTTGCGTTGAATGTGTTCCGAACCTAATCCACAAACAAATCTTGGTTTCTGAGGAAAACACAAATCCCTCAACGTTTTGTAAGCCTCGGCCCCTATAGCACTTGTACCAGCACAATGTAGTCTTTCGTTTAGCCTTGCTGTCTTCGTCGTCTGGCAAGTCGTTAGCAATGAGAAATTCTCCTAACCTTTCCAAATAACATTCAATGTCTCCACACGTGTGTTAAAGTCTTCAAAGGAATTTCGTGCCGTAGCCATTGTAACTTGTAAACGTTCATGTTCTTCAATAATTGTAAATACGTTTCATTCCGTTTTGTTCACCTGTACAAAGTATTTTGTCTCGTATTTTCGTGGTAATATATACATATCTACATACACCACAGTGTATATCAGCATATGATTCAAACGGATATTGATCTTGCTGAGAGCACAATCCAATTTATAAAAAAAAAAATGGCTATCCTACATGTAGAGCGGAATGACACATTCATTGCCCCACCCTTGACAGAATGTTCTAACTTACACTATTTAATATTAACAAACACTCATTATTTACCTTCATTTCTTCATATATCCCTTCATCTTCCGATGTGCTGGTGAATTTGTCTTTGTGGCAAGTAAGACTGTCAGGAAGATATGTGAAAGAATCACACCCAAACGTAGTATAACAAATCCATCTGCACAATGAAATACCAATAGGACCTCCGAGCAAGAGAGCTTTAGGTGTTGATATAGGACAAAGAAGTCCAAGGATTATGGCTCCCAAATGGCCTTTCATCTGGCCCCCCAAAAATAAAATGAAAATAAATGGTGACGCCAGGTAAATTAAACTTCCCCCTAAAGGCATAACTCGCGACAATCATCACTGCCTTTTATAACATCTCGGCTGCATTTCTGTAACCTTTCTGTCCTTGCTCGCACTCTGCATCAGACATTCACAGTGCGTGCTGATACGCAAGCACAGAAGAGTTAATGAAGTGCTGCAAGGCACAGTAGTGTAGCCATGAAAACTTACAGATATCTGCAAGACGGTGTTGACTTAAAGATAAAATACGAATTTTAATTTATTGCAAAAAAAGTGTATATGTCCCTGTATTCCATGCAGGAAATGACATTTTGTGAAGACAGGTTCTATTTTGTCTGTCATTACAACTGTCAGCCATGGTGCATAGATTGCGAGTTTCCATGCTTTCAGATCATACAAATACCTAAATTCCCTACAAATATATATGATGAACATTTTGCTTCATACTCACCATGCATCCTTTTCTGAACCTGTACGCAGCACCGTTATTACCACTACGGATAATTGGTTTGTGTAATAAGATGTTTTACCCTCTAAAGTATATATAAATGACATAATCTATCATTATAAATGGGAAAATATAAACTTTGCAAAAAACGTGCTACTGCCCCTGTAGTATTCAATTGAGAACTGACCTTATGGCGTACTTGAATGTTATCATACAAGAGCTTACGCCGAGCATGATTCTTCTGTTCACTGACACTTTGAAGCTAATAAAGCAATTATAGTTTTCATTTCCATGTCTAATAATCCTTCTATTATATAGATAGCAACCACGTGGTAGCAATCACTGCAATTAAATTAATATTGACAGATTGCAATTGTGTTCAACCATATTTTCCGCGATAACTGTTGTTTAAGTACAGTACAAAAATCGTTTTTAAATATAATAATATTATGTCTTGATGAGTTATTTTTATCGTGTGGCCATTACGTACACTGATAACATTCAGTGTATATGGCTTAACTTTTATTTCTGATACGAGATTTTAAACATAACATAACTATTTGAAGTGCTGATAATATGTACCAAGAAGAGCTATCCGGTAGCTCTATTTAGTTACAGTTCTTCTTATCAAGCATATCAAAATTATCAATATGATACCATAATTTGTCCGTTATTGAAGTTATAAAAACCTGATAATGTAATGAGTAAGTTTCGCATTTATAAGTGGATTTTAATTGTAAAAAAAACTGTCACAGTCCTTCACGATCAAGAGATGTAGCCCGCTACCTCAGCCGTCTGTTCCATAACAGTGAGCGTTTATAATCGCTCATTGATTGCTCAATGTAGCGCTCAAGTAGCACTCATTCTCTCGCAATCGCGTTCAAGAGAGGTTTAAAAGTAATCGCTAATTGAGCGATTACTTTTAAACCTGTCTTGAATGCGGCCCTGAAGTTATTTCATTGTGAGAGCATCCTTGTCTTTTTGTTATTACTTGAGCTACGGCCATTTAAAGCTTAGGGACTCTTCGAGAGTTGGACCAGTCTGTTTCTTTAATGAGTAGAAATAGTAAGAAACGTCGAGCATTAAATCTTCCCATTTAAACAATTAGAAAATAGGTTTTTAGCCATCGTTTCTAGTTTAACCACTCAGGTTTTCAAAGTTTTACTGTCAGAATCAATGTTTGAAGTTTTTATTAATCAAGTATAGTAAATTAAAAATTGAAACGATAGTCAAAACACGGGTTCTAAGTATGGTAAATAATAATGAGAACAGTTTATGTCACACTTTTAAATAATTTGGTTTTTTTTTTGGCTTGGATTATCATTCATGGAACCTTGGCAATTCTGTTACACAAGTCCGATAATATAACATAACGCGTTCTGATTTGTTACTGTCTACATAGAGAGAAGGCGGATACTCCTTATAACTGATACGGACGTTGTATCTGATAAAGGATATCATGGAAAAAAAGCCCTGGATGATACTCACTCACCAAGCATCCTTATCTGAACCTGTACCGTGTATACTTATCTCTGAGAAGCTGCAGAGAGAAACAATATTCTGAATCATGGATCAAGGAATTTTGAAACTGGAAACAAGGCGTCGGTATCTCTTGCAATGCCATACTTGTAAATTAGTTACACTGCTATCACTTCATGGTACCAGAATAAAACAATGAACTAAGATAAACCTTCTGATATTATTCGGTCTCGTTATCTCAAATCTCGCAAATCAAATGTTCCAGTTCTTGAGACAACTACAACACATCTCCCAAGATTCACTACTTTCAACTTGTGTATTCTCAGAAGACACTTTTTTTACATTCTAACCAACTTTCCACTTGTCCCATTTCGTGAAGGATAAAGCACGGTTCAGATTTTGGTTGAATATAGAAACCCGCCTAGGAGGGAACAACCAAAGGTGCGAGCCCTAAGGAGGGTTTCTATTCTTAACCAAAACCGTGAATACGTTTTGTTATCTGTCTTTATGTGTCTGTTATTTGTCTGACGCAGTACAAAACTGCATTAAAATGTGTATAACCCGAATACATTTAGGCTGGAGCCTACTGCTAAACCGAGGCACTAAGAACAATCGGTTGTGTCATTCCCTAGATATTCACCGTGCACTGATTAATAGAGCAGATGTCATACAAATCTAATGGAAATAAGTACAAATACCAGGAAATAAGTAAGTATTTCCCCTTTATCCATTTAATAATTATTACATTTACTTATCCATTACGAAATTAAAGTAAGTTATAATAACGACCCTTTGGTATACTGCATAACAATTGCATACTTATAGAATAGATGTAAAACGAATGTACATGGTTCGGTTAAGTCATACGAGTCCATATCCCATTGAATGGCCATTTTAATGTATTCACATTAAAATGGCCGCTCGAACGTAGTTCAAGTGATCTGACTGATGTAGATATACCTCAACACTCAAAGTAGAGTTTTAAATGTGCGACAATGATGGGATGGTCAATTATTTTGCTGTCTGAACTTTCAAAATCGAATATGACCTTCAAATATACTTCTCACACTGAAAAGTTCCTCACCACTGTCGCTATATATGTCGCACCATTTTCTTCCAAATTGGACTCATAACCGTTTTCTATGGATGCCGCCTAAGGTCACACATGTGTTCTTTAAGGTCATCTCAGGTCACACAGGTGTTCTTTAAGGCCGATTTAGATCACACAGATGACCTTTAAGGTCATTTAAGGTTAAAAAAAAGGACCTCAAGTACAACTTGTTGACTGTAGATCACACAGGTGCAGACCTGGAACACCTGCATCTCTGATGCAGGTGCAGGTACATCGCAGGTGTTCATTAGAAAACTAATTAATGCAGGTGCATGCTCATTAATTATTCAAAACAGCGTCCCAAAAAATCTCAATTAACATCCCTACAACAAGTCCTTGAGTTGCGGCAGTTGTAAGGTATTGCCGAATGTGCCAATGGATCGCAAATGAAAGTAACCAGCGGTTGACATGAGCATACGGGTCAAGGAAAAGTCGATATAAACGCCCCTATATTTACAACATCAGAGACTGCCAGGACGTCGGTTTTTACCATGCCAAGGTAATGTTGTGTTTATGCTTCTTTTGTTGTTGTTTAAAGATCAGATGGGTGAAACGCTTCCAGGAGCTGGTTCGTAGTGATGGTGTCAACATATCCAGGGTATAGGGGGTCCTGCTCTTCTCAATGGTTCTTTGAGAGCTGTACTATATTGCATCAAATGTAATTCATATAGTTTTAGATTCATTCACAGTTACAACTCGAAGCTCGATGCTACGATATTGATGGTATGAAAAGAAGAAACGTTGGAACATCGACCTCAGTGCGCACATGGTTCTGTAGTGATGCGGCCCTATCGACCTGCATCTTTTTCTTACACTTGTCGCCATCATTGTTTGCAGTGTGCGGGTAAACTGCAATGCTGTGTGCGGGAAAATGATAGACTTGTCTATATTTTGAATGGAAAACAACATTACTAGTTAGGATGATTTCTTCGCATTTTGGGGTTAAAAAAGCGACACAAATAATGGGATAGATTTTTTGCAATGTTTGTTTTATTGTTATCAACATACTCAATGGTTCTTTAAGATAATGTTTATGAAACGTATCCAGAAGATAAATACGTAAACAGTTAACGAGTACATGCATATATGCTTATCTATGTCTGGAGAAAAATAAGTATACATGATGAATACATGAAAACACATTTGAACACAAATTTGCACGAATTTCGTAAAAGTCGACACTTTCGACATTTTAAAGTATATAGAGAATCTCACCAAATTGTCTTCTGATAACAAATACGACGCACCTATGCCTACATCTGCACGTTCGGTCTCAACATTAAATTTACTCGCTATCAATCCAGTATAACATGCCTCTGATTTTCAAACATAGTAGGTTTATCTCCTAGGTGTGTCTATAAATCAAACATCATTTAACTTTTTCGAGATAATTTATTCGAGTGTATATTGTGCCTGAGTTCGTTACATCGGCATCTGACAAATGAAATTAAACCGACCAAAACACGATGCAGTTAGTAGACGACAAGATCGTTTGTAGCACACACAGTTCTGGTCAAATCCATAGAAAGAAGGCCGGGGTTCACCGGGGCACCACTTTGTCTCATCTAGATAAGGTGTCCCATCTCCCCAGCTGTACTGACTCAGGTCCTTGCTGTAGGTCAGGTCAATCCATGCACAGTCTGAAATTTTGTAAACTATTTATAAAAATCATCTCCAATGCATATGCTAGTTTAAACCTCACGTATGACTAAGTTGTAGTAGTAGTAGTAGTAGTAGTAGAAGTACTACTATGATGCATGCTACTACTACTACTACTACTACTACTACTGCTACTGCTACCACTTCTGCTACTGCTACTACAACTACTACTACTACTACTGCTACTACTACTACTACTACTGCTACTGCTACTGCTACCACTACCGCTACTGCTACTACTACTACTACTACTACTACTACTGCTGCATGCTACTACTACTACTACTACTACCACTACTACTACTGCTACTGCTTCCACTACTGCTACTGCTACTACTACTGCTACTAATACCACTACTACTACTACAACTATTACAACTACTACTACTACTACTACTACAACTATTACAACTACTACTACTACTACTACTACTTCAACTAGCACAACTAATACTATTACTATTACAACTACTTCTACTACTACTACTACTACAACTATTACAACTACTACTAGTAATATTACTACCACTACTGCTACTACTACTACTACTGCTAATACTACTACTGCTACTTCTACTACTACTTCTACTACTGCTACTACATCTACTACTGCTATTTGTTGTTCAACTACTACTACTACTACTACATGTAACTTATTCATCTTCAGAAACTGCTACCATATATTATAATCACCATCACTATTCTTTATGTTGACACTGTTGCCACTACTATCTCTACCAATCATGCTACATTTACTGCCACGGCTGTTACTGTTACCGTGGTCACTAGTACTACTGCCATTACTACTATTATAAGTTAACTACTACTGCTACTACTATTTTTCAAACCCTTACTCTTAGTAGTATTCCTACTCATACTACTGCCACCATTACAACTACTATTACATCTATATAAATATACAACTACTTCTGTTACTACTACTACCACCACTGTTGCTACTTCCAGGTAAACTTAACTTGAGATCCACACTGACAAGCATTTCAGCTTACCCACAGCGACGGGTGTATAATTAAAGGTATGAAGTCCGATGTAAAAGTAAAGTTAGGCATTAATGTCAATGAAGTCAACTTACCGGAAACTATACCCAAACTGACATGTCTGAACGTGTTGTTATTTAAGCCCCTACGGAACTGAGCCAGAAACCCTCCGTCCTGCCTGCAGTGTTTGTGAGCGTCATTGAAGGTCTTACGAGTTGTGTGGAGTGTAAGCTTATATGGTGGCTCTAGTTCGTCTATGTTTCCTCTCAACTGTCCAGCTAAAACAAATAAAGGTCTTTGGAAATTCAATGCAAATGATATGTGTCTGGAAATGATGGTTATGGAGGATGCAATTCCCAAAAATTCAAGAACAGGTTTAATAAAGTGCATATGCTCTTTGAGAGGCATTTGGTATAAGGAATGAGAACAAGTTCTGTTGAAAGTTAACTTCTATATTTCTATGAGTGTGACGTTTCGATGCAGACACTCAGACACTAGCACCGTTATCAAGCAAATGATCTCATTTAAAAAGCAAATTAAAAAAACAAAAAACAAAAAACAAATGTTTTTACCTTAAAATGTTTAAATCACACACACACAGAGAATATTATTTGAGTTCGTTAGATATAAGGAAATTCACGTTTAGTGGTATTCCTACTCATACTACTACCACGAATTTCACGTTTCAGGTGCTCATCCAACGAGTTAGCAATTGAGACAGGGAGATATATAGCATCATAGCATTATAAAATATTATGTGTAAATTGTGTTATCTTGTGTGGAAGACGAATGTCATTTTCTTTTAATTTGGCCTTTGTATACTGACCTGAGAACAAATAATATTCCTAAATATTACTATGTACATCCAAATAGGTTGAAATTCACTTGAAATAATGGCACTTTTCTAATTCGAAAGTTTCGTTTACCAGGGCATGTTACTTCGAAATTCTCAGTTATGATGTGATATGTATAATATGTTTATATCAGAAGTGAAATGTTACTGTTTAATATGTTCAATTGAATGATGATGTGATCCATGTTAAGGTGTTTTCTATGTTTGTTTGCATGTGAATCTTTTGAACGTTTTGTACTATAGGTATGTGGCCTCTAAGAATAAGAAAACAAGAGTCATCAGAAGATGACATATCCCACCGGTTCCAAAAAATTTGTAAAACACATCTTTGACAGATACTTGTGTATCTACTACCGTACTTCAGTTAGTGGGTATTACAGAGTTTCAGGAATGTTAAGGGTTTTAGACTTCTGCTCCAGAAGCAGTCAAAATCAACAACAACCAACATCACTCTCATGTTTCTATGGAAACAGAAAAAAAATTAATTTTTCAGAAAAAAATCTGATAATATCAAAAATCACCACTTCAGTCAATGGGTAATACACATGCAAAGTTTCAGGAAGATATGATGAACGGTTTTGGAGCTGTGCTCCGGAAACGAACCTGTCTCTGAACAAAGTCCAACTTCAACATGTTTCTATGGAAACGAAAAAAAACTTTTTTTTCAGAAATCTGAAAATATCAAAAGGCACCACTTCAGTTAGTGGGTAATACACATGCAAAGTTTCAGGAAGATATGATGAACGGTTTTGGAGCTGTGCTCCGGAAACGAACCTGTCTCTGAACAAAGTCCAACTTCAACATGTTTCTATGGAAACGAAAAAAAATAAAAATTTCAGAAATCTGAAAATATCAAAAGGCACCACTTCAGTTGGTGGGTAATACACATGCAAAGTTTCAGAAAGATATCATGAATGGTTTTCGAGTTCTGCTACGGAAACGAAAAGATAACGGACGGAACGACGGACAGACGGATGGACGGACAGACGGACGGGGCGATGACTATATCCCACGGTATTACATACCGGTGGGATAAAAAGAATAAAGAGCATATGGGTTTAAAGAAAACATAGAGCAGCTACATTTCTCCCCACATCTAAATATGGGATGTAATACGATATTTTTTGTCATACTTCGTTACTGGTCACTGACACGAGTGACTCAATATTAGTATTCAAGAGCTGAAGAGAGTATACAATCATATATCGCCCTCACTGGCATATTGAATAAACTGAACGCTAAAAGAAATGTTACACCTCTTAAAATTTCAATATCATCACAAAGTATGTGTTCTGAGGAACTTGGATAAACGTCCAGCACTCGTAGGATTCAAGTCAATGCCGTCAAATGTGTAAGCAGAACACCCGACCTTTAACCTTGGGTTTCTAACTCATGGAACATCAACTCAGTTTGTCGTATCAACCATGGTATAATGCAACTATTTGTTATTTTCCATAATGTGACCCGGAGAGTTATATGCTGATCCTAATAATACAGAGTACGATAAGAAAGTGTTTCGACCTTTTGTTTGTAGTATGGCAGTCACCAAAACAGACTTTTCTTTCTGTCAAAGACGACTTAGTGTTGGTATGACGTCATGATAATTTCCCTCGACTTTGCATAAACAAGATCACACATGATTTGTTTGCCTTCATATGTAATTTTTACAATACAACATATATATATTTCCCTGACTATTTCGAGGAAAAACGTTCCGTAGAAATCTCCCCTGTTTCCTTGATTCGTTTACGGATTCTGCACGGTCGGCCTGATAGTTTTAAATGTAATCTACCTTGTTTAGGTAGCTACCAAGAGGTCCGTTCCATAACAGCGAGCGCTTATAATCGCTCATTGATTGCTCAATGTAGCGCTCAAGTAGCGCTCATTCTCTCCTAACGATACGGTGCAAAAACTCAAAGTTCGCTCGCTTTGCTACGTAGCGCTACATTTAGCAATCGCGTTCAAAAGAGGTTTAAAAGTAATCGCTAATTAAACGATTACTTTGAATCCTCTCTTGAACACGGCCCAGATATACTTTTACAACCAAGTTATTTTTCTGTACGGCGGTCTCACCCGCCAAGCCGTACTGGAGAAGTGCTTTATCAGTAGCCTTCTCAAATGGTACGCTCAACTGCCAGCAAAGACGAATAATAAAAAATAAACAACGAACAAAAAGCAGCCCAAGTGGTAGACGAATTTAAGGTATGAGTAGGGATTTATTCGGAAGATATACCCTGGAAATTGTTGATGATGATGTATATCTTACCAACAATTTTCGTCGTGTAGACGCACACTGGTTTCTTCGATCTGCTGAGTATGATGCGTGGCCATCCTGGACATGTGTTGTTTGAAATACCATTCGGCACCCAGACATCCTGCTGAAGATATGAACACATTTACCAATGGTCACCAATCGATATGCTTCGTGTGTGACCCCTGATCTGACATTATATCGTGTTATCTTATGGGAGTGTATTTCGGAATGGCCAACATCCTGCATTAGGAATAAACATTGTATCTTGAGAGCCTCGTTTTGTCCGTGCTTTTTTGTGGGGAGGTTATTGTATACATGGGACCTGCGTCGGCGGGAGTAATTTTTTAACGGGAATTGGTTACGCTGCTTCACCCGGGTAGGCTGAGGTCGTGCTTTCGGAAGAAGTTTTAATTGTAAAAACATTTGACTTCAAGGTAAAATTTACTTTCTATGTACCTTTAAATCGGTGTATGATCACGACGATATGTTCAGGCATAATTTCCCAACTTCTGACCGAAATATGTGCATTATTTATATAGATATGGCAAAATATATCACATATTCCTTGAAAACATTGACTATTTAGCTATTATTCTTTAAATTCAACGATTTTTAACTTTGAGAATTAGATAAATAGGAAAATACACTGTTTTGAAAGTGTACAACACTGTTTGAAAGGATATTTTGCATGATCATAGTCGCGAGAACGAGTTGAAAATTTTACCTGTTGATGTGACGATTTTTTAACATGCTACGTAATTTGAACAACGTGTTACGATGTAAGTTTCACGTTTAGAGCTACTTCATGATTTATCATTCGTAAAGAAACATGGAGTTATCTTCAAAAATAATACATTAAACGTACACCAATTGACATCTACAGCCTTTTATTGAAGCATAGATGTATTTAACCCTTAAAGAAGAGGAGGGCAGTATGATTCAGGCAGGTGACAGCATGGATTTAGACTTCTTCAACGTGAGGAGGCTTATGGAAGTCCAAACAGAGCCTGTACATTCATTCTCAAAGAAACTGCACAATTCAGAGACAAATAAAATCACGACAGTCCAAGAAAAATGATTAGTTTCCAAAACTACAACAGTTTTTAATTACTACTAATTTGAAGTAAGGTACCCTAAAACGCCCAGGTAATTTACGTTCATGAGTAAAAAGTAGTAAAAGATAAACCTGCAGGAAATTACTGTTTTGTTCTCGTTTCGATGCAAACGTCTACAAAGGAAACGGTTATTCCTCCGAAAACATAAATACACTACTCACAGTAAAGCATATTTCACGTTGTTGACCTCACATGACACCTATTCAAAATGCAAACTGATGGAACCATCCATACCACATTTACGTTGTATCAAAAATTAATTCACAAACTTGAAAATAAATCGTTTCCGTCGAATAAAAGGCGATGGAATAACACTTACGGTTCTTCAGCGTGATGTAAATTACTGAATTCCTAACAACCTATCAAACAAATTAAATAGTTTTTAATAAACTCGTCGCCATACACAATACAATATATTTCAACCAACGAGCGATATATATGACTGAAACAGTGTAACATACATCTTGTCTTCAGAAGCCAACTAAACTAAATTTGAAGTTTCAAAACAATATCTGTTCATATATTCACCCGTTATGAGATCGCAATTTTGGATGAGATAGGAGAAATGGTTTTTCGTCTTGTTTTATAATGACGACCTACAGTAACGATGCGTCAACGAATTTAAGTCGAAGAAGGTACATTATAGGGGTATAGCAATAGTTCGAACTATCGATTTATCGCAATACTTACTGTGTCAATAATACTTTATCGATAATAACCTTAAAAAAAACAGTAAATAGCATCGATAGCATGGCTAACTATTGATAGTTTCAATAGTTTATATAATCCAGTGAGTTGTTTACGTGAACCTAAAAGTAAAGTTGCACACAAATACTGCTTTTAGATTTGAAAATGCTGGAACACCCAAACAGATCACTGACAACTAAAAATATACACAGGAAGATGTAAGAGTAATTATTCTTGTTTGTCATGCACTAAATTTTGTGACTTTGGAAGAAGAAAGTTCAAAGTAAAGACAAGAAAACATTGTTTATTCTCGAATTTGTTCTATTTAGTTTATTGATAAACTATCGTAATAGTTATTGCAATTATAGTAGGTCACAATAGACTTATCACTATCGCAACGGTTGGTCACAATAGACTATCGCTATCGCAATAGTCCTTGTTGGTCACCCTAAAGTATTATGCCGACAATATCTTATACTAACATTATCCCCTGTCAATTAGGTAGATTTTGTGTAAAATCAGTATCGTCGGAACATTTGTCCACCGTCATTTCATCATCTAAAATTCCGTGACCTTTAACATTTTAATATTGCAATTTTTTTTTCGAAAATCGTAAAACTGTCATTACTCATGTTCAAAAATGGCAATAGCAAGTTCAAATACTTAACAGTTTGTTACAGCTTGTGTTTGAATGGAAATGTTGAAAACGAGTGAATGAAATAGATTGCAGTCAGTTTTTACTTGAAGATAAGATGTTTTGAACACTATCTCCATAATAATTATTAAACAATCGTACTTAGTGAATATTAATGTCTTCAATAAAATGACGTCTATGTTCATAACAATCCTTGAGATAAGTGCCTAACGCTTGGAAGGTATTTTAGTTACTTTTCGGATTTATGATTAGATTAATGTTTTGTGATGGGATGTTTTTGGCCCTTAGAGTTAGGTTAAGTATTTGGCGGAAGGGAGCATACTGTGGGCATTCTGTGAGAATGTGGTGAATTGTTTCTGCTTGTAAGCAGTGTGGGCATGAAGGTAATGCTTTTAGTTTTGTTTTATGGAGATGGGAATTTAGTTTAGTATGCCCCGTTTGGAGCTTAAATATTGCCCTATCAATATTTATATTTTTGGAGTAGATTTTTTCTTTGTCTAGTGGTTTAGGGAGAATTTGTTTGGTGTGGTGAGCTTTAGTGGAGTTTGTATATTGCTTATGCCATGCCTGTTTAACAAAAGATTTTGAAAGGCTTTTTGCCTTTTGTTTCGAATGGAAGAAAGGAAAAGAATTTGAAAGTTTCGAGGCCCTTCTTTGCTGCTTTGTCGGCTTTTTTCAGTGCCAAGTATGCCGACGTGGGCTGGTACCCATAGGAGTTTTACTGCCTTTCCCTGATTGTTAAGAGATTGGATGTTGTGAAAGATTTTGGAAATTAAAACAGGACGGTTTTTTGTAGATTTGTTTTTGAGTGCTTCTTAAGCACTGAGTGAGTCCGAAAGGATGCGAATTTTGTCCTTGTTTTTTAAATGTTGAAGGCAATTGCGATTGCCATAAGCTCAGCAGTGTTGACCGATTGGTCGTTGGTAAGCCTATTGGAGTATTAGTAAGGTTGTGGATGTTGGAAATGTATGCCTACACCTGTTGTGCATGCTTTCGTTTAGAAGTTATTTTGCTGAGATGGAGATTTATTTTGGGAACCGGAAGTGGTGCGATAGTGTGTTGCACCGTACGCGTATATTTGGTAGGGAGTTCAATAAAGTACATCTTAGCTTGGGAAATAAGAAGATTTACGCGATGTGAGATGGGTGCGCGGTGTGGGTATTTTTTTGATAAAGCTTTTAAAGAATTTAGAGGGTATGCTGCTAAGCATATCCCTTATAATAGGGTTCTCTGAAGTTCAAGTCCAGAAGTTGAAGGTGAGTTGGTCCCGTCCCGTTGCAAGGGGAATTTCACTAGTTAGGGCTTGGAGTGCTTCGAGAGAGGTACCCTGTTGAGTGCGGGTAGCTAATTTTAATGCCTGATATTGGATGGGGTTGGTCTTTCGAGCATCTAAGTTTTATGTCTTTGACATGAGCTTCCCAGGTGAGTTGCTCGTCAAAGATTAGCCCTAAGCAATTAGTTTGTTCTTGGAAGTTTATTTTGTTATTTCTGAGGAAGAAATTGGGGATGAAAGGGCGCATATTGTTATGTTTAAATACTACCCTATGGTTTTATGGTGAAGCAGCTTAACAAGTACCCGTTAAACAATTATTCCTGCCGACGCAGGTCCCATACAGTGGTTTCGGCGCGTCACTCGTCAAGTCACTCTGCACGTCACTCGGCACGTCAGTCAGCACGTCACTTGGCGCGTCACTTGGCACGTCACTCGTCAAGTCACTCAGCAAGTCACTCGGCACGTCAATCAGCACGTCACTTGGCGGGTCACTCGGCAACGACGTACCTGTGTGTTCCCACTGAGGCGATCATCACGTGAATGGAAAGGTGAAGGTGGATAAATGAACACGTGACGCACACTGCCTAAGTTACCTGTGAGTACAATTGTGTGCTCGGTAGATTTCAACTCGCGATAAACATATTTTGCTTTTAGCACAGCTTGATCATAATAAATGTTGCCAAAAAAAACAATTCACGATTTTTAAAATTCTCAAATAATTGTTAATGACACATACCATGCACATTTGATGAAGCTATGCGTTGTTCAAAACGTATTGCGTGTGTGGTCATAATAATTTCCAAAAGAAGTCCCGTAACTTGACCTCTGTAATTTGCAAAGGTATATGTTGTATTCGTAGGAATATAAGGAGACTGTTATAGAAATGGTAATCCTTTATCTGCTGATTCGTGTTCATGAGGTACAATGGCCGCCTATTTAGCGGACTAACGGTCCGCAAGAGCAGGCAGTCAAGATGAGAGTTATCTCCCTTACACCGTCGTCATTTAGACACTAGTCAGTAGATCTACATACACCACACTCCTCTCTCCTTAGATGGATATTGTCCCTTAAAGTTTCAACTTAGCTGGGTTAAACAGTTAAACCACATAACATAATTCAAACTCTCTTACGAACAAAATAATGCAATAAAATGCTTTTAAGAAGTAATCAACGCAATTTTCAAACTTTGTAAATGAAGCAATTTAAACCTTTCCTTTTCTTTAAACGAGCAGGCTTCCAATATTATAAAAATTATTATGAATGTTGTTATTCACTTTCGCTGCGTCACACAATTACATAGTTTCTATCAGTCTGTCAGGAGGTTGTAGTTGTCTGACAGATTTCCGTAATGGCGTCGCTGCACAGATGTCCAATAATGCCGCCTCCGCAGTGACCACAGCTGATGAATTCTTCATTCCCACAGCTGTTGTCTCGTGGAATAAACTTTGCTTGGAACTTTAGCATTCCCAACCATGATATAAGTTCATTTACATTTTCCTGATTGCTTCTACCTTTTCTTGAGTAGTTTGGATTCCTTCAGCTGATATTCTCAAACCCATGTAGACCACTGAGTCTTTCATGTAGTGACACTTTTTAGTTTTCACTCTCAGGCCATACTTCTGGAATCTTTGTAGAACCTTGTCAATGTTTGTCAGGTGCTCATTATTGTCTTTTTCAGAAATCAGCACATCATCAATGATAATTCCTGCCAACACCGGTTCTATGAATCGTTGTCAGATTGCTGAATTGAGGAGACTCCAAAAGGAAGTCTTGTGTAGCGAAACAACCCTTTGTGTGTGTTTATCGTGACAAGTTCTTGTGACTTCTCATCTAACAACATCTGTTGGTAGGCACACTTCAAATCTATTTTGGTGAACTTCTTTCCACCTGCCATAACTCCATATAACTCTTCTGGAATAGGAATCGGGAACTGTTCCATGTGGTAGTTAGGATTTACCATACACTTGTCATCGCCACATATCCTGACGGTACCATCCGCTGGTTTGTATACCCAATTCAATGAATTCCACAGTTTTGATAATCCCTTCATTCTGCATCCGTTCAAGTTCTTTTTTCTTTTTTCTGCTGCAGGACGCATTGAAAACGCAACATTTCTTGCCCTTAGGAATACTGGCACCGTTCCTTCTTTCACGTGTAGGGTGGCCTTCATTCCCTTTACAGAGCCTAGTTCTTCTTTGAACACATCAGGATATTTCTCTAGTCCCCAGTTGAGTAGCAATGTTCGTCCAATTCAATTTCAAAACCTTCCGCCATGATCTGCCCAATAGAGGTGGCGTACTTTCCTCTACGTGAGCAACCAGCAGATTCAAACACAATGATTGGCTGCGATATTTCACATCAACTGTCATCTATCCTAGAATCTTCAGTGGAGTTCCCCCGTATGACCTTCCTGATATGGAGGTATCTGAAGTGCATGAGGTAGTAACAGTGCGTTATACTGGATCTTGAAGCTCCGCTATCAAGTTCCATGATCAGTTCAGTATCTTCTATCGTCACTGGAACTTTCAGTACGGTACTGGTGTTCTCTCTTCTTCTTTATCAGATTCACTATCACTCACTTCCTCTTCATTTCCTTCAGATGAATTGTCATTGACTTCTGTCATACTGAATATTGATCCAATGAAATCCTCTGATTCTTCCTCCTCTTCTGCCATATAGTGCACTTTAGAACCCTTTTTGAATGTTCTTTCCTTTCCATACATCTTCTTTGGCATATGAGTTTTTTTTACCCGTGTGCTGAAGTACCACTCTGAGTACCCGTGCACATAGACTTGAGATGACCTTCTTTCCCACATTTAAAGCATTCTGTGGACTTATAGCGACAGTCTGACCTCAAGGGATTGTCAAATCAACACCTGTAGCAAGCTTTGAATGAACCTTGGCTGCCTTTAACTTTTTGTCCAACTTTATTCACAATTCCTCCGTGATTTCCATGATTTACATGGTTTCCACTACTGGACCGATGACCACTGCTCATCTGACGCACATTCACATTTGCCATTTCTTCAGTTAAAGATGTATCTTATGCTTGTTGGAACGTGTAAACTCTCAACATGAGTTTGCGTTGAATGTGTTCCGAACTTAATCCACAAACAAATATTGGTTTCTGAGGAAAACACAAATCCCTCAACGTTTTGTAAGCCTCGGCCCCTATAGCACTTGTACTAGCACAATGTAGTCTTTCGTTTAGCCTTGCTGTCTTCGTCGTCTGGCAAGTCGTTAGCAATGAGAAATTCTCCTAACCTTTCCAAATAACATTCAATGTCTCCATCACGTGTGTTAAAGTCTTCAAAGGAATTTCGTGCCTTAGCCATTGTAACTTGTAAACGTTCATGTTCTCCAATAATTGTAAATACGTTTCATTCCGTTTTGTTCACCTGTACAAAGTATTTTGTCTCGTATTTTCGTGGTTATACCACAGTGTATATCAGCATATGATTCAAACGGATATTGATCTTGCCGAGAGCACAATCCAATTTATATTAAAAAAAATGGCTATCCTACATGTAGAGCGGAATGACACATTCTTTGCCCCACCCTTGACAGAATGTTATAACTTACACTATTTAATATTAACAAACACTCATTATTTACCTTCATTTCTTCATATATCCCTTCATCTTCCGATGTGCTGGTGAATTTGTCTTTGTGGCAAGTAAGACTGTCAGGAAGATATGTGAAAGAATCACACCCAAACGTAGTATAACAAATCCATCTGCACAATGAAATACCAATAGGACCTCCGAGCAAGAGAGCTTTAGGTGTTGATATAGGACAAAGAAGTCCAAGGATTATGGCTCCCAAATGGCCTTTCATCTGGCCCCCCAAAAATAAAATTAAAATAAATGGTGACGCCAGGTAAATTAAACTCCCCCTAAAGGCATAACTCGCGACAATCATCACTGCCTTTTATAACATCTCGGTTGCATTTCTTTAACCTTTCTGTCCTTGCTCGCACTCAGACATTCACAGTGCGTGCTGATACGCAAGCGCAGAACAGTTAATGAAGTGCTGCAAGGCCACGAGCAGTGATGGGAATGGCTAGAGTTCTGACTTGAGGGAGAAGATGGGTAAACTGCTGTGTAAAATTAAGAAGACCGTGTTCGTTAAATGTTTGTGATCATAAAATATTCGAGAACACGGTACCCTGAAGTGTGCACAGTAGTGTAGCCATGTAAACTTACAGATATCTGCAAGACGGTGTTGATTTAAAGATAAAATACGAATTTTAATTTATTGCCAAAAAAGTGCATATGTCCCTGTATTCCATGCAGGAAATGACATTTTGTGAAGACAGGTTCTATCTTGTCCGTCATTACAACTGTCAGCCATGGTGCATAGCTTGCGAGTTTCCATGCTTTCAGATCATACAAATACCTAAATTCCCTACAAATATATATATGATGAACATTTTGCTTCATACTCACCAAGCATCCTTTTCTGAACCTGTACGCAGCACGTTATTGCCACTACGGATAACTGGTTTGTGTAATAAGATGTTTTTACCCTCTAAAGTATATATAAATGACATAATCTATCATTATAAATGGGAAAATATAAAATTTGCAAAAAACGTGCTACTGCCCCTGTAGTATTCAATTGAGAACTGACCTTATGGCGTACTTGAATGTTACCGTACAAGAGCTTACGCCGAGCTTGAATCTTCTGTTCAGTGACACTTTGAACCTAATAAAGCAATTAGAGTTTTCATTTCCATGTCTAATAATCCTTCTATTATATAGATAGCAACCACGTGGTAGCAATCACTGCAATTAAATTGATATTGACAGATTGCAATTGTGTTCAACCATAATTTCTGCGATAACTGTTGTTTAAGTACAGTACAAAAATCGTTTTTAAATATAATAATATTATATCTTGATGAGTTATTTTTATCGTGTGGCCATTAGGTATACTGATAACATTCAGTGTATATGGCTTAACTTTTATTTCTGATACGAGATTTTAAACATAACATAAGTATTTGAAGTGCTGATAATATGTACCAAGAAGAGCTATCCGGTAGCTCTATTTAGTTTCAGCTCTTCTTATCGAGCATATTAAACTTATCAATATGATGCCATAATTTATCCGTTATTGATGTTATAAAAACCTGATAATGTAATGAGTAGGTTTCGCATTTAAGTAGATTTTAATTGTAAAAAACCCAATAATGTCACAGTCCTTCACGATCAAGAGATGTAGCCCGCTACCCCAGCCGTCTGTTCCATAACAACTTATAATCGCTCATTGATTGTTCAATGTAGCGCTCAAGGAGCGCTCAAGTAGCGCTCATTCTCTCGCAATCGCGTTCAAGAGGTTTGAAAGTAATCGCTAATTGAGCGATTACTTTTAAACCTCTCTTGAACACGGCCCTGAAATTATTTCATCGTGAGAGCATCCTTGTCTTTTTGTTATTACTTGAGCTACGACCATTTCAAGCTTAGGGACTCTTCGAGAGTTGGACTAGTTTGTTTATTTAATGAGTAGAAAGAGTAAGAAACGTCGAGCTTTAAGTCTTCCCATTTAAACAATTAGAGAATATGTTTTTAGCCATCGTTTCTAGATTAACCACGACTCAGGTTTTCAAAGTTTTACTGTCAGAATCAATGTTTGAAGTTTTTATTAATCAAGTATAGTAAATTAACCATTGAAACCATAGTCAAAACACGGGTTCTAAGTATGGTAAATAATAATGAGAACAGTTTATGTCACACTTTTAAATAATTTGGTTTGGTTTAGGCTTGGAATATCATTCGTGGAACCTTGTCATATCTGTTACACAAGTCTGATAATTTAGCATAACGACTGCACACGCGTTCTGATTTGTTACTGTGTACATTGAGACATATAACTGATACGGACGTTGTATCCAATGAGAAATCCTGGATGATACTCACTCACCAAGCATCCTTATCTCAACTTGTATCGTGTATACTTATCTCTGAGAAGCTGCAGAGAGAAACAATATTCTGAATCATGGATCAAGGAATTTTGAAACTGGAAACAAGGCGTCGGTATCTCTTGCAATGCCATACTTGTAAATTAGTTACACTGCTATCACTTCATGGTGCTAGAATAAAACAATGAACTAAGATAAACCTTCTGATATTATTCGGTATTGTTATCTCAAATCTCGCAAATCAAATGTTCCAGTTCTTGAGACAACTACAACACATCTCCCAAGATTCACTACTTTCAACTCGTGTATTCTCAGAAGACACCTTTTTTTACATTCTTACCAACTTTCCACTTGTCCCATTTCGTGAAGGATAAAACACGGTTCAGGTTTTGGTTGAACATAGAAATCCGTCTAGGAGGGAAAAACTGAAGGAGCGAGCCCTTAGGAGAGTTTCTATTTTCAACCAAAACCGTGAATACATTAATTATATGTCTGTTTCCGACTAGGAGGGTTCCTTTTTTCAACCAAAACCGTGAATAAGTTTTTGTTATCTGTCTTATGATTTGACGCAGTACAAAAACTGCATTAACATCAATAACATGCCAAGAATGCTGTCAAAACAATATTACTGAACATTTACTTATCCATTACGAAATTAAAGAAAGTTATCATAACGACCCATCAGTATACTGCATAGTTCAAGTGATCTCAAAAGTATGAAAATATGTTGATTTGAAATTTAAATTTAGTTTAGTTTGCTTCAGAAGAACTCCCTTTCATGGGTGTATGCTGATAGATTGAAATATCTTTTAATTTGTATAGAATCGTTCCTGTTGCACCTGGGTGTAATAAAGATAGAACATGCCATTTGAGGGAATCTAAAAAGGTTCTCACATACGCTTTCTCTCGACTTGATTAGAACTTTGGGCTCTATAGTTAATTATGTTATGAAAATTACAGCTTAAATGATACATATTTCAAATGAATATCAAGCAATACTTTGCATATATCATTGTAGTCAATTCAAAGTAAGTCCATGAGAGACAATGAATTTAAAACAACGATCAGTTTTCGCCGAGGTCTCGGTGGCTGTTGGGGTTAGCTGTTGGAACAGTCACTGCTGGCGATTGGTGCTTGAGGGCGTGGGTTCGAATTCCGCAAATGACTCGACGAGGGAAAACAGTACAAGAACTTCTACTTATGAAGATAGTGCGACCCCAAACACAACATTGTTATAATTGCAGTCATGTTTTAGAGGTTTTATAGGAATGGAATAATGTTTACAAGGAATACATAATACTTTAGTCGAATGTTATTGACAGCAGCTTTATAAAGAAAGTATCTGCAGACTACATTGAAGATGGACGTAAACATAAATTATATTTCAGAAGTTGGACGTTAACATAAATTATATTTTATTACTGAAAGTGTCTCAGATACGCCTTTAGAGTTGCAGAAATCAAATGGATATAAATCACATTTTAAAAAACTCGCACCAGGAAACTTTGATGATGGCATTAATTTTCAATATGTCATCTTCATGATATACCAATGACATTCATACTTTTTATTATAAAAATACATCCAAAATTAGTCCAGAACTGCTTGAGGGTAAACGCCACTTAATGAAGTCACTGAAGCGTGCTCCTGTTATCAGATACACGCTATGAAGTCGTAAGTTATGTTGTCAGTCTCCCCGGTACTCTTGATCATCAAACAAGACAAACTGTCCTCTAATTGTCAACTTTAAACCGCCGATGATGTCGTCATGACTGATTTACGTAACTAAATTCATTATTTTTTCTCCAAATTTATTTCCCAGACATTACAGAGACTATATAAGCACAGTGCTACTGTATGTTTCTCTATCCGAGGGAGTTTTGGTTGACAGTCGCTTTTAGCGAGGTTCACCTGACTTGTCTCCGTCATGAGCTCGTCTCCTCTGTTGGTCCTCTTACTGATGGTCTGCAAGTCTGAAGGACACTGGCATCCCGAATGGTCTCTCCCTGCAGCACTTCCGGTTGGCACACCCAGACTCTGTGATGGCGCGGGGCAGCAATGCTTCTCTTATGATAGAGATTCAATCATAGGTAGGTACTCTTTTTGGACTCCCAGACTATGTGAAGGGGCGGGACGGTAATTCTTCTCTAATGATAGAGATTCAATCATAAGTAGTTACTCTTTTGGCACACCTAGTTATTGTTCTTGTTTCGGGTCACTTAGACAACTCATATTAATATCAAGATTTTTACCCACAGAATGATAATAGTGCCCTACATGTAAATAGTGTACAAATGTGTCTGTATGTGAATGTTTTTATCATTGTAATACTTCCTCGACCATCATATAACAGAGATGTCCATGCAAAGATACGGCGAATATATAGTCACGGACCCATTTTGCATTGTATATTGATCATCTTGTCAACGGGGTAATAACATCCTGTTGGTTTATTAAGGGCGGGCAAGTTGAAGTATTTCAGAAACTAATTCAGTATAGTGACGATAAAATGGTAAAGGTAGCGTTTTCTGACCGAAACAGGACAATACATTGCATTGGACGCGCGTCGATTATTCAAACGTAGTGTTGGAAACTTGTTTACAACTGGCGAAAATACAAACTTGGGTCGATAACAGTAGATCATATAACTACTATTCATGTGAATTGGACATGTAGTTTTGTTTCTGCACATTCAGAATGATGTGTATCGATTTTAATTGGAAACTAGTAACTATGATATATTTGGCGGTTGAAGATAAAATTTGCAAGTTGAGTGAAATTATATTAACTGAACTCAGCACATATGGTATGTTGGCATTGTAGTAAAACCAAATAAAATATGAAACACAATTGATGCATCTTTAAATTTGGTGTTTTAATAGATAAGATTTTAAACTTATACCCCACTTCCGGTCTCGTTGCTTTGGTTTCTTTTGTTACAAGTGTAGGTGTATTACCTGATACACCTACACTTTGCTGATATACCTACATTTTTTCTGATATAACTACACTTTTTCTGATATACCTACACTTTTTCTGATATACCTACACTTTTCGAATATACCTACCCTTTTTAACAACTGAGAGATCAATGGAGTCAATTTTCTAAATTTCCAAATCTAAGTGATGATACTTTATAAAATGTCAGAATATATGTTGCTTTCTGGTCGAACGAACTTACCATTACACCACGAGGCCAGTTGAAACTTTGTAGATTTTTTTCATGACCAAATGAATAAGGTTCTTATAATGTGTGAAATAATATCACAAATTTCTGTATTTCTTTTTCTATAAGAATGTTATTTAATTTTCGGTGCAAAATGTCTTAACATACTGAAAGTTGCTTCTGTTTTCTCTGAACTTTGGCCTTGTTAACATTAGCCATGCAGTTTATAGCGTGAGCGGTACATTTCAGCGAGATGCGTCTGCGTTGACAATACCGTCACTGGGCCATATTAATTAGATTTCGAGCCCCAAAGTTGGGTAACCATACAACGCAGCACGGACTGAGCGTACCCGGGAGTTGTCACAGATGAGGCCCCATTTGGGTTGTGCGTTTTATACACAAGCTTGTTTACAGCTGTATTTGTTTAGAAATATTATGAAATGCAGTGAAGTATACACTCGACCGTAAGTGAGGTATAAGACAGATATACCCATACTTTTCCTCGTGTATCAAATGATACCCTACACTTTTCCCCGTGGGGTCCTTACGAGGCGCAGGGTATCATTCGATACACTCGGAAAAGTATGGGTTGATCTCTCACATATCGATATACTGTCACATGTTTGATCTTATTTCAAATGAAAATGATATATTGGTGAATTCCGCTTTCTTGCCCATAGGGATAAGGCTGATTCTCATTATCAACTGCCATTGGCTGTGAATGATTGTTCGTTATGAGGGATTCGTCTATATGAAGGTTAAATCAGGGATTCCGTCGGTTCCAGTTGGTTACTAGTGGCAATAGTAAATAATCTTTAATATATGGAAGAGAGTGGTTAATACAATATTATAATGTTCCAATACGTAGTTAGTTAAAATATGTATTATAATCACTATCGGTGCCGCTACTAAACGCTCCGGTCCTTACTTCCCGTGTTCAGGTACCCATTTAAACAGCTGGGTGCAATGTGGATGAAGAACATTGCGCAGTGACACAGCATGATCCCAGGTCACACATATTCTCCACCGGGCCTCGTACCGGGCCTTTGACGTGAGATACCCCCGACTGTTTAAGTTTGACATTATTATTTTACATGTACTTATTAGAGAGGAGTTTGCACATCTAAGAATTGATAAGCTATGAAATGTATTGCTAAGATGAAAGTGTTTGTGAAAAGGGTAGGACAAGTCTCTTCATGTAAAAAAGGTGGTTTAAGTAAAAGTAGGAATAACAATAATTTGAAAAGGTATGAGTAACACGATACACCACTGCGATTACCACTGATTGCAACTTTATTATGGAAATTAATCCATCATAATGATTCATTCGAGTGACTTGAAACACCAGGTACATAAGAAGCACACCCCTGTAGGCACAGTAATACAGCAGTGTATGGCTGAAAGCAAAGAAAACTTAACTGTTTCCAAAATATAACCAGTGGAATAGTAAAATCAACAAGAACACAGAAGAAGCTTTTGATGAAAGTTACATGAAAAAGAAAATGATAAAGTCAACAAATCACAACACAGAAGTAGCTTCATTCATTCTCGCTCCGAATATGACGAAATGAAAAAATACAAAAAAATCGCCAAATATTAAAATTAGGCACTGCACCTCTCCTAGTGGTGAAGAAGACATGTCCCAAATTTGAAAAGGATGAGATAAATAGTTTTTCTGTAATCGATCGGACAAAGATTGTCTTCGGACGGAAGTATTTCGTTGGTATTACTATATACCCCCGGGGGTATAATAATACAAAAACTATATACTTACTATAAACCACCGTTGAAACTCATACCACATGTTTCCAATGTTTATATCCAGGGCCACCTCATTGGGACAACGTGTGTCAGACGAAGTTCTGTTTCAACGGCATGAACCAATCCCCTGTGCATATCGACCCCGACAATGTACAGTGGACCTGCGGACCACGCATCCAGTACAGAGGGGATCCATCTGTGGACCTGAAAGTCACCAATGAAGGTGGGTCATGAGTAGCCATGAAGGGTACACTTTGTAGTATAATGACGGACACGACTCGTCTTTATTGTGGATGAGCTTGGTCATCACACGTGTACGTGCACATGCATGCATACTATAATCATATATGCATTTGTAATGTCATTTTTTTATAGTTTAGAAGCTTGATCGTCGACTTCACATTCTTTATAGTAATTAATTTTCAACAATACATGCCCCTGTGCTTCGGTCTGAGTATTGATCCACAGGAACCTTTTCTGTGACCTTTCAATAAATCCTGCAAATCAGTGGTCAGAATTCATATAGAATCGTCGCTGATTTGCTAGAGTGAAAGGTCAAAAGACATGTCCTCTACGGAATTTTATGTTCGATCTGATTTTATTGAGATTGCTCTCTCTAGGCATCTACCCATCTGGAGCGGCAGAAGGCCGTGATCAGGCGATGCTGAGTGGGGTACCGGGAGATAACAACGGGTATGTGTTCACTAATGTTCACGTGCACTTCAGGGGTGGAGAGGACAACATCGGCCAGGAACATCAGTTTGGTAACTCAGATTTTGACGGAGAGGTGAGTACACTATCAAACTTTTATCAAGTAGAATAGAATGTATGCTTGAAAAATATGTCAGAATATATATATATATATATAGAACAGAATTTCTCCATAACACAATCACTTGTATCCTTCCCCCTCCGCGTTCATATTGGAGATTATATGACATATAAGGTTATTCCAGCATATACAGTCTTATTGTCATGATATCAATTGTATTTTTGAAATCGACGTTGGGGTTCATTTACGTTTATTTGATATTGAATCTAATTTATGAATATGAACATATTTTCCTTTGAGATATTCCTTGAGATGTACTTAGCGTTGATGATTATTTTAGACACCATGTGCATGTATACTAGAAGTCTCTAGGAGACTAAAGATTATTTGCATTCTGTTGATTTTGTATATTGATATTAAGGGTATCATAACATAAACTGGTACACTATGCAACCCCTCCCTCCTTTCCTGCTTTGTAAACTGCTTTAAGTATATGTCCATTATAGCAAGCATAAAGTTAAAGAGGTAGCATATGAATACAAAAAAATTCAATTTCAATTGCTAATTGTCAGGAAATTGCTAAATTTGGCATTATTTTATACAAAACATGTCCTGAATCTAATTAAGTCATAAGATCATCAAGCCGCCAGCGCATTTTCAACAATTTGCACTGCATATTCATTGAAGTGCATGTACAGGGGAGATAACTCTTGTTTTTGAAAATTCATTTCTTTTGACCCTTTCCACTTAAAGGAATTGAAATTACGGAGCAAAATAGTATAATAAAACAAAGAAAAATCGTACGAACACCATGCAATGACTGAAGTAATGTATTTTTATAGGTAAAAATAATCATTTTAATCGCTAATGTGTGCATGACAATGTTACTGAAAATAAACTGCCAGGCAAATGAAAGTAAACACTTCTGTTGGTTTTATAATATGAATGATTTTTTAAATTGCAAATATAAAGTGTTCGATGTCATACTCTAAAGCTGAATAGTGCAGGCGTTTAGTCAGAAGTCAAAGAATACTTCTACCTGTTTTGTAAAATTTTTGAAACAAAATCAAATGATTAAATTTCAAAATTCTTCAAAAATATTGTGGATAATACAGTAAAAACACAACTGTTCATCGACTAACAAGACATTTTCTATGTGAAAATTAATAAAGGTGCATGATTCCGCACACATTTACAACATTTTAAACATGGTAGGGGTCATATTGGTGTAAGTTTTACTTATTACCCCCGTCCTCATTAAACAAATATATTTAAATTAAAATCTATCCCCAGTCACCATCATGTAATTCATTCAAACTACTGCAGATAAGTATTATTATATCGTGCCAAAGTCAAATGCATCTGATTTCTTTTAAACTAGTGAATTAATCGAAACCAACTGAGGTGTGTCCTTTCTTGTGACTGGCAGTTTAGACACAAAGGTTACACGGCTATGTACATCTAAAACTGATCGTGACGAGTGAGGATCCGCAGAAACGTATCCAAACTCCTAATGTAGAACAAGACACGACGTTAAGGTTCCCATTATTGCATGTATGTCCCCCAATATTTCAATTGCTCAAATTTTAGTCACTTCGATGAACATACATTAGAATGTTAGACTTCTTAAAGGCAGTTAACCTTTTGATAAACTATAATTTTTATATATTCTATATCAGCTTTTAACCAAATTATGATAAGTTGCTGGTGTCCTTCGTGTCGTTCTTGTATGCTTTTGCTATTTTTTTAAATATCTAATTTAATCAAATTTCTAGCCGCTAATGGCTGCGATATTGCTGAAGCGGCGTTAAGAAATAACTCACTCACTCACTATTGCATGTTTGTCTGTCTGTGAAGTTAGGAAACACATATGTGTACCAGCTGTCACGTACACACGAGATTAGGTAAAACAGTAAAATGTAGAAACCTGAGAGGCTCTTCATGACATGATATGAAATGAGACAATAGTCTGCATCATAGAACACTGACTGTCAGCAATAATTATTACTTTAAAAATTATTTTAACGAAAATGAGGGAACAAAAAGAATTATGCGTTTCAATGAGGTATTTATTGTCAACTCATTTTTCTTCTATGAATAGGGAAGTTGTTGTTTTTTTCCAAATGTCATGTTTACTATCTCGTTTGGACGTTTATTGTTGACAGAATTTGTTATTTATTTGTGTCCATGTCAGTAAGCTATACGTATAAGACTTATATCTACATAACATCCTTGTATAGGCCTCACCATGACAAGAATAGACCTATGCAAACAATAAACATCACCCATGGTTCCGACTCAAACATGGGTCCACGCGTGAATAACCCAGGTTAAAAAATTTAGATCAGCATTTGTATATTCTAGAGCGGTTTAACGTCTGAAATTATTATATTATTATTATAATATAATTATAATATATCGCGGACGTTGGTACAGAGGATGATCTGAATTTCATTAAAAATTACAAAATATTTATCCTTGTGTTCATGAAATTTTCTTTATTTTCTTTCAAACATTCCAGATGCACATCATCCACAGGAACGTGTCTGTATCAGCTGAAAACCAGAATCTCGTCGTGGGAGGGAGAGCTGTGATAGGCGTCTTCTTGTCGGTGAGTTACAGATATCTGGTAGATCTGATACTTTAACAGGTGACCTGACTGGAGCCATCGCCAGGTGAAGTGCAGCAAAGATCGGTGCGGCTATTGCCGGATGGGTGACCGCTCTATGCGCTGTCAGTCACAGTGTTAGTAAAGATTGTTAAGAGACACGAGGATTGAAACTTGTTGTATCATCAAAGGGGATGTAAAAATACTCTTTTTCACCTAAGATGAAATTCTATAATAGTAAAGTAGAATATTTGATAACGCCAAACAATAGGATGTTGGAATAGTCCAGGGAAAACAATTATGCATGACTTTGAACCTCTTTTCGTGTGGGTAAGTTCGCTCAAATAAGTCGATGAAATGTATTTGAAAAATAATGTCACCAATAGTAAAACAACGTTCTCTCTTTGGAAAATCAACTTAAAAAGTGAGCGTACATGGTTCCGTAAAGCCATAGGAATCGTTTTTGTCATTCAAAATAAAACAAAATTGTTCATATTAAAATGGCTGCCATACAATTTTTGCTTTATACACAACACCATTATTAATTGCTTTGTGTAATAAGATGTTTTACCATCTAAAGTAAATGCCTTAAACTATCATTATAAATGGGAAATTAAAAAGAATAATTTTGCAAAAACGTGCTACAGCCCCTTTAAGTTTAAAGAGAGTCCAAACTATTCCTAGTACTCCAATGCGTTCTATGTGTATGTATATCCGAAAGTACAAGGTGGTCTTCAGTCAGCAATTGTATAACCTCCTTTTCATTTAAAGACGTTCAAACAGTCTCAGGTTGACTAACAAACCAATCAGTGGCATGGACGCGTTGCATATAGAAAACATGTACATACAAATGTCTAAGGACCAAACCTCTTATTTAACGCGAACGTATGATATGGATCTGAATATTAATTAGGAACATTCTGTAGGATAATTCACCATTTTGTTTTTGAAGTACGTGAAATGAGAAAAACGATGTTGTTCTTATTTTACAACGTATCAATAATAAAACATATATGTATATATGGATATAACATCCTCAAAGTAACGACTAATTTATTATTAGATCGATCGACATTGTCTGGTAGCAAACATTTCCATATGATCACTGGCTTCACGTCACTGGCTTTTTTTAATGAGTTTGAACTGGACATTCTTGAATAGTCAAAGCTTACATTTTGTATGTCACCAAACTTGTATCCTCAGTAATATATTTCATCGGAGTAGTGTCATTATCATGTATTAATAACCAAGGATAACCAAGCATGTTCCCTCGTTTCAACAAACTATTTTCGTTACACCAAAACATACCCTTTTAGAAATTTGATGCGATTTTATACTGCATCAAATTAATCACTGGAAGGGTGCTTTTCAAGTTACAGTAGAAATTAGAAAATGAAGACTCACACAGATGAGCCGACAAGTCTTGAAATAGTATATACGTCGATTTATAAGTCGGATAAGGTACTCGTCTTCGGTTTGAGTTGATAAGCTGATGAGGTTTGTGAATCAAATATCAACCCGTTAGCCGGTACGGTACTTTAACCTTCCCCCGTTAAGTTTAAATGTCAATTAACCGTGATCAGCAGTGAACCAATTATGTATTTTGATTTCTATTTCTATTTTTAAAGACGCAATATGGTGAAAGGAGTGCGGAGTTGGACAGGTTTCTGGATTTGGTAACTGAACTTCAAGAATACAAATGTAAGTCAGGTTCCAGTACCCCTGATGCTATGCAGCTTCTAATTTTCAAAAGTAACATTCAGTTTAAACTATAAAATTGACGTAAGTGATTCATTTTACAGCAATGTCACATAAGTTTTAAAGGGACACCGCGTCGAGAATAAAAAATCAGATTATGCGTATCTACCTATGCTGATTAACAAGTCTGCTAGCAAGTCACAGACACCGAATTTCAGACAATTGACTTAATTGTTAATAAAAACTACTGCATGTAGACAGTGAAGTGAAGCGTATCTCGTTAGTAGACGCTCTAATCAGCTTAGTGAGATAAAATGAGACTCATTCTTATCCTCGACGCAGTGTCCCTTTAATATTTTATTTTTACAATTATCCATATTGTTGATGTAAATTTAATTGTTGAAATGTCAAGAGTATATTTGTTTGTTATGACTATGAATGCCATTCAGTAGTGTCCATTGAAGAGAAAAATTTAGAATTTAATTTCACTCTTTAAAATGTGCATGCTTTTTCTCAAGAAAAGTAAAAACTTTTTTCATCTGTTTTAGTAAAACTGTGCAGAAAGTTTTTCGACAAGTGCTACAGGCCTATGTACGGACCTGACTACTTCGAGGACGACAGATCCAACAGGTATTAAAACTACACATTAAAAACTACAAACTAGAAATGTAGGTTGTATAACTGATACTCCAAGGACAAATACCGGTTCAAATAAGGTCTGCATTATTGTCCTTTGGCAGTGTAGATAATGCAATGTTCACTTTCTAGGGCACACGGATTGCATCTCATGTCTGCAATTTTTCAGTATGTTTCAGCAAATTTATGATTATAGGATTATAGTACACTTTCTTCTATAGTTTATCTAAATGTATTTATTATTTTGATTTAGGATAAACGTTCGCGTTATTAGTCCCTGCATTTGAACATCTTCAATGTCAGTCAAGTGCTTTTAAGTTTGATTGTTACCACACGCACTGTGAAAACATTGAAATGTAATGTAGAAAGTGATGGATATAATAGATACTTCATACCGAATTTATATCGTTCAATGAAACTTATATCACACGAAAGTTCGATCAATACCCTGTATGTACTGTATGTATTCCAACAGGAGAGAGGACAGACGTAGAGATGAAGACACCGGTATAAAGAAGTCCTGTGCAAAGTTTTTCAGCCGTCCTCTGCGTTGTCGAGTCAATGATGACATCTGCGAAAATGATGAAAATGGCAGAAACGGCGAAAATGGCGAACAGAAGGAAAATGGTAAAACTGGCGAAAATGGCGAAGGGGAAGAAAATGGCAAAAACGGCGATAATGGCGAGAAGGGCGGTGGAAGATGGAGAAGAAAGGGAGGTGTGGACCCCAGACCCGACAAGTGTCCTGATGCGGTTGAGGGGTGCGTCGACGACCACGAGGAAGAGTGTAAGTGAACCATCATACACTGCACGGAGGAATACATTTGGGATGATGTGTTTATTAAGAGACCATGTCATGTTGTTCAGCTGGGTTTACCTATAGTTAAAAGTGAGTATTGAGTGTAAGTATTTGCACATTGGCTCATACACAACTCAGTAGATCGCTATCAGGGAAGTTCAGCAACGATGAGCGTGGCTCACTGGATGTCCACTCGCTCAATAGCTATAATAAATAGAATTTGCAGTGTGATTCTTAACCGCACATAGACATGAGTTAAGAGGCCTGAAGTATCACTGTAATTGTCAGATCTGGGTAAACAGCTGAACTCATTAAGATCACGACCATTTCAAATGTTGATACATGTGGAATCTAGTTGATAGAAAAATATCTGGGAACACTCACAGCGCCTGTCGCATACGATTGTCTTGAGGACAAAGTCTCACATCATTATTTGAAAGAAGAAAAAAACCTGGGCCGTGTTCAAGAGAGGTTTCAAAGTAATCGCTCAATTAGCGATTACTTTTAAACCTCTCTTGAACGCGATTGCTCAATGTAGCGCTACGTGGCAAGGCGAGCAAACTTCGAGGAATTTGCACTGTGTCGTTCAAGAGAGAATGAGCGCTACTTGAGCGCTACATTGAGCGATCAATGAGCAATTTAAGCGCTCGCTGTTATGGAGCCCTGGTTATTTGGGTACCCTAAATATGTATTTCAGGTGAAACAGTTGTCAAACAAATATCGTAATTTTGGGCTTAAAATAACAGACCTCTTTTCCCCGCCTAACTATGTGCATCTATACCCTAGACCGAGTTGAAAAATTGCGATTGTGCTACTAAAATACAAAACCACAGTGATAGTTGAATACTTCGTTACATTGAAAACGAGCCAGGATAGACTTTACGGACAGGCAGACGACCACCTTCCTTATATTATACTTACGTCCTTACTTTATTCCCTTTATTACAACATCATAGGATTTGAACATATCATAATTGTTTTCTATTACAACAAGCACTTTGTCAATCAAAGAGCTATTCCTAGACAAAGAACAAAATGATTGCCATGGTAATTTCTGATTTCAGGCGAGATTACACTCAGTGACTTCCATCCGGACCGTTTGTTGCCAAGACGACGGGACTTCGTCTATTATTACGGAGGTTTGACGTCACCTCCGGTGTCAGAGGCGATCAGGTGGCAGGTGATGGTGCAGCCAATCAGGATAACACAGAGACAGGTGAGGGTTGGATAAATGTACATAGCTTACCTGAGGCTTAATTAATGTACAATACTTCCATCGCATACATCACTTGCATAATAGCTAAATAGTCCATGTATAACATTAACGCCTCAGAATAACAAGAAATGGAACAATTAACAATCAGAATGTAGGGGAAAGAAGGAGATAATTTATACCTTATAACTTAACACGCAAGCCATGACTCGCATCAGTGTCCATCACTGGCTAATCTAAAACTTGCTTCGTTTCCTTAATATTTTGTGTGCCAGCGTAGCAGCGCGCTGCTCCTGAACTCCACAGTACGCTAGAAGATCAAGTTAACTAAATCGAACAAAGCTTGAATTAGCCAGTGCTGGAGGCTGATGCTCGTCATGACGTGCTAGAGTAGTTGACATGTATAGAAAATACGTCGGGGAATTTGAGTATACCCTGGCTTTTCTCATGGACGGAATCCCTCATTAGATACCAGTTATAAATGTCACTGGTAATTTGCGAATCTCCAATGGCTGAGTGGTTAAGGCATATACCTGCAAGATGTGTCTGTGTCGGAGGTATTTGCCGTGCAATGTTACAGAACATTTATAAACATGCATTATATTTTTCAATTTCTAAATAATCTCTGGGTTTCTTTCTTATAGTTATTAAGTTTTATATAAATTTAACAACAAACACGAATACATCAATATCTTTAGACCAGGTCGACAGCTTATAAGTACGTCGATCGATAGATCAAAGGATAACCTTCGAAATGCGACTCAGAAGCATTTGATACTTTACAATGTCTACCTTAAATTTGCTTTGAAATAGTTGAATTGTATTTTCTGTTCATTGAGCTAATTAACGCTTTGTATATTGAACTCGTCACATTGAACTCTGTCCACAGCTGAAGAACTTGCAAAGCATGGAATCCCGAGAACAAGGAGTGCCCATTGTGGAGAATGGCAACGTTCGACCCCTTCAGCCACTCAATGGTCGACAAATCCTTGGAAACTACTGTAGATAGGAGTATTCCAATGATAAATTCCAAATTATTTATGTCAAATATCGATGTATGCAAGACATTTTCAGATTTAAACTATTTTTATTTGAATAAAAGTCACTCTGTGGAAAGATATGTCGTTTATCATACAAAGTCTACATATTGGTGTTTTCCGTCTTCTGTATTAGTTATCAGTGTTACAGATTCACACACAATACTTGAAGTGAAGAGGAATCCACATTGCTAGAGTCACACGATCACAATGTATATTGCCTATACCTTTTTTAAAATCTTTTTATTTTATTTTGAGACTCCACTCATGACAACTCATTACAAGAAAAAAGTTCAGTTTTAACATGGGTGCATAAACACGATCATGGAGTTTGATTAACAAGCGTTTATATAAACTGAAGTACAAAAGAAAGTACACACCTCAGTTGGTTTCGATTAATTCAATATTATTTCTTAAGATGCATTTCATTATGGCATGAAACAATCTGCAGTAGTTTGAATGAATGACATTGGTGACTGATTATTTTTTAGTTAGAATATCTTTGTTTAATGTAGACAGGGGCAAAAAATTAAATTTACACCACTATGACGCCTACCATGTTTAAAATGTTGTAATTATGTGCAGAACGAGGCACATTTACTGATTTTTACAGAGAAGATACTTTATATGTCGATGAACAGTTGTGTTTTATCCAAAATAATTTTTGAAAGAAAGTATAAACACAAATATCATTTTGTCAAAGAAATTAAAAAAGCACACGTAGAAAAGTATTCCTTGGCTGATGACTAAATGTCTGTACTTTTCAGTTTTAGAGTACGACGTCGGCAACCTCAGTTATATGTAATTGAAAATCATAATATGATAAAACCAATAGAAGTGTGTACTTTCTTTTGTACTTCAGTTTATTCATATTGATTCTAAACCTCGTCTAAATCTCGTATTAACCTCGTCAAAACCTCGGGTTCCTGGCCGATATTAGTACGCTTGAAAATTCAAGATTAAATTGTGTGAATTATATGTGAAAAAGTAACGAAAATTTACATAATTCCTAGAATTATGTTGTGTTTTTCCTCTCTGTGTATGCGTATGTGAAACTGTGCTATAAAGCTTAGGTTTTAGATTTAAAAAAACCTACGCTGTAGTTACAAAGTTGAATGTTTAAGTCAACACATTAAAACATATCTTACCGTGCATGTAATAAAGAACTAACTTTCATCCAAATTTTCAACAATTGGGACAAAAAGTCTACATTTGGGACCAGAGAGTCCCCTACCAGTCCTCACGTACACAGCAAGGGAACTTCCCTCTCAATCCATAAATCGTGCTAGTTTCCATCACTAATTTAAGCTTTGCTGCATTACCTTAACTTTTCTGTGCTCGTGTAACAGAGCACACTGAATTTCAGGTGCAGCGCGCCACTACTACGCTAGCACAGAAAAGTAAAAGAAATGCAGCAAAGCTTAAATTAGACTGATGGAAACTTGCACGAGTTATTGCCTTCTGGGGAAATTCAACAAGGCGGCTTCACTTCCTCTCTCCATCTGACGACGACTTAGATTGATCTTATGGGCAGAGGTAGACTTACAGTTACTCTCTCAAACTATTTGTTTTGGTAAAATTTCTAAATTTGAAGTAAAATAAGATAAGATAAGGGAGTCTTTGAGATGTCTTAAAATGAGTTCTGCAGTGTTTTTGTAGACTTGCCTGTGGTGTAAAAAAAGGGGTATCGATGACAGACTAGGCCAGAGGGGTGTGGTAGTATCGACAGCGAAAGTATTGTTATTTCAACGTACAGCTGACATTGATAGGATGAGTAACTAACCACTTCAATGAAGAGAACACGTCGGATGTTTATCAGACAGACGGGCACATTCATTCCGTATGAGGCCTTTGGTCCAAACTACAGAGTTTCAGCGTAATACAATTATCCCTGCGAATACTACTCATCGATCTACATGTATAAAACTAGTATCTTCCCCTTAGTTTGTAATCCAAGAGCAGGTCACCCTCACTACACAGTGTAATAATAAGGCTTACATGACAAGAATATCGATATTGACCGGAGTTCAAACTCTCTCAACTTTTAAGATTTACACTTTGTATACTTTTCAATAATAATTGTTACAATGGTGCTTTGATCGGACATATTATTCTTCGTCTCCTTTCACGGGGTCGTTGCACTTATAGACAATTCGGCAGCGAGTTTTTAAAATAATTTACGGTGGTACCTCTTAGTTGTGTTTATGGTCATTTTACGCTGTAAATCTGACAAACTCGTTCTTATTTCAGTGCTGTAATGTGAACAAATACGAATGAAAATTTACAACCTACCCATTTATGCCATGTAATCATTACATATGGGTCACTAGATGGCAATGAACTTTTCAAATCTTAGCCATCTAAATAGTCGACGAGTGTGATATGCCTACGAGTATCGAAAGGATCACAACTCCACTCTTGATTTTAAAATTAAGAAAGTTATCATTCGTTCTGTTCTTAAAGCAGTAAAATAGAGGTTATAATTGAATCAAATTAACAGAACCTGTTCTTTTTTTCTGTAAGAAATATATAAACATCTTTAGCAATTAATCTATTGTGGTTTTGATTAATAAATGGTGTCAGGAATGTTTGTAAGTTAGTAACCATTTCTATCCTTGTTGTGTTGATTTTAATTCATGAACACATGCAGATGTGAATAGGCAATCAACATTTAATGAGAAAAGGAATTCTACCTATGAACATAGTATTTAGTTTATCATAAGAAGCTGACAAGTGTACAAAATAGAGGAAATAAATAGATGAAAAACACTTGCACTTAATAATTTGTGAAATTAAAAAAATACCTGATATTAAATTTATTTTAACAATGTTGGAACTAAAATAAACATTAACTAAAAGAGAGTTTGACTTATCCAAAAGTTAGGAGATATGTTAATATTCTTTGAATTTCAAATGAAGAAGTACGACTTCGTCACTTTGTATTATATGAACTGAATTTATTTATTGATATTCTATTCATCTCAAAGTAAAAAAGAATCCCCCAATCTCCCAATGCTAATGTAAAATTTCGTTATGTCACACATGGCATAAATATTTGAATAGACAGTAAGTGCTGGTGATTGATTGGGTTCGAATTCCACAAATGACTTCACAAGTTCAAAACGTTCAAAAGAATGTTTATAGTGTGATCCCAAATATAACATTGTTTACAATTCGATCAAGTGGTACACGTTTTATAACAATGGAATTACGTTCGCAAAGAAGAAAAGCGGAATGCTATTGACAGTGACAATAAAACTATCTGAAAAGATAAATTTGGTTTTAATATAATGATATAAAAAGTTGTAGAGAGCAAACAAACAGTCACTTAATTTTCAACTTTGTCAACATTTGATGACGTTGTGATGACAGATTTACTCAACTATTATATATTATTTTTGCAAATATAACTGAGACTATATAACTACCGGATGTTTTTCAATCTAAGTTAGTTTTGGCAGACCACCGCTTTTAGCGAGCTTCCCTTGACCAGTCTGCGTCATGAGCTCGTCTCCTCTGCTGGTGCTCCTTCTGCTGGTCTGCAAGTCTGAAGGGTACTGGCATCCCAGACCGTCTCTCCCTGCAGCACTTCCGGTTGGCACACCCAGACTCTGTAGTGGCGCGGGACAACTTTGCTTCTCCTTTGATAGAGATTCCGACATAGGTAGGTAGTCTTTCTAAGAATAATAATGATAATAATGGTAATTCTAACGCCTATAATCTAGCACAAATGCTGCTCCCTTGCGGTACATTATTACCCTGAGGGTAAGTAACATCTTATCTAATCTTTGTATAGACAATAAATGTGATATCTGTATCAGTCATTTTAATATAGAAATAATTAATGCAATATGCAACTATAAACAATTAAATTCAGATAAAGGTATAATTGACCCAATCCTACATGGATTAATATTTCATTAAAATTTAATACAAAATTAACTGTATGAAATATCTTCATTTGCTTCTCAGTTAAGAAGGGTAAAATAATGTTTAGGTGAACTATTATTTAGGATTAACTGAATATTACTTCTACTAACAATATCATTTAAATTCATAAATGGATGTGCTTCTCAGTAACTGATGTGAATCATTAAAGGGTTTAATTAAAATACTAAAGAACTACCTACATGTATGTGCATGTAACTTGTATCAAATTCAAAATTGTATCATTTCATATTTTTGACATGTTGTAATATGGAAATGAATCACTACTTATTATGAATATAATTCTTTTTTTTTCTATATAAGTTGTTATTTGTTAGAATTTAAAAAAGATAAATATTTACTTAAGCTAAGTTTCCCCACATCTTGAGATAAATAGCTAATAGTAATACAAAAAGGTACAAATCTTACCTGCTCTCCCCTTATGTTATTTCTCACAAAGGCATTTCCCTTCAGAAAACTCCTTCAGAAAACCAAAGTCATTGTGATCTGCAAAAAAAGACATTAATAGATGTTTATCACTGACGGATGAATTTAATTGAAAACATAATATATTTATATATGTTTTAAATTTTTTAAAATGCTTTCAAAACGTTTTTAAATGAGTTAATTGATTTACAAAATATATTGCAAAAAGAATGTTGACACTTGTGAGAAGGAAATTAAAGTCTATTTGTCCATGCTTTCTCACAACACGTTAGCAATTAATAATTCGAAGCTGATCGAGGACGATGCCCACCTGGGGGATGCCATGTTTTCGTCGACAAAGTCCGGTCAGAGAAAGGAATTACATTTCGTGAATCCAAAATAATTTTTCACTGATATTCTGTCCATGTTGTGGATATATATATATCCTTATGCAGTATATTCTATGGTCGCTACATGCGTTTGGTAAGTGTCCGTGTAAAACACCTCTGAATATTCAATCAAATACGGGGTTTGTAGTTTATTTTCACTTCTGGTTCTATGATGCTGTTCCAATTTCTTCAAATCGGCCAAGATCAAATGACAGGTATCGGATTCACCGGCCCATGTCTTGATCGATGCCGATCAGCTGTTGACAGCATGGCTTGTTTTGTCAACAATGCCATACATCGTTTTCATGTCGTAAATACCTATTTTTGTTTAATTAGAAGCAGGAATGTGAGAATCTATGGTCTAATAAACATAATAATGTTATAGTTATGATGAATACTACTTTTGAGCTGGTAATTTTGCATTTTGTTGTACATTTAGCAATTGTCGTAAATTTCCTATCGGATTGAATTGCGATGCGCACGGTTATGCGCAGTTGACGTTTTTTATGCGTAGGGTATGTCCTTAAGATAAAAATAGTAGATGGTAACCTTTGCACATTTTGTCATTGCGAAGTTGAGACAATTTCACACCTTCTTTGGAATTGCAGACATGTACAGGCCTTTTGGCAATGCTTTCTTAAATTGCTTAGTGAAAAATTTTCTCATATTGACAACTTGAAGTTTGACTTGCAGCTTATTGTATTTGGGGTGAGAAAGAATATATACACATCTATCTAACACGTATACTATTCCGTGGACTCATACCACATGTTCCCAATGTTGTTATCCAGGGCCACTCCGATGGGACAACGTGTGTCAAGCTAAATTTTGTTTCCACGGCATGAACCAATCGCCTGTACATATCGACACAGGGACGGTACGGCGCTCTTGTGGACAACGCATCCAGTACAAAGGCAATCCCTCCGTGCAACTGAAACTCACCAATCAGGGCGAGTAGCTAACAGTGGAATAATTTGTAGTGTAGTGACGGAAAAGACTCGTCTTTTTTTAACATAATCTTTGCTATCACACGTACATACACACACGCACGAATAAACATACATACGCACACACAAACATACATTTGCATACCAACACGCGCACGCACACCCACAGACACATCCACAGACACATCCACATACACACAATCACAATCTTACATAGAATATAGTGGTAATCCATATACTAGCATACAAAGGCAATCATATACCACAGAATAGCTCCCAGTAGCATCGCATGTACCCGATCATACATGACTGATAATAAATAATGTCAAATAACATTGATGTTCTTTCACAGATCTATATTTTGAATTTCATTATTTTCAGTTATTAACTTTTCTCATTCACCCTCCAAACGTCATAGCGTCAAATCAAAGGTAACCCTCGATGTCCTTCATATGGATCCACAGGGTTCATGTCTCGAGACCTTTTCTAGATCTGTGACTTTCACCTTCTATAACTCCTGCCAGTCAGTGGTTGGAGTTCATATATAGTGAGAGGTCAAATGATATGTCCTCTACGGAGTTTTGTGTTCATTCTGATTTTATTGAGATTGTTCTTTCCAGGCACCTACCCATCGGGATCCGCAGCAGGTCAGGCGATGTTGAGTGGGGTACCGGGAGATAACAACGGGTATGTGTTCACTAGCGTCCACGTGCACTTCAGGGGTGGAGAGAACAACATCGGCCAGGAACATCAGCTTGACAACTCCGACTTTGATGGAGAGGTGTGTGCAATATTGAACTTTTATCAATATAGATAATAGAGATTAAGTGTCATATAAGTTCATTTTAACATTGGTTTTAACAACAAAGTGTTCACCAGGGAAACTTATGCGTTGATAACGATGTAGCATCAACACATTTATATATGTTATATATGGCTGTGCAGCTGAAAGCGCTCGCCATTAACATTGATGATATCTACTTCTAAATCCAATATTTTCCCATATATATATATATATATATATATATATATATATATATATATATATATATATATATATATATATATATATATATATATGTACATGTTAAAATTCTGAAAACCATATAACCATAAGATGACACACCTCTTAACAGTAAGGGTATATATACAGTAGAAAAACCCAACATCGGATGGTTTTGACTGGATCTAGCTTTTTAGCTGTTTTTAAGCAAACATTTATTGTTTTGCCTGCAGGTATTTACCAATTCGTTGCGTTTATTAAGGGCTCCAATATAGGGTTTGCAGATGATGATGAATTCTTTATATGCAAAGGTTGCATCTTTTGTTTGTGTTGGAGTATGGTTTGGCCTCGCCGATAACTGACCATTCAATGTTGAAGGATTTTTCTTGTTTAGGCTGCCAAATGTATTTGCTTAATTCTGTAGCGTTCTTTTTGCTGGGATTGTTGAAGGAGCTTTTACGATTCTTATAACTGGTTTAAAATTCTGTATCTGAGTCCAACATATGTTTCACTTTTATTGTTGGTTGTTACATTAGCTTGGTAAATGACAGATTTAGCCAAGCAAAGTCCTTGTTGGGGGAACGTTTTGGGGCTACTGCAGTTGCATTTTTGTCATATGCTGGTTCTTGCATTTTTGAACCTGCTATGCAAGGCTTCAAGACATGGTATGTACCGGCCGTCACTGTACTCTTACTGTCAACAACAAGTGTTACTTTATAATAATTTCGACGGATATTCATCCTAGAAACCAGGGTGTGTTGTTTTGCTGGAGAGCCCCTTTTGCTAATTATAACACACCAATGGCAAACCATGTTTCTAAATTCAACGTCTGACATTGACTTCGAGTTTATACAAAATCCCCCGAGGAGGTTGATAAAAAGTATGATCTAAAATTCTATGATTTTCTCAGAATTTTCATCCTCGTGTTCAAATATTTTCTTGATTTTCTTTCCATACATTCTAGATACACCTCATCAACAGGAACGTGTCTGTATCAGCTGAAAACCAGAATCTCGTCGTGGGAGGGAGAGCTGTGATAGGCGTCTTCTTGTCGGTGAGTTACAGATATCTGGTAGAACTGATACTAAACTCACGGGCAAAAGAAACGTCCCCGTTCAAAATACAAGATATGTCAATCCATATAAATATATAAATACGACGGAAACAGCATTACACCATGTCTTCAGAACGAAACAACACTAAATTTGAATTTGCAAAACATTATCTGTTTATATTTCTGAGAAACCCACGTTTTAAGAATTTGTGGTATTGGGATCTTCTTAACGGGACGAGATAGAAGCATAAACAGCGATTTTTGGCTTCTTTTGTGACGTAAGACATTAATGATGCGTCAACATATTTAAATCCAATAATGTTATTTATGTCAAAGACATCATTAATTAATTAAATTTATACTTTTTTTAAATCTTTTAAACTTAAATACCACACATTGTGGCCGAAAACCCATCTTGAAAAGCGATGTTACCACCCCATGTGTATTTGAACAGACAAATAAAAATGTCATACTCTGATGTAATGAAATTGTGAGTACTACTCTAAAAAAAACTTGTTTCTATCAAATACATTCAAAACTTACTTTTTCCGACATCAATACTTAATTTTTTATTATTTAAAAAAATTGGGGACGTTTCTTTTGGACGTGAGTATATAACAGGTAATCAGAGAAAGTGCAGCAAAGATCGGCGCGGTTATTGCCAGATGGGTGACCGCGTTATGTACTGAGAGTCAGAGTGTGTAATGTCTAAAATTCCAAGAACTATTGAAGGTGTTATAACACCAAAAATTGCATGTTAGACTATACCTGGCAAAACAATTGTGCATGGAATTGAACCTCTTTTCGTGTGTGTAAGTACACAGAAGAAATATGTACATATAATTGATATTATACTTAATTTTAATGGAGAATCCAAACTATTTCCAGTAGCTACAGATGTAAGCGTATGTATATCCCAAAATACAAGGTGGTCTTAGAATAAGTACTAGTTATTAGGTCGATAATTAATCAATGCCGTTGAACGTGTTGCATATAAAGCCGGGGAGAATATAATATCGACTTGATAGTAGAGATAGTCTACAAGACGTCTGTCTTTAGATGAGTAAAAGAATGAAATTGTTTGTAATAGCGCGTTTCTGTAAGAAAGCGTAATGTCGGTATCCATTATTTTTTACTCACATACATTGCAGGTAAGTCTGTAAACAGTGCATACGTCGATTTATAAGTCAGTTAAGGTACTCGCCTTTGGTTATGAGTTAATAAGAACCTTAGGTTTGGGGTTAGCTAATCAAACACCAAACCGTTAGCCTGTAAGATATTTGTACCTTATCTGCAAATTAAGTTTCTCTACCAATTAATCAGGATCAGTTATGAACCACAGGGTGTATGTTGATTTCAATGTTTGATTTTAAAGACGAAATATGGTAGAAGGAGTGCGGAGCTGGACAGGATTCTGGATTTGGTAACTCACCTGCAGGAATACAAATGTACGTCAGGTTCAATTACGTATTAAGTGTGGACTTTGACACGATTTTCACAGGTTGAAAATATATCTGTTTTACAAATAGGAAGTAACATACTGTCGGAACTAACGGGATTATTATAACTCGAAATCTAATTCAAAGTCACATGAACTATTTCGCAAAGTTATGGTACAATTATCCTTATTGTGAATTCCATGTGCATGTCAAGAGAATATTTCATTGTTACATATGAACGATGTTCAGAGCGATACATTCAAGGGAAAATGAGGATTGAATTCCACTTTTTTAAAACTTTCATTCCATTTGTCAACATAACTGAAAACCTCTCTTATCTGATTAATTTTCATCTGTTTTAGTAAAACTGTGCAGAAAGTTTTTTGACAAGTGCTACAGGCCCTGCTACGGACTGAACTACTTCGATGACGACAGATCAAACAGGTATACAAACTACAGCTATACAATAAATAAAGTACTCTTTTTCTAGAAAGTATTCTGGAAGTCAAATTTAAGTAATAGAACTGACACCCCAAGGACAAATACTGGTACGAAAAAGGTTTTAAAATCGACGGTTATACCACTGCAAGTTGAGTGTTATCGATCTGAACAATATCCTAAATAAAATACTCTGGAAGGGAACCTGCATCATTTGGCTTTGTCAGCCTAAACACTGAGTTGTTCACTTTCTTGGGCATACAGAATGCATCCCATGTACGCATCAGTCTGCACGTGTTCAGTATTTTACAGCAAATATATGGTCTTTTCATGATTATAGTACACCAAAACATATATTCTTTATTTAATTAAAAATATGAACATCATTAAGACAGGGAAAAACTTATGTGTGTTTAGTCCTCGAGTTTGTATCTCTTCATTGTCAGCAAATACTTAGAAAGCTTATTAAGCTAATTTTTACTACACACTTAGGGAAGGTATTTACGTATCATGTATACAGTGATGCTGATGGTATTGATTTTGCCTGTTTGATACTGTTTTTAACTCGTACAATAAAATAAACGAGAGTTTGTTCGGTAAACTATTTCTTTATCTATTCCAACAGGAGAGAGGACAGTCGTCAAAAAGGTAAAAAAGGTGGTTTGAAAAACTTCTGTGCTAAGTTTTTAAGCCGTCCTCTGCGTTGTTGTCTGGGCAATGATGACATCTGCGAAAATGACAAAGGGGAGAAAGGAAAGAATGGAAAGAAGGGCGGTGGATGTCGGAAAAGAAAGGGAGGTGTGGACCCCAGACCCGACAAGTGTCCTGACACGAAGGAGGGGTGCGTCGACGAAAATTGTAAGTGAACCATCATATACAGTGCAGTGCAGTCTGATTAAAATCAACCCTGTTCCGAGTAATTAAATCTGCAAAATAGTTCATATCGGGATACGAACCTGTTCTATAGATTCTTCGCCAGAGGACACCCCGTATAGGCGCGTGTTCCGTTCCAGTTTAGCGCAGACAAAGCCCAGTCAAATAGCTGACAAATCATATCCTAGTTTTTAAACGGTCGCCCTTTTTAAAGCATTCGGAACAGATGAAACGATAGGTGTTTGGAGTTATCTGCCACTAGCTTCTCGCACCGGAAGCTTTTGTTGGAGGTCCCGTGATTGGTTAACTGAAATGCCGCAGAACAATAGAAACAACTTTGACGTGTATACATACCAAAAATAAGACCGAGTTGAAAATTATAAATTGTGTTATTACAAAATTCAAAACCCCAGTAAATGAATACATGGTAGCTGAATCCTTCAATAGATAGAAACCAGATCACGATCACCTTCATTACTTTATTATACTCTTCTACACAAGTAGAGGCTTTGAGCCACAGGCTCAATTATGAGATGTATAACAATATCATAAATGTCAATGTCTTGGTCAAAAACTGATTGTCAGGGTAATTTCTGATTTCAGGCGAGATTACAATTAGTGACCTCCACCCTGACCGTTTGTTGCCCTGGCGACGGGACTTCTACTACTACTATGGAAGTCTGACGTTACCTTCTCTGTCAGAGGCGATCAGGTGGCAGGTGATGGTGCAGCCAATCAGGATAACACATACACAGGTGAGGGTTGAATAATTTTACATAGCTTACCCAAGGGCGTAATGTAAATAACAACAATACCTCAAAATAAAAAGGAATCGAACAATCTAAAGTCAGATTTTGGGGAAAAGAGGAACCAATCTATACCCTAACTTCACTCACAATCCATAACTCGCATCAGTCTCCGTCACTGCCTAAGTTAAGTCTTGCTGCATTTCAATAAATTGTATGTGCTAGTGGTTCTAATTATAAACACGCTGTCGAATGAAATTTTGTAACAAAAAAATGGATTGGACAGACAACTTGAAACTATTGGGTATAAAATGTGATAGTGACTTCCGATAAATTCAAAGTAATAGAACAGTTCATACAACTATGGAAAAGTAAGATATTTAAACCCATTCGATATAATACACTATAATAATTGGAATTGGTATTATTGCGAAAACTTAGTCATTTGTTCTCGACCCTCCCTGAACCTTCTGAAAATGCTGTACAGATATTTCAAACAAACAGTTTTTTTTATTTATTTGGAATGAAAAAACCCGATTAAATTAAAAGGGACCGAGGAATGTCCTGGGCCAATATTTTCGAAGCTGTCTTAGTGCTAAGATAGCCGTAAGTCAATATTAATGTATGGCACCCTCGACTATCTTAGCACTAAGAGAGCTTCGAAAATATGGGTCCTGGACGGTGGCTTCGAAGCACACATTAAAAGGAGGGATCTATAGGTGTATGTTTGTGGAAACGAAATTCAAATAGTAATTCATAGTAATGAAGATAATATTTTGATGACTATATTTCACAACTTGATAAAAACACACACACATTTGTTGAAAAATAAAACTATGAGAACTGAAGCGCGAGTGGGGAAAACTTCGCTACAGCATAAAAGCAAATTGTTTATTAATTTTATGACATGTAATGTGTTACTTTGTGAATACTCTATCAGTGTATGTCTTCAGTTATAATTTTTGTTGTTGAAAAATTAGGTACAATTTAGCCTGTTTTCATTTCACGTAATGCAAAAAATCCAAGATGGCGACAGAACTCAGAACAGCTCAAGAAAAAGGAAGATCATGAAATTCCATTTAGATGGACTGATAGTGTGCAATTACGTTGGCTTCAAAATATAATTATGAGTTAAATCCTCCCCGTTGTTAAATATTTGTTTAAAATTAGATATAAAGATTCCCCCAAATGTACAGGTTGAAACATATCCATTGCTGACATTACTCATATATTTTGGAATTGTGAATTTGTTAACTCTCGCTCTGGAATTAAGTTGAACAATGGATAAATAACAAGGCGGAAATTCAATAACCGTTTCAAAAGAAAATATTCTACTCAGCTTTCTCTCCAAGGGAAACGATCCATTAAATGTCATATGTCTTGTCATAAAAGAAGCCAGTTTCAAAATTTACATTAAAAAGAGCTGTGACTTGCGAGTGAAGCTGACATGTATATTAAAATATGTATGGAAAATTGTTTATACCCTCGCTTTCCCAATGGACGAAATCCAAAAAAAAAAGGTACTAGTAATAAATGTTACAGATAATTTGCGAATCTCCAATGACTGAGTGGATAAAGCATATACCTGCAAGATGTGTCTGTGTCTGAAGGAATAGGTTTTTGCCCTGCAATGTTACAGAACATTATAATAATACATTACATTATTCAATAACTAAATAATGTCTGAGTTTCTTACTTATAGTTATTCAGTTGTATATAAATTTAACAACACGAAGACTTCAATATTTTTTACATCAGGTCGATAGCTTACAAGCACGTCGGTCGAAATATCAAAGAATAATCTTCAAAATGCGACTTAGAAGCATTTGATACTTTATAATTTCTACTTTAAATTTGCTTTAAAAAGGTATTTTCTTTTCTTTGAGCTAAATAACCCTTTGTATATTGAACTCGACACATTGAACTCTGTCCACAGCTGAGGAACTTACAAAGCATGGAATCCCGAGAACAAGGAGTGTCCATTGGGGAGAATGGCAACGTTCGACCCCTTCAGCCACTAAATGGTCGACACATCCTTGGAAACTTTTGTTAATTGGAATAATCCAATGATAAATTCCAAATTAATAATGTTATATATCAAATGTATGTTACAAAGTGACTAAAATGAAACTATTTTCATTTGAATAAAAGCCATTCTGCAAACAAATGTCGTTTATTATCCAAACAGAGTCATTGGGGATATTTGATTTTTCAGTGCTTCTGATTCACATTTCTTGCATTGTCATAAAAATTCAAATGTACTTGTATGCATGCACTGAGATTGAGATAATGTTATTCAAGAATTCTTTAGTGAGTTATTAATGAAGAACGAGAGTTGAATCTACAATGGTATCAACATCACCAAATACTTAAACATGTACAGCATAGTAGTCACTCACTCACTCTAAACGGTTGTTGTGAATTTGTGGTAGAAAATATATCAATGTCATGTTTATTTTTTGGGTCTATTCTTTCTAGTTCATTTTTGGGCAGATGTCAATCAATTGATTCAAGTATTTTACTCCCAACCGTATTGAGTATTACACTTTACGCCTTGATCTTAGTGATTCAAACGTTTAGCTCAATCGTTATGTCATTGGCGTCCATAAACTGTAACTTATTTTGTTTAAAAGTGGTTTCGAAAGTGTCCTTATATCAGATATCAGGACTGTTTGGACGAAACAGTCCTGATATCGATAATGAACAGGACACTTTTTTGAATGGTTGCTACGGGCAACGAGGTCTAAGTTGGATGTAACAGTAAACTACAATAAACGAGCATACATCTTCGAAAACACGAGAATTTGATTTTACAGGAAATACTGAGTAAGCGATTATTGTCAAGAGAAAGTGGGTGTAGATAGATATCACTTACCTGTCATTTTGCTGTCACTTACTGCCTTCCTCCTCATAGTTTAACAATCAAGTTCAAGACGCCTTTACATACATTTTAAGCATAATATACTGACAGACTGCAATATTAATTACCATAATAGATCTTCCCCTGAGGTTGCAACGAACATCACAACCCGAGACATATATTGCTGTACATGTCAACTTCTCAAGTCGTAACTCGCGCCAGTCTCCACCACTGGTATAGTTGTCAATAAGAATAAAACTATTTGCATTGCTTTTTTGGGAGTAGAAGCTTATCCGTACACTAACGTAAATTGCTTAAGTTTACCGTAACGCGTTTCTAACGGTCATTTTACGACATGCCGCATGACGTTACCGTCACCTATATTCGCGGTAAATATATTACTCCGTGTATTATTCCAAATACATACATATTACAAGCTAGTGATGAATTTAAATTGCCTTGTATGATTAACTGATATTTGATCTTCCAATCTGATTGGTAGTGTATTAAATAATAATTACACGATAGGCCGTCAAAGTTACACTTTAATTGATCAAAACTGCCGTGACGTCGGGTTTTTACGTTTATGTATGTAATTTAAAAAATTACGTTAAAATGATTAAAAACGTTCTGTGACCCCCCTATTATTATTTCTGAATTTGTTTGTTTATTCAACTGCGCATATCATATTACAATTTTAGCAATATCTAAAATATATGTGTCACTTAAAAATCCCGTTGAATATGCGAAAAACGATTATAAAATTGCCGTTTTTATTTTAAAAGTGCTTAATTTAATTGTTTTCCCTCATCAGTGTCATTAATTTTCAAAATATAGACTTGCTATGTATTCAAGTATGTGATTAAATTGTATCTGAAAGGATTCGGAGTTTATTCATTGAAAGCGCGCGCTTCATTTAAGTAGGTGAAACAGGTCTAAAATAGCGCAATTTTGTGCCAGGGGTATTACTATTAATGCCGATAACTCTTTAAATCATTCGGTGACCCCCAACTTTTATTTCTTTTTTGGATAAAAGCCATAATAAACTTGCTAATTTTGAAAAAATAAGCGAATTCTAAAATATTTTATTTAATCGTCCGATCTTTCCTTAAGCCTTGCATTTCGTTTCCTCTTCTATCCTAGAGTAACTGCGCGCTATACCTGAACAAGCTTAGCACAGACATGATTCCGAGGTCCTATACACTAAGGAAAACCATAAAGGAAGGGATTAAACCCGAAGGCTTATCCTGATCTTCCGGTTATTCGTAGACGCAGAATACCGAGGGGTAATATTTTCTCCAATTCATATTTGTTTAATTCCCAAATCCTGCGTTATAAAGAGCATGTCCCTCCCATTAGCGTAATAAGGAGGCAAACAGGATAAGAAGTTCCAGCCGATTTCTCAATTTCAATTTATCGAGGGAAGGGTTCTAGCGTTCTCAACATTTAAAATTCAAACTTTCGATACTTTTCGAGAATAGTTATAATGATGGTTCATTGGTCTGACAGATCATACAATATGAAAGTCTCTTTTCAGGTGGTTGTCACTCCCTTAGTGACTTATGGTTACCTTAGTATTTCAGTCTTACTTTCAAACGTAAAAGCTCATACATGTACGAATCCCGCCAGGGGCACGGCAACTTTGTCTGCAGTAGAGAACTGTTCTACACGCAGTAAGGTTTGGGTGCAATGCTACACTGAAATTCAGAGTAGTACCACCCATGGTTCGCTAGTTCCAGCCGCTGCTCGCAGGTTTCACCGCAGTACATAGCCACATGGCGTTGCGGGCTTTCTCCCTGCCATAATACTCGCAGCCGCGATATCAGTGAAATACCCTTGAAAGCGGCGTTAAACCCCAACTCACTCACTCCATCAATCAATCATGTACGAAGAAACACCTAATAAGACGTTATTCCAAAATAATCAGTGACTTTCAAAACAATAGGCTACATCCGACTAAGGTTTATGACCTCTTGTAACCTCTGTATTAAGTCACTGACATCGTTGGTTTTCTTGACAAATAAGGATAAACTTTATAACATTAATTTTTTAATTGTTTGCATCCCAGCATTCTCTTCCCTCATCCTTCTACTCCCTTTAGACTTCAAGTCCTGAAGCTATAATCATGGACATATCGGATGCGAATAACCTCAGTTGGAAGAGAATGGCATCGCTGAAGCGAAGGAGCCTAACGTTGACAGGGAGAGACCGAATAACTCAATTTAATTAAACGTTTTTGACTGACTTTGGTCTTATAGGAGATATATGCACATCGCACATGGAGTATCAACATGTTCCGAACGATTCCTCGAACAGACTGAAGAAAGGGAGTCACCAACTGCACACCTACGCTGATTACAGCCAATTCGGATTCGCTTTCTATTGCACACAAAGCATGGCATGTTGGAAGATAAGACTTGGGAACCTCTGGAGAAGAGATTGTGTATTTCTGGAATGTTAATATGCAGAGTAGCAAAGGTACGAAGCTTATTAATGAATGCAGTAGGGAAGAAACACATACGGTAATTGCACAACTCAGTATAAGTTGAACATTTTTAAGGTGCATCCATTGTCTTTCATAATATTTTATTAGGCTTTAATACGTTCCGACTCACAATATGTGCTGTTTACAATGCAAATAAATTCACTTACTCACGCTTCTATATACATACCCAATCACCAAATATATCATAATTACTAGTTTCCAATTAACATAGAGTAACATCATTATGAATGTGCAGAAACCGAAACTGCACATTCCATGTACATGCAAAGTAATTATATGACCTATTAAACATGATCAACCCAAATTTATCAGTTTGTTTGTAATAAATAAGATTCCAAAATTACGTTTGACTAATTGACCATTTTCCAGTTTCGCGAAATGAGTGGGTTTAAAGTGACGTCACTTTGAAATGTCTCGTGACCGCGGGCAAGCCGTCAAAGCTTACGTTCAGTTCAAAGTTATTTTGGTTACATTTTCACGCTCGCCTCGACCTAAACATACCATGCCACGAACATTGACATGTGTCAAAGGATTAACCATCAAAAGAACTCGCTTAAAAAATTAACGATAGCAGTTATTTTCCTTGAAATTATCAAATGAACAAGGCTACATATATGGTGGTATTTACTTTATAACGGTATCATTATCACATGTATTTTCTTTTAAATAATACATGACATAATAATTATGGTAGTGCATTACATTTATTGAAAAGTTTTGTGAATAGCCCACATCAAAAAAGATTAACCGACCGACTCGACCACACGCATAATTACAATTCAGTCAAATTTAATTTGGTTGTATTTTTCAACAGACAAAACGTATAAATTTATTTGATAAATGTAATAAAAAATAAAAATGAATACAGGTCCTCATTGTTTGAGGGCAAATAAGTTTATTGGACTTAACATTTTGATCTGCAGTTTGTTTCAACTTCTTTATCAATCTCTTGTTAAATTAAATATCCTGTTCATGATGTTCATGAGCGACTGGGCGGTACCCATAATGTCTACTATTTTTAATTACTTTTCATGCTTAGCTTTCATCTCTGAGGAATTCCTTACAGAGAAAACCTTACAATAGTTATGTTTATGAAAAAGTATGTTTAATTGACACTCCGAAGAAGATATATACATGTGACAAACTCAAAACGAATCAGTTCAATTTCTGGAGACATGTACATGTCCCTTACCTGAAAAAGGTTTGACATGCACTTACGTAGACCATTAACTAAAATGAATGCATTTGAATATATCTATATATTAATATCTTACATTTATAGATAGTCTTAAATCTTTTATAGATTGTATGCGTTATTAGACCTAGAGCGCCAACCACTTCTGTTACATTATTGTTGAATATTGGTTATATTGACCACATGTACATGAGTCGCCATCTTGGAATTGTAACAACCGAGTTACTCCCCTTGCGGACCTTGTTACATACCGCTAATGAACATTACTGAAAGTTTGGTTATCTCCCTTACACCAGTTATACATTACTTAAAGATATTGTCATATTCCACATCACTCCCTCCTTACAAAGATGAGTACCACTCGAATGAATTTAGAGAAATAGATAATGTACATATACTCAAGGATAAGTGATCAAATTCATCCAAGGGAACATATAGATTAACTTACTTAGTAGAAGAAAGTTTCAATTACTACTCTGAAGTGATGTGATCAGTATCACAACAGAATAGGCATCAAACCATTTACATATGAATGAATGAGAATTTACTAATCTGGAAAACCCAAAGGAGTAATGGTGAAACATGAAATAATATGTGTTCATTACATTACACAAATATTCAACATTTGTATACCTGACTTAAGAAGTAGGAACATTTTCAAACTGTAAAAAAAAAATTCAACATGAACTATTTAACATTCAATTCAACTCTCAACACATAGAGAAAAAGTAATCTTAAAACTTACATGAAATGAACGAGGCATGACTGTTAGGATTTCTAATACTAACACACTCTATGAGAGTACAATGTGTATTAAACAATATCCAAGGTAGTTACTGCTTCTAGATAAAGACTCTGAAAAGCTAAAATAGTCTATAAACATGAGAAGACAAACAAAACTCTCTGTGTTTTTGCACTTTCATAACCACTTAACATCCTAGTCTCAGTAGTCTGAAGCAAAATTACCATGGCCGTGTAATCTACATACATATGTAATTATAGCCTTAGGCGTGAAATATACTTATGCTTCAAATCATGAGAGAAAACATTTATCTTTCAAACATGGTACCAAATTAAACATTTAACTCTTGTTTGTAAATGTTGAAACTACAAAATTCAAAGATTAACTCTATAAAAAATAACTTCACCTTATAGTACAGTGACAGTGACCATATCATTAGCACAAATGAGGTAATGTCAAAACAATTATGCAAAATACATCAGTGAAGGTTATTGAACAAATTTATACATTTCACAAGTAGACATCTTCACTACTGTAGCAGAAAAAATGCTAATAGATTTAAACCATGAAACAAGTGCATTATGGTAATATCAAAATCATGCATTCAATCAGAATTCAATACACCTGTCAAAGTCTAGCAGTTACACAATACACTAGATATATTCTTACATTGTCACTAAAGTCATTTTTTTCGACTTTTCTTGTCAGTTGGCAACTTGTCGTGTAACGACTTGACAAGTTGCTGGCAAACTGGTGTCAAGTCATTGAAAGGCACCAGGAATTGTCTTTCTCGGATAAACATACAAACTTTCCAACTACTGAACCGTTTGGAATAGAAATAGTTTCACTGGTGAAATTACACACTGCCTGGTACACTTTAGAGTCATGAACTTGAGAGAGTGATTTTGCTGTTAGCAAACCTGTTGAAGCTAACATGTCCGAACTGGTAACAAGTCCATCAACACAGTCTGGGAGTGACGTCCCTTTAATACGTGTTACCATAACAACTTCTGAACACGGGGGTACCGAAACATTACCCTCGGTAACCAGGTATCGCCTTGGATCCATACACATTGCGCCCCTTCCAAAGTCGACTTTCACATTATTGTCTCTCAAGAAATCAAAGCCAAGAATAATTTCAGGTTTAAGACCAACCATAACATTCCACAAAATGTTTATTTGAAAACCGACAATAGTGAGACGAAGATAGCCATTGCCGATCACACTAACTTGTTCATTATTAACTTTGTGAATGTCTCATCATTAATCACACAAAAATCTGCACCACTGTCCAAAAATGCAAACAATTTCAACTTATTTACAGTCACTTGTACATAGTTTCTCAATAGGCTACATTGTGTGCTCAAAGTACCTATTAACCTTCTCTCCCCTCCATTCAAATCTCCAGCGAGCGGGGTCGTATCACTAGAGTGGTCTAGTTTGGCTGATTATCGAAACCGCTACGGGACTTTTTCTCTGACAAACAGTGTTTGGCCATATGATTGAATCCACCACATTGATAACACTTTAACCCCTGAGGTTTGTTTTGCTTTGTCTTTCTTGTGTATCGGTAACAATGTCTGGCTTCATGTCCTGTTTTACTGCACAACTGGCATACTGTTGTTGATACCGCAGCTATAGACGGTGGCCTATCAACGGACAAAGTTTTTAATTGATCTTTCAAAGCTGACACTTCTGATGTAAGTGCATCTATGGCATATTTCTCTGGTAATGAGTGTGTGTGACTTGGTTGTGCCAACACTTGACTTTCATGTACCAAACGTGCATGTTGAATTGCATCTGTGAATGTGGCAGGTTTGTGTTGAATGACAGGTCGACGTAAGATAGGTTTCAAACCTCTGATAAATAATTATTTATCCTTAAGGAGAGTTTGTTATGATCTGTCTTATTTAACGTGAGCTTTTCTGTTGAATGTCTGTAATGTACGATTCAAGCGGTTCACCATCATGCATTGTACGATCCCACCATTGTTGTTCAAGAACTGAAGCCATGTACTTCGACCTCGCACAAAGTGTTCATTAAACTGGTAAAAAAGTATGTCTCTATTGTGTTTAATGTGATCAAGCAAATCTAGAAACCATTGCAAAGCGGCGTCTTCTAAACATAACAACAATGTCAACATGACCGATCCGTATTGATCATCCCGATACCGCTGAATTGCCGCCCACGCTTCAAATTTACGCAACCAGGTCGCGCCATCTTCGTGTGGCAAACCACGGAAATGTTCAAGTTTAATTTGGTTATTTTTGGACCGTTTTGGATCTCCACCACGTGTTGAATATTGGTTTATTCTTCATATTGACCACATGTACATTAGTCGCCATCTTGGAACTCGTAACAACCGAGTTACTCCCCTTGCGGACCTTGTTACATACCGCTAATGAACATAACTGTAAGTGGGGTTATCTCCCTTACACCAGTTATACATTACTTAAAGATATTGTCATATTCCACATTATATAGGCTTTGTATGATATGATTAAGTTTTTATGTTTCTCAGTTTGATAAAGAAGTGAAATAAACAGAAACGCCTTAATAAACATGTGAGATTTGGTCAACATATATGTACGGTGCTATATACATTTAATTAAAACAAATTCATATTCAGCGATGAATTTAGTAATCAAATAAAAGATTAAAAATTTTCAATTTTCGTTCAATTAGACAATACAATACAGGACTTGCATTTTAATATTTTGCTTGTAAATAAAATATTTAGACTTGAATTAAAGTTAATGTTGTGCATTTGTCGTTTGATTTGTTATGAAAACTGAATTTTAGAAAATGTAATGATTTTCCTTGAACGGTAATTACGTCATAACGTGTGAGAGAAAACCATGTGTGCTGTTATTTCAATCAACATTAGGTTTGTTCCACTGAGCTGATTATATTGAACTTTCACCCTACATTTATGTATGTAATGTTCAATTTAATCAATTAAGCAATCAACACATTCTAATTTATTTATCTTTTGGTTAGATACCTGTACTATGTAGACGTCCTCACACAACTGCAATAGCTATATATATATATATATATATATATATATATATATATATATATATATATATATATATATATATATATCCGTTCAATGTTCATCAACATCTAACCAAATCGTTGCTGTATAGAACTCAATATTTTCTATACCAATTCAACACTTCCCTCTTGCCGGATCTAAGTTGTTTTGTTGTGATGTATGCAATTTTGCCAATAAATATCAATCGCCGCTGATCATCGCTGCGATACTGCCGAACCGTCGTAAAACAATAACTCACTCAAAAAAGCATTACGTACATCTTTGTTTGATACATGAACAAAATTTATGAGAGTTTATTGATTTTAACAAACTTATTTTCTGAATAAAAGCACACCCTCTTTTAGGATCTTGCTTTGTGTTTATGGAAAACCAAAACATGTTTTTGAGAAATCCCCAAAAGAAATAAAACGCACATTAGTTTTAGAACAAAACGAAAACACACATGCTCCATGAGGGTATTTTAAAGGATTCCTATATACAGTGTTGCAGCGGACGATGATAACTAAACATACTTTTTCAATATTCCCGTAATGTTTGGAAACATGTTAACATCAAGAAACACACACAAATATATCATACGTAAAATATACGTCATTGTACACACCAAAAATGTTCGTTTCGACTTATATACACTATTTGAACATAAACATTTCTGAAGGTTGAAATCTACAATTTTAAAAATCAAGAATGAACGAAATAAAATTTCTGCATGTAGGGCTACTTTACATGTACCGCATTAAAACAAGCTAACTGGAAATGTTGTAGGGTTATTTATAGCGAATGTATTCGGGGTCTTTATCTATCTGAAACCACGCCTTATGGTCGCTTAGAGTCGTACGGTAGTCGCTGTCACAATGCTTTAAAAAGGCTTGAAAAATACACTCGATTGTTGAAGTGTACATCCTTGTCATTTTGCTTTGACCTTCTCAAGCTCATCAACTGCTATTTCCACATCGCCCGGTCGCTCTTTCCCATTAGCATCAAGCGTGACGTTGCCCGCGGTCAACATCTCATCGGGCATCATAGTGGTGTAGAAGACAGGACTAGGTTCCAGTTCAATTATCACTTGTCAACACATGTCATTATTTTTATAAACCTAGGTCGGATTCTGTCTGTTGTTTTGTAGGTATCTTCTTTTCTTGGAATAACCTCTAATGAGATCTTACTTCCGAGAATAAACCGGTATGTTAAACATTTCCAAGTTGAAATAGCTGGATTCGAACCTGGCACCCTTCGCTCTCTAAACTGGCGCCTTAGACCGCTCGGCTATGCAGACCGAGATGATGAGTGGAGTTGAATTACTCCATTTATAGTCATACCTTCTTTGCCTCGATATAACGCAACCGAGGGCGACATACCCTTTATAAAAACACGATTTGGGAATCAACAATTATAAAATGTAAATTTTTACATTTGACGTTTATAAATAGGAAGAAAACATTCCTCCTTCGTCTTCTGCTTTTAAAATGGTCTAAGCGGAGGAATTAGGCCCTTTGAGCGTCCGAAACTATAACTCGTAAATTTTGATAGTTGACGGTTTAAAAGCTGGAGAAAACACTCCTCCTCGGCCTTCTGCTCTGAGAATAACCTCAAGGTCGGGATAGCCCCTCGGGCTAACGCCCTCGGGGCTTTATCCCTCCCTTCAGGTTATTCTCAGAGCAGAAGACCTCGGAGTCATGTTTTCTCCTTAACACACCACATAGGTCTACAAATAACTGATGTATTCACTTCAGAAACAAAATTACACGTGGCTTGAATTGAGTTACATCAAAATAACATTACCTATATCCTATGTTTACAACAGCACTCAAAACTCGAAACTGACTTAAAACATGAAAACAAGTAATTTTCAACGTTAAATTTACAAATGAAAATTGAACGGGTTGAACTGTATACATTGAAGTAGACCCTAACTAAAGTCAATTAGATCTACGAAACTATGAAGGCCTTGACACGCGACACTTCATGACTCACATCCATGATTCATTTTTATTTCCTGGTTTTTCGATCTACATCAATTATAAAACTATCTAAAATCGTGACATCTTGTGACATATATAACAGCGACCAGTTCCCTCATAAACAAATAACAGATTATAAGGAAACATCTAGCACTGCGCTGTATTTCTCGTCTCCGAGTCACCGAGTCTTGCACCAAACGCCATGGGATTCTTGCACATGCTATTGGTTGGCGCACTTCAGTTGGCGTGTACTGATGGCTTCTGGTCACGGCTACCTAGAGCACGCCCTGTCACCACCCCAAGACTGTGTAACCAGACCACGGAGTATTGCTTCTCCTATGACAGAACTTCTGCTAACTTAACATTTTGAATAAGGAATAAGGAATAATGAACTGTTCGCTTACTTCACAGACCCTTTATCGTTTTCTTTTGATCATTGGTGTAAAGCAAAATCTTAAACTTAAACTGTTCTGAATAAACCATGCTGGTGTTTGTAATGTATCATTTTGTTGATTTTGAATTTAATGAATGCAAGTTTTCTTGTAAAGTTCATTAGGCCTTGACGGATGATACATTCAAAGCAGAATTTACATTTTACTGGACATAGAAAGTACTGACTAATAAACACATTCACATATTTTGTTACTTGTGATAAAATGTACAGTAAGAGTTCGTTAGCACTTCAATATGACTACACACATACGGTGAACCAACAGGACCATCTCAGTGGGATAAAGTCTGCGACACGGGTTTCTGTTTCTATGGCGACAACCAATCACCGATCTCCATTGATCCAAACAGGGTAGAAGGTCAGTGTGACCCCTCCAACAGACTGGGATACAACTTCATCAGCGTGGGCGGGAGGTTAGAAAATGATGGTAAGTTTTGACACATTCTATTATTTTGATGAAAAACATACCTTGTATGCATATCCGCAATAGGATAATGTTAACCGTGATATATGAAGTTTATGATACGTGCTATCATGCTCTTAAACCGATTCTTTCAAAGTGCTTTCACAAACCAGAACACGTCTTTGGACTTACTTATGAACAGAATAACTGTAATTTAAATATCTAAAAGTAGTGCTGAACGTTTTAAACACTAATGAAGTAATTTCATCTTTCATATTCAAATTATTGCAGGCTACTACCCGAAGTTAACATCGGAAGACGGGGACCTTCGTAAAGCTGTCCTGAGAGGGGTGCCGGGGATAGACTGGACGTCAACTTACCGTTTAGACTCGCTGCACATACACTTCGGGAGGAACGGCGACAGGAAGGGCAGTGAACACGTGGTCAGGGGGAGACGGTATGATGGAGAGGTGAGTAACGTGTAGGAGGGGCAGTGAACACATTGTCAGGGGGAGACGGTATGATGGGGAGGTGAGTAACCTGTAGGAGGGGAAGTGAACATATTGTGAGAGGGAGAAGGTATGATGGGGAGGTGAGTAACGTGTAGGAGAGGCAGTGAACATATGGTCAGGGGGAGACGGTATGGTTGAGAGGTGAGTAACGTGTAGGAGGGACAGGGAACACATGGTCAGGAGGAGACTGTATGATGCCAGGGGATGTGAGTTACGTGTAGGAGGGGCAGTGAACACATGTCAGGTGGAGACTGTATGATGCCAGGGGATGTGAGTTACGTGTAGGAGGGGCAGTGAACACATGTTAGGTGGAGACTGTATAATGCCAGGGGATGTGAGTAACCTGTAGGAGGGGCAGTGAACACATGTCAGGTGGAGACTGTATGATGCCAGGGGATGTGAGTAACGTGTAGGAGGGGCAGTGAACACATGTCAGGTGGAGACTTATGATGCCAGGGGATGTGAGTAACGTGTTGAAGGGGCAGTGAACACATGTTAGGTGGAGACTGTATGATGCCAGGGGATGTGAGTAACCTGTAGGAGGGGCAGTGAACACATGTCAGGTGGAGACTGTATGATGCCAGGGGATGTGAGTAACGTGTAGGAGGGGCAGTGAACACATGTCAGGTGGAGACTGTATGATGCCAGGGGATGTGAGTAACCTGTAGGAGGGGCAGTGAACACATGTCAGGTGGAGACTGTATGATGCCAGGGGATGTGAGTTACGTGTAGGAGGGGCAGTGAACACATGTTAGGTGGAGACTGTATGATGCCAGGGGATGTGAGTAACCTGTAGGAGGGGCAGTGAATACATGTCAGGTGGAGAATGTATGATGCCAGGGGATATGAGTAACGTGTAGGAGGGGCAGTGAACACATGTTAGGTGGAGACTGTATGATGCCAGGGGATGTGAGTAACGTGTTGGAGGGGCAGTGAACACATGTTAGGTGGAGACTGTATGATGCCAGGGGATGTGAGTAACCTGTAGGAGGGGCAGTGAACACATGTCAGGTGGAGACTGTATGATGCCAGGGGATGTGAGTAACGTGTAGGAGGGGCAGTGAACACATGTCAGGTGGAGACTGTATGATGCCAGGGGATATGAGTTACGTGTAGGAGGGGCAGTGAACACATGTTAGGTGGAGACTGTATGATGCCAGGGGATGTGAGTAACGTGTTGGAGGGGCAGTGAACACATGTTAGGTGGAGACTGTATGATGCCAGGGGATGTGAGTAACCTGTAGGAGGGGCAGTGAACACATGTCAGGTGGAGACTGTATGATGCCAGGGGATGTGAGTAACGTGTAGGAGGGGCAGTGAACACATGTCAGGTGGAGACTGTATGATGCCAGGGGATATGAGTTACGTGTAGGAGGGGCAGTGAACACATGTTAGGTGGAGACTGTATGATGCCAGGGGATGTGAGTAACCTGTAGGAGGGGCAGTGAACACATGTCAGGTGGAGACTGTATGATGCCAGGGGATGTGAGTAACGTGTAGGAGGGGCAGTGAACACATGTCAGGTGGAGACTGTATGATGCCAGGGGATATGAGTTACGTGTAGGAGGGGCAGTGAACACATGTTAGGTGGAGACTGTGTGATGCCAGGGGATGTGAGTAACGTGTTGGAGGGGCAGTGAACACATGTTAGGTGGAGACTGTATGATGCCAGGGGATGTGAGTAACCTGTAGGAGGGGCAGAGAACACATGTCAGATGGAGACTGTATGATGCCAGGGGATGTGAGTAACGTGTTTGAGGGGCAGTGAACACATGTTAGGTGGAGACTGTATGATGCCAGGGGATGTGAGTAACGTGTAGGAGGGGCAGTGAACACATGTTAGGTGGAGACTGTATGATGCCAGGGGATGTGAGTAACGTGTAGGAGGGGCAGTGAACAAGGAAGTATCACTGGAAGGTGAACGGGGCCAGTGAACTTCAAATACGTGTGAACATGTAAAGAAAAGAGTGGCTGTTGAGTTTGACGCTTGTTGGAATATGTTAATGCTCTGCCTGTAAGAAAGAAAGTTTCCGTTTAACGTCAGTTGAGAACATGGCAGTTCCATTATGGTCTGTGTTAAACAGGAACTGTTATGAGGTTATCGGACATGAAGGATGTGAAGAAGTTGAATTAAGTTTCCTGTAAAGAGAAGTTGACTAATATTACATTCATTTAAATGCTGAGTCAGACTTGTTTTTGACAAGCTTGGCTACATCATTTTGGGAAGTTTTCGACATATTCTCTCTCAGAAAAGAAACGCAACCTCTCAATATCTGACAATATCCCCTGAACAGAAAAAGTGACAGTCAATTAAAGATGAAATGACATATGGTCACTTTCGGATTCGTTGAAAAGGGGTTTCAATTTGACAATTGCTAGATTTTAAATTTTTGAAATCGACCCATAAATAACTTATATACGGCTTTTTTTTAAAAGTGCCCAATTAAGCCCCGGCGACCAGAATGAAAATGGGCGGGGGTGGTCACTGAAGCGTATCGGGCTGTGACGTACGTGAAGGAGCCTCTACATGGCCGCTAATCATAATTTAACGCGTTTTCCCCACTTTTAAACTGCTCATATAAGACAGAAAACTTCATCAAAACAACCCAAATTTTCGATAAACGGATTACTAAACTATTCAACTAGCGATTTTATATGGTTACAACAACCGGGGCGTGCTTTATTAGAGTGCATTCTGCGCTTTTGTATAGTATGTTTGTACCAATTAATCGCGGAACTAGAAGGGAAGGTATGACAGTTCAAGTGACACTGAAACAAGGGAAGAAGATTATCGCGGGAATCGGGTGAACAGAGATTAAGTAGCATCAATTGATCAAAGTATGTTGAATAATCGGCATGTTAATTTTGTTTTGTATGTATTAATAAATAAATATATATGGTAGGTATAACTTCATATACACTGAACGATTGACTGTTCAAACAAGCGAGACAACGTTGCAGATTTATAAATAACATTTTGTATTTAATATAAAAGATTACTGTATTTTAAGTTTGTCAATTAAAATATTCTATATATGATGTAACGGAATGCAAACCATTTTCACTTCACTTTCATGAATAAATAAATGAACTGTTTTGGTCAACAAGCTCAATGAAATTTACATGAAGATTGCTCTATTGTGCACGCTAAACATATACACAGATTGATATAGACAACGAACATTATCGAATAAAAGAATTATGTTACCAGAAGCATTTTAATGAACATATCGTTAATGAAAACGAAATGGTTTAATTAATAGTCTGATAGCTTTTATGTGTCACTTCTGCACATCAACACACAATTCTCAGTTTAGCGGACCATATAGATGTTTCTTCCAGATCAAAGGGGAGAAGTGTTGTTACAGCACATTAGTTTACGCAATTAAGAAGCTGAGTATGTGAGAAGGAAGGAGTGTAATTATGTTTGTACAGATAACAAGTTTACTGGACCGACTTAATTATATAACACAAGTCGGTGACCAGCATGTCATGTTTATTGCCAACGTCCTGTCTTGGTGACACACAATACACTTAACGCGACATTCAGTCTAGAAATTTCAGCCAATGAACATATCTCTATCAAGTTATCCAATAAAAACTCTTGTTTAAATCTAATGTACCAATGAAATTATTTTTAGTGTAAAATCATCATAACTATTTGGTTTTCTATCTTGCCATTTGCGAAAAGACTTTTGCTGAAAGAGGGTTATTATTTGACCATCTTCTGTTTCCAAGTACTGTCATTGATGGAATTATAGGTTAACATTTTGTGTCTAATGTGCATTTGGATATTCATATTGTCCTTTTGGATACGGTTATAAGGTAAGTTTCTTACATTAATTGACACTCTTGATGAATTGTCAATTTAATACGATGTTTATTTGATTATATTTGATTAACCACACATTTTATTGAAACCATTATCTTATAAACTATGAAATTCTGAATGTTTTGATGTGTAATAAGTGATAACTAAATCGTAAAAGGTAACATTGGGATGCGATGTTTTCGTAGGTGGATTCGTAGACGTATTATTCTTTTGATGTTTTAAAATATGTGGTGAGTTATTTTGATTTTTGTAATGTACAGTTAGTAAATTAGGTTGTCGGTTGATTAACGATGGTTAAAAACAGGATGTTGTGAAGTGCTTTTATTGTCGATGGCTCACAATAGGGTCTACTTCGCCGGCGTGCTTATCTCACGTTTGTTTTTTTATTTTAAACACAAACAATCTCTAACAAAAAATAACAACAACACCGACTATCTGATTTCGTTGTCTAAACTGTACTTCGTTCATATTATCATATCTTGGTTCATTTTGTCATCTTATATATCATTAGCATTGATTTATCCTATGTCTACGAACGTCTATGAATCCACCGTCTCTCACTAGTTATACCAATTATATTTGATTTGATATATATAACGATATTTTGGTGCATTTGTAAAGTGAAACTTGATAACTAACATTACTCGAACAGATTACACAGCAGAACAGCGATGTGGCATCATTGCAAAGCGTAGATATAACAGATTAACTGACCGATTCCCCAGTGTTTGCCATTGTAAATAGTAAGCGAATGTTTACACCCCGTCCCTTCACGTACGTCACTTCCGGTATCTTCCAACTCTCTAAGCCCCGCCCCATTTTTGGTTTGTTGGTCACGGGTGAAAAGCAGACGATGTTTTTGGGTGTTTTTAAGCCGCTCTAGTTTAATATAGGAACAACATATGGATTTATTTTTGGTTTCTTTTTGCACAAAATAGTCTGATGAACCAATTGCAGTTAAGAACTCAATAGAAAATAATTCAATTCAGCCTTCCTTTAAAGTTTTTTGTCATGTACTCTTAATATGGTCTCTTATGATTAGTAATAGCTCCAAAACCCAGCCTTTGTATTTTGTATTGGTGTTTGTCTCTGATTTGGTCTTCTTTATTTGTAAGCATGTTTATGTTCAATTTGTTCACAAAATCATATTTTGAGAAAAACACAGTAAGATTCCAGGGTTGTTTAAGAATTGAATGTCAGTGTGAGTGTTTGCACTGTGAAATGTCAAAGCGGGATTCAAACTCCCGTGAACGAGGCGAGTTTGCGGGCAAGTTCACGTGATATTTTGAATACCGCTTTGACATCGTTCATTTTACAGTGCAAACACACACACTGACATTCAACTCTTATAATTTCTTGCGTTATCTTTCGTCATACCCTGTTTGATGAAACCTGTTGCACTCATCATGCTGAGTGAAGCGTAATAAAATCTAATCTTTCAGGGACACGAGATCAGAGAATTAGAGTTGAATAACGTCACGGCATGGAGGCCGCCACTTGTCACTTCGTCAATATTATGTTAACAATAGCCAAATCCGAATCCCATTAGTTGATAATGGTTAGATTGTGAGTATTTGCTTATAGATTGCATAATTTGTATTCAGCCAGCGATCGTGAATGTCTTTCAGTTCTAGAATAGGCCTAGGCCTAGTGACAGTTATATGCGCGACCTTTCATTGAAATGATTTATTTATTTTAACACTTGGGAAGGTATTACGATATTGAAATTATGTTATTCAATCAAATAAGTCGGTATAAATGGTAACCGTTGGAAATTTGCTAACATAATCACGCTCAACCAGGAAAGAACGCTACAGTACCGTCGAACGTTCACACGACCCGAAAGCGTTCACACGAGTATGAACGATTTTTCAAGAGTTCATGGATAATGAGCCTCGAAATATTGATCACATGACCATGCTCTCAACCAACCAACGTTCGGGAATTCGTGTAAACTTCAAAATAATGAACGTCTCTACTGATGACAGAAGACTCATTTCAACTGCATTGTGATCAAATTATGTTTTGCACGCAAATTTCATGCATTTCCTCACAATTGCTGACAACAGTAACATTGTTTTTTGTTAAATTTGCGCGACAGAGCCATTAAAATTAACATATATATCATTCCAACATATATATACATAGTCTTTATATTAATTGCCGATATGAAAATACAAGGGACAATCTATATCCCTATGCCTTCTTTTTTTGATGAATGTATCAGTGAATTCACGATAATACCTTCAGTGTTGTTTTTCTTAAAATGTATGGTATGGTGCGAAGAGTTCGAAGGAAGGCCTGAACGCTAAGAGTGAAAGCAGATGACAGACTTTTGATGTAATAAAGAGAAGTAGGTTATATTTGATGTCACAGAATAGGAAGAATGCGTCCGTTGCTCACTGACCACGGTAGATGCATGACTGACACGAGTGGGTGTACACTGAATATCAACTCCTGTAGATGAAAGCTACCTGGTAGAATGTACACACCGATCATCGCGTATCTATTACCTGTAGGTTTCCATTTATAGTTCGAAATGAAATAACATTGTATAATGATTTCATCCCAGCTCCACCTAGTTCACGAGCGGGAGGGACCAGAAGGGGGAGTCACTCACGAGGCTGGACAGGCTGTGGTCGGAGTGTTTCTCTCGGTGAGTTCACACATATCCTGCTTTATCAGTGTATTTGTATCAGCTATACTACTACAATACCCTGATTCCTTGAGCCCAGTAACTCTGTTTATGAACATTGCCAGAAAACTATAATGACACAACTCAATGACAATTAAAGTGACATTCGGTGTTTTTTCAAATATTGTAGTAAACTTTGATCCGTTTCATATACATTGCTTTCAGTTCAAATAATTTCGCAAGATCCCAAAAAGTCAAATAAATTATTTGTATCCAATGAAAATCGAGCATCATCCTTAAACATGCGCAGAAACCGAAACTATATGAGCCGTGTGTTGCTGAAATGATAGCGGTCAAGTGTCACCACCATACTATCGAGCCCTGGAGGTGACATTTTGAAACTAGTTGTATTCAACACAGAACGCGTTCTCATGATGATTTCGACTGTCATTAACGTGTTCCCGAACGCTGCAATCTTCGTTGTTTGCATCTGTACGCTTTAACTTATGGTAGGTGGTTTTGTTGTGGTAAGAAGAAAAACACGGAATAAAAAGAAACGAACAGAGTTATACACTAAATGGTGACTATAAAACACGGCAATTATTACAAACGGAAATGGATCTTACTTTTTATGTGTGTGTGTGTGTGGGGGGGGGGGGGGGGGGGGGGGGGGATGAGGGGGAAGGGGTCGGGTCGAGGGGGGTGGGGGTCGGTTGGGGGTGGGGGGGGTGGTCCGGGGGGGGGGGGGGGGGGGGGTCGATTGAGGAGACATAGAGGTGTATTATAGAGACTGGAGGGGTGACTAATGGTGATTAAAATTCTCTGTTTCGTCTCACTTTATTGTAACTTATTATAAATATAAAATTATGATACCTTCTTCTGTAGTTTTTTGTTTATCTTACCGTTAATTTTTACTTCAAATAAGGGTCACAAGGGTCATGACGTAAAAAACCATTTTCAAATTCTTCTCCAGAACCAGTCACTCTAAAGAACTGAAATTTTATGTGTACTGCTTGGCCATACTTGGATGCTAAATTGTAGATTTGGTGACCCCTTGACCCGAAATAAGGCCTCACAGGTGATGACCAAAAACCATTGTTTTTCTTGTTAACAATGTTTTAGCTGAGATTGCCCAGATCGTCAACCCCTAGATAACAAGAAAAGCCTTTAAAAAGGCATGGCTGGAGGCATCTTGTTGAGGCTAAAATATATTATCAAAAGGATATGTATGTCATATATACATATAGCAAAATGAAGCCTGCATTATGGTCATTTTGGGGGGATAAAAGCTTTGATTACTAATCACACAATTAGTTATTCAATTCAAAAGTCGCAAATAATTTTGTTGTACCTCGATCATTTAAGTTGTGTACATGTATATGCTTTCCAATTTACATACATTATTTATTCATAAATAAAATAAAATTACATATAATCTATCATTTGAAAATGAAAGTGAACATTCAACTTCCCCGATTTATTTAAAAGCGCAACTCCCGGGTGCTTTTGCTCAAATTTTGAAGTAGGCCTATATTATGAATTTGATCAAACCGTTGTTGAGAGTTGTGTCATTGTTAGATTCAAGCAATAAGAATATGTAGGCCTATTTCCTGTGAAACAAGCAGTCAACCATTCGTTAAACATTTGCAAATTTAAAGTGTACCAATTCGATTGATTATGAAGCATATTCTGTTTATTTGTGGAAGGAAGGCATATGGATCTTTTTTAATACAAGGATAATGGCCCGGTGTCCTCATGCTTGGTGCCATCAGTTTGGACATAAATATGGTTCTATCCAATATGTGCTTATACATGTACAAGCTTCACTATCATTAATTCAATAACAGTACATTGAGTACAATTGTGTAAGTCTGATTGGCATTGAAAATATTGACTGTTTCGAAGGTTGGTGTGTTGATTGACAACCACTATTATCGTTTAGTATATGCTTGCTCCGCGCGTATAACATTAGCTTGTAAAGTTTCTTTGATTTCCGAAACTGCAGTGCGAAATAATGCACTTGAATTGGTACATGTCTGCTCATGGAGGTGTAAAATGACTTTGAATTGAAAAATCTTATGTATACTAACATTCAGACTCAGAATAACACAACGGTCGTTTCTATTTTAGATGTTTAGTCAAAATATCTTTTCGTAGAAAAAGGGGATAATTATTTCGGATAACCCACATGGTCACGTGGTTACACATTTGTTACAGCCGTGTTCGTTGGTCATATGCTTTTTCCAAAGTATGAAGAGGCCAAGCATGATTGGTCGAAAGTTTATTTTGAATATTCCAACGGTAATATAGCGTGAAATCCAACTGCGTATCAGGTTTTGAGACGGTTTGCGGATTCACATTCTCAAGATCTAAATACAACATAATTCTTCAACTCGTTCACGTTCAAAACATTTTGAACACGGTCCTACGAATTTTACTAATGTTTTGTTTACATCTGCTAAACAATTTATCAACCTGATTTTTAAAACACGATTTTTCAATTAGTTTCATGTTCTCAACTCCTATACCAAAAAAAACTACAACTCGTACCCATTCTACAACACAATTCTACAACTCTTTCACATTCTAAACATCTAAAACACACGTTCCCAACAACTAAAACACAATTCTACAATTACGTATACGTTCACGTTCCCAACATCTAAATCACAGTTGTACAACTCAGTCCACGTTCTCAACATCTAAAACACAGTTGTACAACTCAGTCCACGTTCTCAACATCTAAAACACAGTTGTACAACTCAGTCCACGTTCTCAACAACTAAAACACAGTTGTACAACTCAGTCCACGTTCTCAACAACTAAAACACAGTTGTACAACTCAGTCCATGTTCTCAACAACTAAAACACAGTTGTACAACTCAGTCCACGTTCTCAACATCTAAAACACAGTTCTACAACTCTGTCCATGTTCCCAACATCTAAAAGACAGTTCTACAACTCAGTCCACGTTCTCAACATCTAAAACACAGTTGTACAACTCTGTCCACGTTCTCAACATCTAAAAGACAGGTCTACAACTCAGTCCACGTTCTCAACAACTAAATCATAGTTCTACAACTCTGTCCACGTTCTCAACACTTAAAACATAGTTCTACAACTCAGTTCACGTTCTCAACATCTAAATCACAATTCTACAACTCAGTCCACGTTCCCAAGAACTAAAACACAATTCTACAACTCTAAAACACAGTTCTACAACTCACTCCACTTTCTAAAAAAAACTCAACACAATTCTTAAACTCGATCCACGTTCTCAACATCTAAAACACAATTCTGCAACTCGATTCACGCTCTCAACATCTAAAACTTAGTTCAACAACTCAGTCCACGTTCTCAACATCTAAATCACAATTCTACAACTCAGTTCACGTTCTCAACATCTAAATCACAATTCTACAACTCAGTTCACGTTCTCAACATCTAAATCACAATTCTAAAACTCAGTTCACGTTCTCAACATCTAAAACACAATTCTACAACTCAGTTCACGTTCTCAACATCTAAAACTTAGTTCAACAACTCAGTCCACGTTCTCAACATCTAAAACACAGTTCTACAACTTGATTCACTTTCTCAACATCTAAAACACAGTTCTTCAAATCAGTACACGTTCTCAACAACTGAAACACAGTTATTAAACTCAGTCCACGTTCTCAACAACTACAACACAGTTCTTCAACTCAGTCCACGTTCTCAACAACGACAACACAGTTCTACAACTCAGTTCACGTTCTCAACATCTAAAATACATCTACAACTCAGTCCACGTTCTCAACATCTAAAATACATCTACAACTCAGTCCACGTTCTCAAGAACTAAAACATAGTTCTACAACTCAGTTCACGTTCACAATAAAACACAGTTCCACAACTCAGTCCACGTTCTCAACATCTAAATCACAGTTCTACAACTCAGTTCACGTTCTCATCATCTAAAACACAATTCTACAACTCAGTCCACGTTCTCAACATCTAAATCACAATTCTACAACTCAGTCCACGTTCTCAAGAACTAAATCATAGTTCTACAACTCAGTTCACGTTCACAATATAACACAGTTCCACAACTCTGTCCACGTTCTCAACATCTAAATCACAATTCTACAACTCAGTTCACGTTCTCAACATCTAAATCACAATTCTACAACTCAGTCCACGTTCTCAACATCTAAATCACAATTCTACAACTCAGTCCACGTTCCCAAGAACTAAAACACAATTCTACAACTCTAAAACACAGTTCTACAACTCACTCCACTTTCTAAAAAACTCAACACAATTCTAAAACTCGATCCACGTTCTCAACATCTAAAACACAATTTTGCAACTCGATTCACGCTCTCAACATCTAAAACTTAGTTCAACAACTCAGTCCACGTTCTCAACATCTAAATCACAATTCTACAACTCAGTTCACGTTCTCAACATCTAAATCACAATTCTACAACTCAGTTCACGTTCTCAACATCTAAAACACAATTCTACAACTCAGTTCACGTTCTCAACATCTAAAACTTAGTTCAACAACTCAGTCCACGTTCTCAACATCTAAAACACAGTTCTACAACTTGATTCACTTTCTCAACATCTAAAACACAGTTCTTCAAATCAGTACACGTTCTCAACAACTGAAACAACGTTCTCAACAACTACAACACAGTTCTTCAACTCAGTCCACGTTCTCAACAACGACAACACAGTTCTACAACTCAGTTCACGTTCTCAACATCTAAAATACATCTACAACTCAGTCCACGTTCTCAAGAACTAAATCATAGTTCTACAACTCAGTTCACGTTCACAATAAAACACAGTTCCACAACTCAGTCCACGTTCTCAACATCTAAATCACAGTTCTACAACTCAGTTCACGTTCTCATCATCTAAAACACAATTCTACAACTCAGTCCACGTTCTCAACATCTAAATCACAATTCTACAACTCAGTCCACGTTCTCAAGAACTAAATCATAGTTCTACAACTCAGTTCACGTTCACAATATAACACAGTTCCTCAACTCTGTCCACGTTCTCAACATCTAAATCACAATTCTACAACTCAGTTCATGTTCTCAACATCTAAATCACAATTCTACAACTCAGTCCACGTTCTCAACATCTAAAACACAATTCTACAACTCAGTTCACGTTCTCAACATCTAAATCACAATTCTACAACTCAGTTCACGTTCTCAACATCTAAAACACAATTCTACAACTCAGTCCACGTTCTCAACATCTAAATCACAATTCTACAACTCAGTCCACGTTCTCAACATCTAAAACACAATTCTACAACTCAGTTCACGTTCTCAACATCTAAAAAATATTCTACAACTCAGTTAACGTTCTCAACATCTAAAACTTAGTTCAACAAGTCAGTCCACGTTCTCAACATCTAAAACACAGTTCTACAACTTGATTAACTTTCTCAACATCTAAAACACAGTTCTTCAAATCAGTACACGTTCTCAACAACTGAAACACAGTTATTCAACTCAGTCCACGTTCTCAGCAACTACAACACAGTTCTTCAACTCAGTCCACGTTCTCAACAACGACAACACAGTTCTACAACTCAGTTCACGTTCTCAACATCTAAAATACATCTACAACTCAGTCCACGTTCTCAACATCTAAAATACATCTACAACTCAGTCCACGTTCTCAAGAACTAAATCATAGTTCTACAACTCAGTTCACGTTCACAATAAAACACAGTTCCACAACTCAGTCCACGTTCTCAACATCTAAATCACAGTTCTACAACTCAGTTCACGTTCTCATCATCTAAAACACAATTCTACAACTCAGTCCACGTTCTCAACATCTAAATCACAATTCTACAACTCAGTCCACGTTCTCAAGAACTAAATCATAGTTCTACAACTCAGTTAACGTTCACAATATAACACAGTTCCTCAACTCTGTCCACGTTCTCAACATCTAAATCACAATTCTACAACTCAGTTCATGTTCTCAACATCTAAATCACAATTCTACAACTCAGTCCACGTTCTCAACATCTAAAACACAATTCTACAACTCAGTTCACGTTCTCAACATCTAAATCACAATTCTACAACTCAGTTCACGTTCTCAACATCTAAAACACAATTCTACAACTCAGTCCACGTTCTCAACATCTAAATCACAATTCTACAACTCAGTCCACGTTCTCAACATCTAAAACACAATTCTACAACTCAGTTCACGTTCTCAACATCTAAACAATATTCTACAACTCAGTTAACGTTCTCAACATCTAAAACTTAGTTCAACAAGTCAGTCCACGTTCTCAACATCTAAAACACAGTTCTACAACTTGATTAACTTTCTCAACATCTAAAACACAGTTCTTCAAATCAGTACACGTTCTCAACAACTGAAACACAGTTATTCAACTCAGTCCACGTTCTCAGCAACTACAACACAGTTCTTCAACTCAGTCCACGTTCTCAACAACGACAACACAGTTCTACAACTCAGTTCACGTTCTCAACATCTAAAATACATCTACAACTCAGTCCACGTTCTCAACATCTAAAATACATCTACAACTCAGTCCACGTTCTCAAGAACTAAATCATAGTTCTACAACTCAGTTCACGTTCACAATAAAACACAGTTCCACAACTCAGTCCACGTTCTCAACATCTAAATCACAGTTCTACAACTCAGTTCACGTTCTCATCATCTAAAACACAATTCTACAACTCAGTCCACGTTCTCAACATCTAAATCTAAATTCTACAACTCAGTCCACGTTCTCAAGAACTAAATCATAGTTCTACAACTCAGTTCACGTTCACAATATAACACAGTTCCACAACTCTGTCCACGTTCTCAACATCTAAATCACAATTCTACAACTCAGTTCACGTTCTCAACATCTAAATCACAATTCTACAACTCAGTCCACGTTCTCAACATCTAAATCACAATTCTACAACTCAGTCCACGTTCCCAACATCTAAAACACAATTCTACAACTCTAAAACACAGTTCTACAACTCACTCCACTTTCTAAAAAACTCAACACAATTCTAAAACTCGATCCACGTTCTCAACATCTAAAACACAATTCTGCAATTCGATTCACGCTCTCAACATCTAAAACTTAGTTCAACAACTCAGTCCACGTTCTCAACATCTAAATCACAATTCTACAACTCAGTTCACGTTCTCAACATCTAAATCACAATTCTACAACTCAGTTCACGTTCTCAACATCTAAATCACAATTCTACAACTCAGTTCACGTTCTCAACATCTAAAACACAATTCTACAACTCAGTTCACGTTCTCAACATCTAAAACTTATTTCAACAACTCAGTCCACGTTCTCAACATCTAAAACACAGTTCTACAACTTGATTCACTTTCTCAACATCTAAAACACAGTTCTTCAAATCAGTACACGTTCTCAACAACTGAAACACAGTTATTAAACTCAGTCCACGTTCTCAACAACTACAACACAGTTCTTCAACTCAGTCCACGTTCTCAACAACGACAACACAGTTCTACAACTCAGTTCACGTTCTCAACATCTAAAATACATCTACAACTCAGTTCACGTTCTCAACATCTAAAACTTAGTTCAACAACTCAGTCCACGTTCTCAACATCTAAAACACAGTTCTACAACTTGATTCACTTTCTCAACATCTAAAACACAGTTCTTCAAATCAGTACACGTTCTCAACAACTGAAACACAGTTATTAAACTCAGTCAACGTTCTCAACAACTACTGAAACACAGTTCTTCAACTCAGTCAACGTTCTCAACAACGACATCACAGTTCTACAACTCAGTTCACGTTCTCAACATCTAAAATACATCTACAACTCAGTCCACGTTCTCAACATCTAAAATACATCTACAACTCAGTCCACGTTCTCAAGAACTAAATCATAGTTCTACAACTCAGTTCACGTTCACAATAAAACACAGTTCCACAACTACAACTCAGTTCACGTTCTCATCATCTAAAACACAATTCTACAACTCAGTCCACGTTCTCAACATCTAAATCACAATTCTACAACTCAGTCCACGTTCTCAAGAACTAAATCATAGTTCTACAACTCAGTTCACGTTCACAATATAACACAGTTCCACAACTCTGTCCACGTTCTCAACATCTAAATCACAATTCTACAACTCAGTTCACGTTCTCAACATCTAAATCACAATTCTACAACTCAGTCCACGTTCTCAACATCTAAATCACAATTCTACAACTCAGTCCACGTTCCCAAGAACTAAAACACAATTCTACAACTCTAAAACACAGTTCTACAACTCACTCCACTTTCTAAAAAACTCAACACAATTCTAAAACTCGATCCACGTTCTCAACATCTAAAACACAATTTTGCAACTCGATTCACGCTCTCAACATCTAAAACTTAGTTCAACAACTCAGTCCACGTTCTCAACATCTAAATCACAATTCTACAACTCGGTTCACGTTCTCAACATCTAAATCACAATTCTACAACTCAGTTCACGTTCTCAACATCTAAATCACAATTCTACAACTCAGTTCACGTTCTCAACATCTCAAACACAATTCTACAACTCAGTTCACGTTCTCAACATCTAAAACTTAGTTCAACAACTCAGTCCACGTTCTCAACATCTAAAACACAGTTCTACAACTTGATTCACTTTCTCAACATCTAAAACACAGTTCTTCAAATCAGTACACGTTCTCAACAACTGAAACACAGTTATTAAACTCAGTCCACGTTCTCAACAACTACAACACAGTTCTTCAACTCAGTCCACGTTCTCAACAACGACAACACAGTTCTACAACTCAGTTCACGTTCTCAACATCTAAAATACATCTACAACTCAGTCCACGTTCTCAACATCTAAAATACATCTACAACTCAGTCCACGTTCTCAAGAACTAAATCATAGTTCTACAACTCAGTTCACGTTCACAATAAAACACAGTTCCACAACTCAGTCCACGTTCTCAACATCTAAATCACAGTTCTACAACTCAGTTCACGTTCTCATCATCTAAAACACAATTCTACAACTCAGTCCACGTTCTCAACATCTAAATCACAATTCTACAACTCAGTCCACGTTCTCAAGAACTAAATCATAGTTCTACAACTCAGTTAACGTTCACAATATAACACAGTTCCTCAACTCTGTCCACGTTCTCAACATCTAAATCACAATTCTACAACTCAGTTCATGTTCTCAACATCTAAATCACAATTCTACAACTCAGTCCACGTTCTCAACATCTAAAACACAATTCTACAACTCAGTTCACGTTCTCAACATCTAAATCACAATTCTACAACTCAGTTCACGTTCTCAACATCTAAAACACAATTCTACAACTCAGTCCACGTTCTCAACATCTAAATCACAATTCTACAACTCAGTCCACGTTCTCAACATCTAAAACACAATTCTACAACTCAGTTCACGTTCTCAACATCTAAAAAATATTCTACAACTCAGTTAACGTTCTCAACATCTAAAACTTAGTTCAACAAGTCAGTCCACGTTCTCAACATCTAAAACACAGTTCTACAACTTGATTAACTTTCTCAACATCTAAAACACAGTTCTTCAAATCAGTACACGTTCTCAACAACTGAAACACAGTTATTCAACTCAGTCCACGTTCTCAGCAACTACAACACAGTTCTTCAACTCAGTCCACGTTCTCAACAACGACAACACAGTTCTACAACTCAGTTCACGTTCTCAACATCTAAAATACATCTACAACTCAGTCCACGTTCTCAAGAACTAAATCATAGTTCCACAACTCTGTCCACGTTCTCAACATCTAAATCACAATTCTACAACTCAGTCCACGTTCTCAACATCTAAATCACAATTCTACAACTCAGTCCACGTTCTCAACATCTAAATCACAATTCTACAACTCAGTTCACGTTCTCATCATCTAAAACACAATTCTACAACTCAGTCCACGTTTTCAACATCTAAATCACAATTCTACAACCCAATCCACGTTCTCAAGAACTAAATCATAGTTCTACAACTCAGTTCACGTTCACAATAAAACACAGTTCCACAACTCTGTCCACGTTCTCAACATCTAAATCACAATTCTACAACTCAGTTCACGTTCTCACCATCTAAATCACAATTCTACAACTCAGTTCACGTTCTCAACATATAAATCACAATTCTACAACTCAGTCCACGTTCTCAAGAACTAAATCATAGTTCTACAACTCAGTTCACGTTCACAATAAAACACAGTTCCACAACTCTGTCCACGTTCTCACCATCTAAATCACAATTCTACAACTCAGTCCACGTTCTCAACATCTAAATCACAATTATACAACTCAGTTCACGTTCTCATCATCTAAAACACAATTCTACAACTCAGTTCACGTTCTCACCATCTAAATCACAATTCTGCAACTCGATTCACGCTCTCAACATCTAAAACTTAGTTCAACAACTCAGTCCACGTTCTCAACATCTAAATCACAATTCTACAACTCAGTTCACGTTCTCAACATCTAAATCACAATTCTACAACTCAGTTCACGTTCTCAACATCTAAATCACAATTCTACAACTCAGTCCACGTTCTCAACATCTAAAATACAATTCTACAACTCAGTTCACGTTCTCAACATCTAAATCACAATTCTACAACTCAGTTCACGTTCTCAACATCTAAAACACAATTCTACAACTCAGTCCACGTTCTCAACATCTAAATCACAATTCTACAACTCAGTCCACGTTCTCAACATCTAAAACACAATTCTACAACTCAGTTCACGTTCTCAACATCTAAAACACAATTCTACAACTCAGTTCACGTTCTCAACATCTAAAATACATCTACAACTCAGTCCACGTTCTCAAGAACTAAATCATAGTTCTACAACTCAGTTCACGTTCACAATAAAACACAGTTCAACAACTCTGTCCACGTTCTCAACATCTAATCACAATTCTACAACTCAGTCCACGTTCTCAACATCTAAATCACAATTCTACAACTCAGTCCACGTTCTCAACATCTTAAACACAGTTGTACAACTCAGTCCACGTTCTCAACATCTAAAACACAGTTGTACAACTCAGATCACGTTCTCAACATCTAAAACACAGTTGTACAACTCGGTCCACGTTCTCAACATCTAAAACACAGTTGTACAACTCAGTCCACGTTCTCAACATCTAAAACACAGTTCTTCAACTCAGTCCACGTTCTCAACATCTAAAACACAGTTTAACAACTCAGTTCACGTTCTCAACATCTAAATCACAATTCTACAACTCAGTTCACATTCTCAATATCTAAATCACAATTCTACAACTCAGTTCAACTTTCAACAAATAAGGGATGTAGTTGTCCGTTTTCTTCAACACTTTCGCAGGCTTCTGAATTGTGAATTGAGATGAGAAATGTACTCACGGTTTGGTATTACAACTGAAACACAGTTCTACAACTTGATCCAAGTTCTCAAAATCTACAACTCGTATTTCATCAGCAACCCAGTTCTGCAACTTCGTCCAAGTTATTAACATATGACACAATTCCACCACCCAATCCATGTGCTAAAAATCAACTAGACATGTCGATACCTCGTTGAACGTTCTAAACATGTTCAAGGCAGTTCTGCAACTAGCTCCAAGCCTTCAACAAAGACATGTATAATATATTTTACAACTCGATCAACAAACATGTACAACACAGTTCTGAAACTAGTCCTAAGCTATCAACAACTGAACCACGTTCTCAACATCTACAACTCAAAATACAAGTCGTTTCAACGTTCTCGACATCTACAATACAGTTCTACAACTTAGTCCAAGTTCACAAATACCTACATCACAGTTTTACAACTCGATCGACATTCTTAACATTTACCAAACAAATATACAATTCATTGTATGTTCTCAACAACTACTACACCATTCCGTAACCCGATCCATGTTCTCAACATTTAGAGCACAGTTTAAAAACTCCACGTTATCAATATATACAGTAAAGTGCTACAACTCGGTCGATATACACAACATTTACAATACAGTTCTGGAACTAGTTCCAAGTTCCCAACATCTACAACACTGTTTACAAGCCATTGCATGTTATCAACATATACAACACAAGTTTACAACCTAGTCAAAGTTATTAACATGTACAACATTGTTAGACAACTACATCCATCTTCTCTACATCTAAAACACAATTCGACAAATCATTCAAAATTCTCATCATGTATCTCATCATTTATAAAACAAATTTTACAAGTCGTTTCCAAAGTTTCTAAAACTCAAACTAAAAGTACTCGGCATCAACAAGAACAATTGTTCAACTCAGTCAAATTTACAATATCCAACTGTTCAAACTCAATCTTATTTATCATTATCTGTAACATACTTGTACAACTCAGTCGAAATTCCCAATGTTAATCACATTTCAACAAATACTTCCAAGTTCTTAACACACACAATTATACAACTCGTTCTGCGTTCTACAAACCAAGGACATTGTTCAACAACTTCATCCAAGTTATCAACATCGACAAAATAAGTTTACAACTCGATCCACGTTATCAACAACTGCAGCACAATTCTTCAACTCGCTCAGGTTCTCAACATCTACAACAATGTTCTACAACTCGATCCACTCGTTCAACACACCAGACAATTAAAACTACTACGTTATGCATCTATATAAGCTATCAGCAACTGAAAGTCTGTTCTACAACTCGATCCACGTTATTAGCATCTAGAACATTATTTACAAGTCGTTCCATGAGTTCACACTATTCGCCAAGTCTCAACATTTACAACGCAGTGCTGCAACTAGTTTCAAATTTTCAAAATCTAAAACAGTTCTTCAACTCAATCCACCTTCTCAGCTTCTGCAACACAGTTATACAATATGCACATATGCAATATGGCTTATGGTAGTAATATACACACGTGAGTAAATTTACTATCTTTTCATACATGTACGTTTTTAAGGTATGCCTAAGCAAATGTGCTCCCGACTCTTTTAATATGTGAATAGAGAGTTCATAAATCATGCCAATTAATATCTATTAGATGTAAACTCAATATAATTATGACATTAATTTATACATGTCAACATTGGTTTGACTACATCGCCCTAATTATAATGAACATCGGATAGTCAGATAATCCTATATAACATTTTTAAAAATTAACAGTTTCTAAAGTTCTCCAATATATTTGCTCCACCTGTGTGAAGTCACTATGACTGTATACGACGAACTTTTACTAGAATAGTGAAAATACCACAATTACTCACGGCAGTAATCATTTGCACTTGCCCATGACAGGATGCAACTTTGCTTAAGGATGTGCAAAATCTGCTTACGGTAGTATAATTTGCATATATGCAAATGCGTTTGTACGGCAACATTTGCTCATGTCAGCAAACTTGCATATATGCAACGATTTACTCATTTGAAAACTCTCGCCGTATAAACGTTAGATATTCTCCAATCACCTTTCAGTCTGTAACATTAATATCCTTCGCGTAAGATATTTTTGAAATAATGTATTATTTTATTTTACCAAAAGTATGTACACGGTAATACTATTTAAACAATTGTTCAAAAACGGAATCACCGCTCTGAAACCAGTTTCCGAGCTGTTGAAACAAAATGGAAGTTCCATATGCAAAATGGTCAAAATACAATTAATTGGGTATAAGAACAAAGTAGAACAATAATACCTGTAATATATAAAAAGTATTAACACTATTTGACACTATGTAGAATTAGTTTGAGCTTGAGTTTTGTTTTCTCGCTTACAGTCATTAGTTTAAGATAAGCAGAAGATATCAACGTTTTACAAATAACTATTTCATAACAAAACAACTTGGTATAAATTATTTCTGAATTCCATTGAACTCATAAAAAGATTAATTAAGTGTGTTTTATGTAACTGCAGCCGAGTTCCAAATCAGCTTCATCGTCAGGTACATTTCATTATTTTATCTTCAGACTTCAGTGATACTTAACCTTTCAATAGTTTTCATATGAATTTACGAAACGGGATTTGCTGAAGCCGAAGCCAGTATTGAGATAATATTTCATAAAGAGACAGTTCAAACGCATCCAGCTCTGTCAATGTCTCAACTGCTCGATCAGCGAACTATAACGACTTCCCGGTGTTGGAAGTTGTCTACGAAGCCAAGGGAAAGAGAGAGACATAATCGTCCAACCATATTTGAAAAGTGTCAAATACATTGAAACTTTATTTCTAATCTCTCATATCCTGTGTTTTTATGTTAAAACCTCTTCAAATCAGTGTTGGTTAATTCAACATTCACAAGAATAATTAGAAGATATACCTACTGTGCATAACACTCATACACTTTTACTGGATTAATAGGAATATATTTAAACTTGAAATTGAACGCGTTGCTCCGAAACGCATTATTTAGGAACAGTTCCTTGGACACAGCCATACATGTACATAAAAAAGTAAAACAGTTGAAAACCCAAAAGGCGGGTTAATTTTATGCGTATTGTTCCACAAAAGTAGATTATTTAAGCTAGGCTTTACAGGTTTTAGTTCTTGTCCCGGAACGAAATTTAAAGTTTTGTTTTCATGGAAAAGGCAAAGCTTAAATCACGAAGAATCTCAATCGGCACATCTACACTCCTTGCTTTTCTTATTCAACATCAACAAACATCAACGATCACACCCCCGCCAACTGGGAACAGTCTTAAATAAACTGAACAATGATTATAAAGCTTTATACTTACAATAACCGTTAATTACTTACATTTTTGGGCTAGATATTTATGTATAAACTATACCAATCATTATTAACAAATCCACGCTACACCATAGTATTGTTCCACTAAAGATGCATTGATCTCAGCCTTACGCTTGTCCAACACTGTTCTGGAGGCAAATTGTAAAATTTAATAGAATTTTCAAGAAATCATAAGTTATAAACAAAATTTTAAAAATCAAAGTCATATTCAAACATGATTCATCCACACGTCAACTAAGCCTTACCATTTTCTTTATTTCTGGTCCGGAAACAAAATTGTTTTATTTCCATGGAAACGGCAATAAATACAATTCCAAAGAAGTTGAAAAACCTCAAGGCCCATCATCAACACATGATGAATGTTCCACATACAAATTTCCATTGAATAAGGCCTAAGTGTTTTTGAGTTCTAGGAAACCAAATTGTAATGGAAACTATATACTCCAAATAAGTTGGAAACCCCCAAAGCCACATTCTCACATGACTGTTCCCCATATCACGTATCATCGAGGTAAGGCCCAACAGATTTTGATTTCTGGCCCGGAAAGGAACCAGGACGCACGGACGAACTGACGAACGGACGAACGGCTAATTGGACGGATTCACGGACGGACGGATGACATTTCTATATCCTAGTCAACTTCGTTGTTGCAGGGTATTAAACAAAATTACAGCGTACTTTAGGGAATAATCAAGTATGTAAATTGCAAATACATACTTCTTTACACAATATTCTTTAATAAAAAAATTATTAGCACAGGCAGTATATGAATGACAAAAGTTGACAATTGCAGGCAGTAATACTAACAATGTTGCAGTTTGGCAATATGTCACCTGTCTGCTGAATAATGCCTGACAGCTAGAAATGTTGCGTGTGCGATAAAACTTTTTGTCCGTGGATTTCATCTTCATGAAATGTTACACATGTTCACACCGATACAACTCGGGCAACTTTCGAACAACTCATTCCAGGATTCGGAACTTGTGTTCGAGTTGTTGAAAAGTTGCATGCGATTATGTTTGACATCCGTTCGAAGTGCATTATTGTTTGAGTTTCTTATATTTTCAATAAAGAGTCACACATCTTAATTGTGTTGATCAGCTCAAACGACAACAACAGGACATGAAGGTGACAAGTCAAGCCTTTATCTTTCTACAATCAGTTCAGGTTGAACGACTATCTTTTTTTTGGGCATTCGTTAACAAAAATGATGATCTTTTGTGTTTGGCAATTACTTTGAACAGCTATTTCTTTTGTTAAAAACATTTCCTCCCGCGGATAGTCTCCCCCCCCCCCCCCCCCCCCCCCCCCCTATACTTGTTTTATTTTGTTTAAATTCGCGATTGATAGAACGCGTTCCCTGTTTCACACAACGAGTTCAGGCAAGAGAGATCGCTTACATCTTCTCTGTTTCAGTTATCGTGAAGGCAATTTAGTCAAATTCAATAATTCTAAAAGCATGCCTTATTTATAGTTTTAAAGTATCAATGTCTCGACAAAACGTGTATGTTAGTTGTATGTATACTGTAGTATATTACTGAGTTCTCTTAATTGGGAAGTGGACATTATATGTAACTAGTTCCAGTTTTCTCGCAACACGTTCACCAGTTGTACAACTCGTCCCAGCCTCCCACAACACGTTCACCAGTTGTACAACTCGTGCCGGCCTCCCGCAACACGTTCACCAGTTATGGAACTAGTTCCAGCTTTCTCGTACACGTTCAACAGTTGCTATCTCGCAACACGTTCTGACGGTTCACCAGGTGTAGAACTAGTTCCAGCTTTCTCACATCACGTTCGCCAGTTTTAGAACTTGTTCCATCTTTTTCCCCCCTTTTTCATGGGTACAACGATATTTGTTGTGATAACTCCGTGTATATTGTAGCCATCTTAGATGTGTAATACCTGTTGTTCTGTATATAATTATAAATTAGCCTGTTCTGTAAGTTATTCCGATATATCCACCTTGATATCCTGTTCTCATTTTGGATGACAATTGAGCTTTTAATAATAAAAAAATGAAATAAATGGCTGTTGTATTTTTACACAGTTTGATTTTCGCCAGTTGTAGAACTGGTTCCACCATTCGTCGAATAATGTGTTCGTCGGATCATCAGCTGTAGGCACCTATCTCGCAACGCACTCTCGTGTTATATTGGAAGTTTAAATCCAATTTTAGATGCTCTAAATTACATCAAAATACGTGATTATCCGGTTGTCTAATCAAGTGTCAAGTATATACCCGCATATAACTATATAAAAATATCACTCCGCATAATAGTCAGAAATTCTAAAACTTCTTATGTTTTTTAACATTCTCAAAATGAAAATAAATTCCACCACAGGTGACCTATCAATGACTAATCAAAATTGTTCATCAGAAGTAAAACATTGATAACAAGCGGACAGAGTCAACTTTATCCCTGTCAAGTGGGAAAAGTGGGGGAAAAAAACATTAAATTCGAAAAATTTTAAAAATTAATTTCCAAAGAAGTCGAACACTCTAAAAAGCCAACCTACACATGATCACTGTTCAACATACCAAGTTTCATTGAACTAGGCCTAACAGTTTTCAATTTCTGGTTCGGGAACGGATTATTTACGAATGTTTCCATGGAGATGAGGTGAGGTGAGGTGAGTTGGGGTTTAACGCCGCTTTCAAGATTATTTCACTTATATCACGGCTGCTAGTATTATGGCAGGGAGAAAGCCCGCAACGCCATGTGGCTATGCATTGCGGTGAAACCTGCGAGCAGCGGCTGGAACTAGCGAACCATGGGTGGTACTGCACTGAAATTCAATGCAGCATTCCACCCAAACCTTACTGCGTGTAGAACAGTTCTCTACTGCAGACAAAGTTGCCGTGCCCCTGGCGGGATTCGAACCCCGGACCTCTTGATCCGAAGCCGAACGCGCTAACCACTGCGCTATCCCGCCCCCTGTTTCCATGGAAAGGGAAAAAATAAATTCTAAAGAAGTTGAAAACCCCAATCTACAGATAATGACTGCTCCCCGGATCAAGTTCCATTGAGCTATGCCTTACAGTTTTTTTCGGAAACAAAACCCGGACGCACTTTCGGACAGACAGCGGGTAGACGTACGGAGGTCATTGTTATATATACCCCGACAACTTGTGGCGGGGGAATAATTATGTCTGCAGTTCATGTTCTCGCACATCGTTCGCCAGTTGCAGAACTAGTTCCAGCTTTCTCGTAATACGTTCGCTAGTTGTAGAACTAGTTCGAGTTTTGTCGCAATACGTTCGCCAGTTGTAGATCTAGTTCCAGCTTTCTTGCAACACGTACGCAAGTTTTGGTTCTGGTATTACTGTATTCGTCAATTGGGTCCACCTTTCTCGCTACGCCCTCTCAGGTTATGTGTGAAGTGTGAATATGTTTTAGATGTATTGAATAATATTTAAAATACGTGAATACCATTACGAACATGGACATTCAAATGATAGAGTGAAAGCATAGATAAGACAATGTCAAATAGATATCCACCAACATAATAGTTTAGACATCTGAAAACTTCTCATGTTTTCCAAATATTCTTAAAATGAAAGCAAATCCCACTTCAGTTTGCAAAGTGTACAGGTCAATGATGAACAGACAACATTTTACTGAAAGTAGAACTTGGATAGTAATGCAGTTCAGATCACACTGATACAACGCGGGCAAGTTTCTTAGTTGTTAAAAAGTTAGTGAAAATCGTTAGAGAATATAGTCAAACATTATAGATATCGAAAAACATTTTTATTTAAATATTGTTAACAAAGTTTTAAACCTGTTATGAGACAAGAGTATATTGGACAACTATTTAATATTATAGTTACTCAAGTTTCCCGAACTGTTTCCACATCTAAGTCGCTTTCGTCAACTTTCTTCAACTGCCCTGAGAACTAGTTCCCCAGCACATGAAGGAATGCATACATGTACTAGTTTTCATGAAGTTCGTGATTACCAGGAGGTTTTAAAGCCGCTCAGATAATCATACCAGCTCACTGTGATAACAGTTGAAACATAAATGGCAGCGTTCACACGGATCCAACTCGAACAACTTTTCAACAACTCGATCAGAGCTCCAGATCAACTTCCCGAGTTGTACGCAAGTTCCATGTAGCAACAAACAAATGAAACACCAGATCGAGGTATATCGAAACTGTGTTATGTCAACTAGTTACTTTAAATAGAAACATACTCGTTTATTGCACCTGCGATTTTCAAACGATCACAAATCAACAACTAGTTCAAGCTTCGGAGAACTAGTTCAATTTTTCCTGAACGTGTTCTGAATTTCTAGAACGTGTTCGCGTTCAGATTGTGTTCAACCGGTAAGTGAAACATTGAAGTCTTTCCGGGTTTCACAACTAGAACCAATGTTTTGATAATAGGTACTTTACGATACAAATAAAAAATATATATTGTTGATTAATTCATGATTATTATTGTTTCACTGTTGTTTGTTGATAAAGATTGTTTGTCTTTCAAAATCACCAACGCGATCTTACTCTACAACGCGTTCCAAGCTCTCATGAACTAGTTCAGGCTTCCTATAGAACTAGTTCCATATTTTCCGTCAAACACATGATAATGTTTGCTATTATTGGTTGTAAATGTTATCGGAAGATGATCACACATTTTCTGCTTTAATTATTTCATTGCATGACTGATTATCAATGTCAAATATTAAAAACGATAAGTAATTTTCTGAGAACACCTCGTCTATTTGAGTTGTTATTAAGTTTTTAATTAACTATTTAAAACAGTTATATATATTTTAACTGTATCTAATTAACTAAGTAATGTGCACTAGATATTGCCTTGAAAATGTTTCTGATTCATTCAATACGATTTTCTGAAATATATTTCACCGACATAAGAAACACGAGTAATAAAGCAGTAATAAAGGAAGACTACTTTTGAGATAACCTTATCTGTTCAACACACACAGTTACAAGGGGGTACCAATTGCAGACCAATGATGTAGGGGCGGGATAGCGCAGTGGTTAGCGCGTTCTGCTTCGGATAAAGAGGTCTGGGGTTCGAATCCCGCCAGAGGCACGGAAACTTTGTCTGCAGTAGAGAACTGGGGCTCCTTTCACAAAGCAACCTTAACTCCCATACTTAACTTTACACTAAGGTTACCGTAGTGACTTACGATCACCATTGTGCTTTGTGAAAGGATGCCTTATTCTACGCGCAGTAAGGTTTGGATGCTACACTGAATTTCAGCGTAGTTCCAGCCGATGCTCGCAGGTTTCACCGCAATGCATAGCCACGTGGCGTTTCGGGCTTTCTCCCTGCCGTAATACTAGCAGCCGCGATATAAGTGAAATATTCTTGATTCTTGAGTTAAACCCCAACTCACCTCACAAATAATGCAGTCTACAACGCAGAGGTAACTAAAGAATATCAGTTAATAAAACAGACAAAAAGGCGTCGAATAAACTCTAATGTAACCTAATCAAGATGTAAGGGGTTCGAATCCCTTCAGGGGCTCATCAGCATTGTCCACTGTATAAAACTGTTCTATATGCAGAAAGGTTTGGCAGCAACTCTACACTGAATTACAGCGCAGTACCACCGCAGTTTCACCTGCGCAGTTAGAATGGTATAATTTGCAAACTTTCTTCCTGCAGTAATTCTAGCGGCCGTGATATGAGTGAAATACTGAAATACTGAAATCATGAAGCTGAATATAGATATATACATGCAAGCATAACACACTTTTTTTTATAGATTAATTGATAAAGTTTCCTCTTAAAGGTTTATGAAACAAACTAATTTCACATCCATTTGCAATTAAAAGTTGGCAATGTCAACAATTTGTCGAATCTATGTTATCGGCACCAAAATGACAACAAATGAAACTTCTGATAAAAAGCTATTTTAACAACCACTTTTGAAGCCACAGTACCCTGAAAATCAAACTGATGCAACTCAATAAAATTTTCAACAAGGCGGGCAGTACTCTGGAAATAATTCCCGATTTTTTAAAAGTATATTTGGGATAAAGCTATCATTTTACACATCATACTTAGGATACTTGCACATACTTGGATTTATTTTACATCAAAACAAACTTGACAAGCATTGTTCATGCAGCTAAGATTAAGTCTCTATACCAATAATCTACAACATGATCAAACAACGTGATCAGACCCTACAACGCGTTCTAGCTTGTGACAACTAGTTCAAGCTTTGTTGAACGCGTTCGCCAGTTGTAGAACTAGTTCAAGATTTGTCGCAACACGTTCGCCGGATTGATGAACTCGTTCAAGTCATGCAGAACGTGTTCCGACTTTCGACAACTCGTTCGTCTAACATGCATAACTGAGTTTACTCTTGTCCTGTTTGATTACAAAGATATCCAGTCTTTAATGTGTTTGTTTATGCTCAATTATTCAGGCATTGTTTTTATTCAAAGTCTACAAACAGCGTGTTTGATAAAATCGAACTGACCAACACAATTCAAGTCTTCATCAACACGATTTTAAAGTAACATCCCAAGTACTGGAACCTGATTTTATCTTTTCCAACACATAATAATAACAACAAATTCTGTCAACTCCTAAAGTCACGCCACTAACAGAACGCGTTGTTACTTTGGACAAGTAGTTCGCCCAATTCTCTGGCATTTAAGATGAATATTTACAACCTCATTATTGTACTGTTTTTAATTTCATTCATCAAAGATCTTTGTATCGTAAATGTCCCATAATGATACATGTCTTCGTGGTGAAAACTACAACAAGCCCAGTGACAACTCGTTCCATGTTCTCAGCAACTGATTCATATTGCCGAACTAGTTCGCTACCTCTCGCAACTTGTTTACCAGTTGTAGAGTCCGGGGCGAAGATTTTAAATTTGAAGTTTGAATGTAAAATTATCAAGAAAATATGATGATGTCGCTTCATGATATAACACTAACGTCTGTCGTATATTCCATGACTTTGTATTTGTGCTCCCGTAACAGTTCAAAAACAACGCATACAACTTTCCAACAACTCGTTCCGGGCTTCTGAACTAGTTCTCGAGTTGTAGAAAAAAACTGTACATTATTTTCTTTGTTTTGATTACAACATATATATAACATGATAGTCAGCAATGCATGAAACATAATTAGTATTTGTAATCTCTGCATTGTTGGCTTGATAGCTCATCAACCCTGAAATAATACATATTTATGATACATGTCTTCGTGGTAAAATATCTACAACAGGCTTATAGACAACTCGTTCCACGTTCTCAATGACTCGTGCGTATTGCCGAAATAGTTTGCTGCCTTCTGTAACGTGTTCACCAATGGAAGATTCCGGGGCGAAGATTTGGAATTTGACGTTTGAATATAAATTTACCACAGAGATGATGATAGCGCGTCATAAGATAACTAACGTCTGTCGTTTTTTCCAAAACTTTGTATTTTTAGCTCCCGTAACAGTTGTAAAACAAAACTCAAAGGACAACGCATACACCTTTCCAACAACTCGTTCTGAGCTTCTGAACTAGTTCTCGAGTTGTCGAAAAAGTTGTATGTAAAATGTAAACTACAGTATTTCCATTGTTGCAATTACTATCAGATATGAAACAGCAATACATGAAACACAGTGGAAATAATTGTTTGTAATAATAAGTATGTCAATAAGTATGTCAATTTGGACTTTGTCTATTTGAAGGGTATAGGGTTTGTTTCCGGAGCAGAGCTCAAAACTACTTCACCAATATTCACCAAATTTAACATGTACATCCTTCCCGTATGTAGATGTGCTTTAAACGTTTTAATTTTGATTTCTGTTCAGTTTCCATGGCAACAATTTGGACTTTGTCCTTTTGAAGGGCAAGGTTTCTTTCCGGAGCAGACCTCTAAAACTGTGTGACCTATCCTCACTAAATGTGGTCAACTACATTTGTAACTCATGATATCATGTATATGTGCTTTTCGGGTGTGAGAACTTTTTAAAAAAAATTCTGTTTCCATGGCAACAATTTTTACTTTGTCTTTTTGAAGGGTAATACTGAAATTAAATAGGGGGAAGGGGGAGACATCTGTTTTTACGAGTTAACACGCCTTCTATAATGTGTAATCTCTGCATTACTGGCTTTTAGCTCATCAGGACTGAAAGCGTCCGCCCGTCCATCTCTCCATCCACCCGTCGTCTCCTACACTACGAAATAGCCCTAGAAAATAAAATATTGTTTACAGTGTGTTATTAGCCAATGAGATGTATAATTTGTAGATTCTGTGACAATGTAATCCCAAATTGTGCGGCATGGGTCACGAGTTTTCAACTACGTTTGAATAATATATTCTGCCGTTTCCATGGTAACACATCTATGTAAATCAGATCAGAACTTAAACCCTGTGAAAACAATCATCAGGAGTAGATGTGCAATTCGAGGTTTTCAATTTCTTCTCACTTTCTTGCATTGTCGTTGAAGAGCATTTTCAGTTTTGTGTCTAGAGAAAACTTCAGATGCCTGTTTTCATGATCACGTTCTACAACCACCGCGTACTTTCCAATTCCTTTCTCTATCTACAGCAAGCAATCTATCTAAAATCTAGCGCACAGCTTCATAATTCGTTAATTTATCCTATAATATGTAACAAATATCTGTAACTTGTGAAACTCTTTCAAACAAAATAAACCTCAGTTCAAGACAATTTCTACCACTACAAATCAACAACACGAATGTGCAACTCGTTCCACGATTTATTCATCTAAGAATACAAGGCAATTATACCACACGTTCCTCGCAAAGAACATCTTTAACACACATGATCTCAACAACTAAAACACAGTTCTACAATTTTATCCTCGTCTTCAACATTTCCCAAAACATTTTTTCAGCTGGTTCCGAGTTCTCAAGAAGTAAAACAACAGTTCAACAAGTTGATGCACATTCTTAACAATTTAAAAACAAGTGTACAACACAACTCGACATGTCTTTCAACATTCTAAACATCTACATCAGAATAACCCGATTCACGTTTCTACAACACAATTCTACAACTTACTTCCAAAAGGCTTTCGACGTTCTAAACGTCTAACAAATATACAACTAGTTCAACGTTCTCAATATCAACAACGCCAGTCTGCAACTAGTTCCACGATGTTATCATATACATTATTCTACGACTCAGTCAAGGTTAACAAGATCTACAACACAATTCTGCAACTCGGTCTACATTCGCAACAACTCGAATGCAGTTGTACAACTCGATCAACGTTCACAAAATGTTTTAAACAAGTCAGTCGACGTTATCAACATCTAAAACACAATTCCACACGTCTTTCAACGTTCGGCATTCAAGTAGTACAACTCAGTACAAGTACTCAAAATACACAACACAATCCTACAACTCAGTCAAAGTTATCAAACTTAACAAAAACAAGTATACAACTAGTGCTTCATATTCCCGACATCTACACAGTCTTACATCTAGGTTCAAGTTGTCGAACTAGATCACAAAATCCTACTCAGTCCGAGTTCTCAATATCTATAACACAATTCTTCAACTCAGTTCGTGTTCACAAGATCTAAAATACAGTTCTCAAATTTCCACAACTCAGTCCTAGTTTACACCATATTCAACAAAATTCTACAAGTGAGTCCACGTTCAGTATAATTACAACAAAGCTCTATAACTAGTTCCATGATCTCAACATAGATGCTGTTCTACAACTCAGTCAGTGTGTTCACGACATGTACAAGACAACTTTATCATCTCAGTCAAGTTTCAACAGCTAAAATAGAGTTCTGCAATTCGTTTGTTGCTCTTAACATCGATTACAGCCCTCTACAATATCGTTCCACGGTCCGAATCTACAACACAAATCTACAGTTTAAGTACATCTCTGACACACGTTCTCAACTGCCTACCCAGAGTCATAACTTTGATAATGCATTGTAACTTGGTACTTTTTGGCCATTAACTTGTTTCTGGCTGTGGATGAATGCACAATATAATTTCAAATGTATTAAGTAATGCTTTTGATTGCATTTATATCAATGTTTTGATATCGTTTATATGGTAGTATTACACAACGGCTTCATGTTGAAATCTCCAACAGGTCCATAGACAACACAACCACTCTCTCAGCAAACGTTGAAACTGTGACGGTTTGTCACCAGTTGTTTGGTCCGAGGAGGAGAGTTGTATTTTGACGTTTGGTAATTATTTATACATGTGGATGTCATGTCAATAAATCATGTAATCTTTCCCTTGATTTATAATTTGAAGGGGCTCCCTGCAACAGTTCAAACACGTCAAAAACATAACAACGCATACAACTTTTCAACAACTTGATCCGAGCTTTTGAACTCGTTCTTGAGTTGTAGAAAAGTTGTATGTTAAATGTAAACTGTACATTATATGTCCTTTGTCGTACGTATGTTAATCTTATTTGTAAGTGAAATCAATAATTGTCATATGTAGATGTACCTTTTGGCGATTTCCTGTGATTTGTATGATAGATTGTTTCTGTTGAATTTCTGTACATTGTCCTCTTCAGAACAAAATTTGAAAACGCTATTGCTGAGCTAAATGCAACCAAGCATTTAATGTGGACAGATCAATTTGTAAATTTTGAATTAATCATTTATTAATTTAAATATTTTAAAAACAAACATTTATTCAAAATGTTGAAATATCATTTAATAAGATGGTTAATGATAGTGGTTCAATACATTTGACTCATCATCATTACATGGAGACACGAAAATATATAAAAGCAAGATGCGTCGGATGTCGCCTGTGAACGTTTCACACTTTCGACTTCATAATTTTGTAATTACTGATAACGCTGTATTGACCAAATTTATAATATCAGAGCATTCAAAGTTTGTTGACATGACGTTAATAACGTGTTGAACAACATGCAGACATAAAGAAAAGTCAATACTTGTACAGAACTTCTGCAGAGCATTGTCTTGTGCCGTAGTGCTATTAAAAGCAATTGAAACTTGTGCAAACACTCCCATGAAGTTGTTTGATGCACAACCCCTGTCCTTGCTGATTTTGATTTGGCGTTAATGGGTCATTTTGAATTTCATTCATGCGGTACCAAGGTGTTCCACGAGCACATTTACAGTCATTGCAAACTGTTCAGCATGCAATCAGCTCATATCCCAGATTTTGAAAATTACCTTCTTAAACATGGAGGCTTGAGTCACAATTTGGGGTTTTCATCACGAATAATTTGAATTTTATCAGGCTCATGCATATCATGCATATCATGTTACCATGACAACATGTGACGTGCATTTTCGCGTACTGATACCATTTGACTTTGCAATGGTAATCATTTATACGCTACAGTAACAACAGCTCAACATGTTCTGACATTTACTAATGATATGACAAACCATGAGCTAAAATGCAAACAGAAACTATAATCATTAAAACTCGCGTTTCTTTTGCGGCTCAGTACAGTTAACCGTAAATTTGTATACATAAAGGGGCAAGCCAAAATTTCCAGTCACGTTTCTTATTTCTTTTAAAGCTGTCAAAAACGTTCATTAGTCAAAAACACTTAATCGACAGTTCCGTTATAAGTGAAGAAAAAGATAAGATGTCATTCAAATGCATAACGATGAGTTACATGACACATGTTTCATTTAAATGTCCCTGAGAAGGAAACGAATGTTTTCCATGAAGTCTTCCTTTTTGAATCACTTCTTGCTTGGGGCGGGATAGCGCAGTGGTTAGCGCGTTCGTCTTCGGGTCAAGAGGTCCGGGGTCTGTAGTAGAGAACTGTTCTGCACGCAGTAAGATTTGGGATCAATGGTACACTGAATTTCAGCATAGTACCACCCGTGGTTCGCTGGTTCCAGCCGATGCTCGCAGGTTTCACCGCAATGCATAACCACATGGCGTTGCGGGATTTCTCCCTGCCGTTATACTAGCAGCCGCGATATACGTGAAATACTCTTTAAAGCGGCGTTAAACAGAGCGCTACATTGAGCAATCGCGTTCAAGAGAGGTTTAAAAGTAATCAATCGCTCACTGAGCGATTACTTTTAAACGCTTATGGAACATGGCCCAGTTGACATAGAACGCTTTTATATTCAGAAACCAATGCAGACATAATTTCTCTAGAAAGTTAATTCCCCTTGTCTTGCAGCAGCAAGGTGCAAATATCAACTAGTGAAGATAACATACCTTATCCTATTACAAGATGAACTTACTAAAGTTGTCACATTGAAAAGGCAGAGTGTTCTGTTTGAGATATAATTCTGCTATGATTTAGATGTTGAGAACGTGAACGTATACATAGTAGTAGAATTGTGTTTTAGATGTTGAGAACATGGACTGAGTTGTAGCACCAAGTTTTAGATGGGTAGAACCTGACCTGAGTTGTTCGGACTGTATTTTATATGTTGAGAACGTTGACTGAATTGCAGAAATGTGATTTAGATGTTGAAAACGTGTACTGAGTTGTAGAATGGTGATTTAGATGTTGAGAACGTGTACTGAGTTGTAGAACTGTGTTTTAGATGTTGACAACGTGGACTGAGTTGTAAAACTGTGTTTTAGTTGTTCAGAACGTGAACTGAGTTGTACAACTGTGTTTTAGTTGTCCAGAACGTGGACTGAGTTGTACAACTGTGTTTTAGATGTTGAGAACGTGGACCGAGTTGTACAACTGTGTTTCAGATGTTGAGAACGTGGACCGAGTTGTACAACTGTGTTTTAGATGTTGATAACGTGGACCGAGTTGTACAACTGTGTTTTAGTTGTTGAGAACGTGGACCGAGTTGTACAACTGTGTTTTAGATGTTGAGAACGTGGACCGAGTTGTACAACTGTGTTTTAGATGTTGATAACGTGGACCGTGTTTTAGTTGTTGAGAACGTGGACCGAGTTGTACAACTGTGTTTCAGATGTTGAGAACGTGGACCGAGTTGTACAACTGTGTTTTAGATGTTGAGAACGTGGACTGAGTTGTACAACTGTGTTTTAGATGTTGGGAACGTGGACTGAGTTGTACAACTGTGTTTTAGATGTTGAGAACGTGGACTGAGTTGCACAACTTTGTTTTAGATGTTGAGAACGTGGACTGAGTTGTACAACTGTGTTTTAGATATTGAGAACGTTGACTGAGTTGTACAACTGTGTTTAGTTGTTCAGAACGTGGACTGAGTTGTACAACTGTGTTTTAGTTGTCCAGAACGTGGACTGAGTTGTACAACTGTGTTTTAGTTGTCCAGAACGTGGACTGAGTTGTACAACTGTGTTTTAGATGTTGAGAACGTGGACCGAGTTGTACAACTGTGTTTCAGATGTTGAGAACGTGGACCGAGTTGTACAACTGTGTTTTAGATGTTGATAACGTGGACCGAGTTGTACAACTGTGTTTTAGTTGTTGAGAACGTGGACCGAGTTGTACAACTGTGTTTTAGATGTTGAGAACGTGGACCGAGTTGTACAACTGTGTTTTAGATGTTGATAATGTGGACCGTGTTTTAGTTGTTGAGAACGTGGACCGAGTTGTACAACTGTGTTTTAGATGTTGAGAACGTGGACTGAGTTGTACAACTGTGTTTCAGATGTTGAGAACGTGGACCGAGTTGTACAACTGTGTTTTAGATGTTGAGAACGTGGACTGAGTTGTACAACTGTGTTTTAGATGTTGGGAACGTGGACTGAGTTGTACAACTGTGTTTTAGATGTTGAGAACGTGGACTGAGTTGCACAACTTTGTTTTAGATGTTGAGAACGTGGACTGAGTTGTACAACTGTGTTTTAGATATTGAGAACGTGGACTGAGTTGTACAACTGTGTTTAGTTGTTCAGAACGTGGACTGAGTTGTACAACTGTGTTTTAGTTGTCCAGAACGTGGACTGAGTTGTACAACTGTGTTTTAGTTGTCCAGAACGTGGACTGAGTTGTACAACTGTGTTTTAGATGTTGAGAACGTGGACCGAGTTGTACAACTGTCTTTTAGTTGTTGAGAACGTGGACCGAGTTGTACAACTGTGTTTTAGATGTTGAGAACGTGGACTGAGTTGTACAACTGTGTTTTAGTTGTTCAGAACGTGGACCGAGTTGCACAACTGTGTTTTAGATGTTGAGAACGTGGACTGAGTTGTACAACTGTGTTTCAGATGTTTGAGAACGTGGACCGAGTTGTACAACTGTTTTTTAGATGTTGAGAACGTGGACCGAGTTGTACAACTGTGTTTTAGTTGTTGAGAACGTGGACCGAGTTGTACAACTGTGTTTTAGATGTTGAGAACGTGGACCGAGTTGTACAACTGTGTTTTAGATGTTGAGGATGTGAACTGAGTTGTAGAACTGTGTTTTAGATGTTGAGAACGTGGACCGAGTTGCACAACTGTGTTTTAGATGTTGAGAACGTGGACTGAGTTGTAGAACTGTGTTTTAGATGTTGAGAACGTGGACTGAGTTGTACAGCTGTGTTTTAGATGTTGAAAACGTGGACTGAGTGGTTGAATTGCATTGTAAACTTTGCGAAAGTGAATCGAGTTGTATAATTGTGTTGCAGATGTTTAGAACATGTATCGAGTTATAGAATTGTGTTATACTTGTTGAGAACGTGAATCGAGTTGTCGAATTGCACTGTAAACTTTGCTAACGTGTATCGAGTTGTAGAACCGTGTTTTAGATGTTGAGAACGGGAAACTGTGTTTTAGATGTTGAGAACTTAGACTGATGTGTAAAACGGTGTTTTAGATGTTGAGAACGTGGAGTGAGTTGTTGAATTGCATTGTAAACTTTGTGAACTGGGAGGGGGGGGGGGGGGGGGGGGAGGGTGGTACGTCATTTTGGGTTAAATCCATTTCCCCCATGAATTTGGCCTCAAACCACTCTAAACACTTTTAATATCATTAATCATGTATCGAGTTGTGGAACTTTGTTTTATTTGTTGGTTGAGAATGTTACAGAATAGTGTTTTAAATGTTGAGAATGTAGATTATGTTATGATTAGAGTTATGAATGTAAATGTTTTACAGATGATGAGAACCTTGAAAGATTTGTAAAATTGTGCTGTAGATATTGAAAACTTGAGTTTTTAAACTGTGTTGTAAATTGGGATTGTATAAGTATGTTTTAGAAGTTGAGGAATTAATGGAGTTTTAGTAGATATTGGAAATTGGACTGTGTGGTACACTTTTGTTTTAGATGCCGAGAACTGAGTTCGAGAACTGTGATGTAGGACGTTGATTAAGTTGTAGAACTGTGTTTTGGATATTGGAAATTTGACTGAGTTGGAGAACTGTGATTGATTTTGAAAACGTGGGACGACTTCTCGAGAATTTTGAATGATTGTCGAAGTGTTCTGTAGATGTTAACAACCTTGACTAGGATGTAGATGTTGGATATGTTGAGAACATGCAATGGCTTGTAAACAGTGTTAAAGATGTTGAGAAAGTGGAGTGACTTTTCGAATTGTTTTGTAGATGTTGATAACGGGGATCGCGTTGTAGAACTTTTTTCAGGTGTTGCGCAAGTGGAACTAGTTACTGAACTGTGTTGTAAAGGTTGAGTAAGTCGACCGAGCTGTAGAACTTTATTGTAGATATTGATAACGTTTACTACGTTGTAGAGTTGCCTTTTAGACGTTGAGAACGTTGAAATGACTAATTTTTTTATATAACGTTGTACATATAAATGAGTTGTGTACTTGTTGAGAGCGTGGAATGAGTTGTAGAACTGTACTGTAAAGGTTGAGAATGTGGATCAGATTCGGGGATAGTGTAGTAGATGTTTAAATCGAACAATTAGTTGTTTATTGGTTTAATAAATGTTGAAAATATCGATCGAGTTGTAAAACTCTGTTGTTAGTTTTTGGGATCTTGGACTGAGTTGTAGAACTGTATTGTAGATGTCGATAACGTTGAAACGATTTGTATTTTTAGTTGTAGATATTGAGAACGTGGTTCAAATTGTAGAACTGTGTTTCAGAGCGTGTAATTAGTTTCAGAACTGCGTTGTTTAGAACGTGTATTAAGTTTTGGCATTGTGTTGATGATCTTAAGAACGTTTAATGATATTCGTTTAATATATTCGTTTGGCAAATGTTGGGAATTTCAATCGAGTTGTAAAACTGCATTGTAAATGTTGAAAACTTTGAACGAGGTATCGAAATGTTTTGTTGATGCTGAGAACATGGAATGAGTTGGAATGTTGGAATGTTGGAATGGTGAACGACATGTCTATTCGGTTTTAAATGTTGAGAACTTGGATAAAGTTGTAGAACAGTGTTTCAATTGTAATACCAAACCGTGTGTAGATCACTCATCCCAATTCACAATTCAAAAACCTGCAAAAAGGTTGATGAAAACAGACAACTACTTCCCTTATTTGTTGAAAGCTTGACTGTATATTTAAACGTTAGGATCATGTTGTTAAATTCGTTCAGGCAAAGATATTGTGTTCGTTTAATTCTTAACAAAAAAACATTCCTTGGTGTGGTATTTACATCGTTTCTAAGATTTACAATCAGCTTTTAAACTTATCCAGGATGGTCTAGGTTTAATTAAGTACTCTTTGCAAATATGCAAAACTACTGTCCAGTTAATATTTAATATTCACTTTATCTCTATCTCCTTTTCCTTCCCTCTCTGTGTCTATCCACCTTAGTCTCCCTCTCTCTCCCTCCCTTTATATATCTTGCACTCCTCCAGCTCTCTATATCTCTCTCTCACTCCTTCCTTATAATATGTCTCTCTCACTCCCTCCCTATATGTCTCTCACGCCCTCCCTGTGGCTCACTCTCTCCATTTCTCTCATTCACGCTTTTCTTCATTCCCTCTCTCCCTCCACACCTTCTCTCTCACTCACTCTCTCCCTCATTCGCTCACTCCCTTTCTTTCTCCTTCTCTTTCACCCTCTCTGTCACAACCTCTCTCTCACACTCCCGCCTTCTCTCACTCCCTTTCTCTCACTCCCTCCCTCTCTTTCCCCCCTCTCTCTCTTTCGCTCCCCTCTCTCTCTCACCCTTCTCTCTCTCACTGCCCCTCTCTAACACGCCATCTCCCTCACCTCCCCTCTCTCTCATTCTCTCTCACTCCTCCCACTCTCTCACTCACTCCATCTTCCTCTTATTCTATCTCGCCCCCTCTCTCTCATTTTCTGTCACTCCCTCTTACTCTCTCTCTCTCTCTCTCTCTCTCTCTCTCTCTCTCTCTCTCTCTCTCTCTCTCTCTCTCTCTCTCTCTCTCTCTCTCTCTCTCTTGTCGTTTATGGCACTCATTTTCCATGTTTTTTCCTGCTACACTTTTATGTGTTACCGAAGTTGGTGTCATTATTCGTTTCTTTTAACATTCCAAGTTTTGAATTAACCACAACATCAACACAAAAATGACATGTTCTGTTTCAACATTCACAACACATTTTGAAGAACGCGTTCATCGGCTCTACAACGAGTCCACGGGTTGTTGAACGCGTTCTAAATGATAGTTACTGTAAAAATATTGAAATGTCACCTTAGGGGCTCGATACCATACACTAATGATGAGAATGTTCACAAATACACTTACAGCCAGGAAATGAGTTAAATATCTTGTTAAAAGGACCAATTCAAACGTGCCATTTTTTTATGTTGTAGATTAGTTTTAAAATTGACGTTTGAGTAATTCACGCGAGGCAGCCGAGGTGCATTGTCCGGTTTTCGATCAGAAATCAACACTTTTACCTCAATATCGTCGTTGTACTGAATCTACTAACATCTAGACGGACCTTTTGGGATTGAACTGACAGTACTTCTCCATGAAATAACGCCATTCATTACGTTTGACATTTGTGACTCAAACATGTCCCTTCAAGGGTGCTCAGAAACAAACATGTCCACCTCTTTAATATATAGCTATTTAACGTCAGAGAAATCCTTACCACCCAATCTTTCTCATTAAACAGCAATAACACGGGTAGTTATAGTCTACTTTCATTAGCAAGTGTCAGGAATATTAACAATGGCTTATTTTAATTAGTTTTTTACTTTTTTAAATGTTTTCCTTCTGAATATGCATGTCGATGCAAATCGCTTTACAGAAACGGTATGTTGTTTACCCTCGCCTTATAGGGGGGTTCATGTATTTAGCGTTTGATTGGCTGTCTGATTTAAACATATTTATTCAAAAGAATGGATTGGGTGCAAGTTATCCAACTTAGTGAAAACCCTCTCCGATTTACAATGCTGACATGTAATAATGAACGTTATACACATATGTACAAATATATATGTTATATACATATAGAGAAACATTCATTTACGAAAGGAAAGACATAGACATGGGCAATGGAAATTATACGAAAATAACTAAGAATAATAAACATATAATGATAGTTTATCAGCGGGTTATCATCTAAGCATTTAATCTTTCAGATAAAGATATTACATCGGCGTTAATTTTTCTTTCAACTACCATTTGAATATATATATGTATATATACGTTTGAACTTCTTTGAAAATCTGAACACTGTCATTGTAAGAAATATCTTACAGTCATTTAATAGTAATTCTGCAGTTATCAATGATCTGTTATTACATATTCTACTAATATTTCGAAACATTGGATGTTTAGTATTAGAAGAAGGCATACATTCCATACAATTATGATAAGAATTTTCACCAATACATTTACAACCAGGTCAACAAACAACAAATAGGTCTACAAATAACTGGTGTTTTCAATTCAGAAACAAATGACACGATGCTTGAATTGAGTTACATCAAAATAACATTACCTATATCCTATGTTTACAACAGCACTCAAAACTAAATAAATTCGAATCTGACTTAAAATATGAAAACAAGAAATTTTCAACGTTAAATTTACAAATGAAAATTGAAGGGGTTGAACTGTATACCTTGAAGTAGACCCTAACTAAAGTCAATTCGATCTTCGTCAACAAATGTAAGTCCAAACAGGCTGTTCATATCGACAATATCTTTTATTAATTAAATACTTCATTTGATAAAGTTTTAAGAAACATGCCAAACATTGTTTCCAAAAACGATTTTAAAAAACGCAGCACCCCAAGTGTATTTGAACTGACATAAACATAAAGTACAATTCTCCAATGTATAAACTTGTTAGTACTTCTTTACTAAACCTGTGTCTATCACATACATTAACAATCTTCTTTCTCTGACTGCAGTATTCTTTAACATGTGAGCACGTTTCTTGTTGCACTTGAGTATGTATGAGGCTGTGAGATTGTCATAATCTTATTTGACCGTTTGAACCTCAGCTGAGGGAAGGAAGACGCAGTCGAGAACTAAGAAAGATTGCAGAGCGTATGAAGTCACCGAGAGTGAGTAAACAGATACATCACTAGAAATTCAAATATTTGCTCAAATGAAAGTCAAACTAAATTCGATCATATATTCACTCTCTTTTGAAAAAATAAGCGACTTTAAAATACATTTAAAAATGAATATACAAACTCAACAACGATATGAGTTTAATTTGAAAAGCAGTTTTGTACAATAATGACTTAAATTATGACAATAACGTGTAATGATGTGGTGAAGTTTTCTTTATGTCATTGCTACAATCCGTCACACGACTTCACGACAAGCAGCAAGTGATCTGATAATACATCATGTTTACAGACAAGACCATCTGCAGGGAGACAACTTGTCCGACCTTCTCCTACAGTGCCCGCATGACGTGTCCTCACTGGCGCTCCGGGGAGTGTGGTGAGTTGTTTAATATAATCGTCGTAATCATTTGCTTAAGAAGAAGAAAAAAGAAGAAGAAGAAGGGAGGAAGAATAAACAGAAGAAGAAGATATACAAAGGATATTTAGAAACAACATATATAAACATACCAACAGGTACATATAAAATATGCTGTCCCGGCAACATGTGTCTTTGAGACACTTAATTTCTAAACTCATTAAAGCGTTAAAAATGCGATAAATATGTTAGACGTGAAGTATACATCATCTAATATTTCATAGAATAAACAAACATGACATGCGTAGTCGATACATTGTTGAAGAAGTGCGGCTAGAGGATAAGGGTAGGCTTCATGCTGCACAATGTAGATTGGCTTGGCTACTGGTGATAGCCAGAGGGAATAATAAGGCAAGGATATATATGGATGATCAACTTCTTTATTTAATATTGATGACGTGTCGGTACAGATCCTTGTACCGTTATCAAGTATATGAAAGTCTTACAAGCTAAATATGTTTAAATATCAGACGTAATATACGATCCATGTGTTTAGCTATTAAACACTATTCTAAACATGTTTAGCATTAAACATGTTACTAGTGTTTACGTGTAGTTGATTAACGCCATTTTTTTAAAAGTGTAACAGTCAGTTTACAAACGCAACAATGATATAAGTTCTATTGGAAAAGCATTGCAATAATTACTTTTGGCAATAACATGTAGTGATGTGGTTAAACAATAACAACAATCTACACCGAAACATCACAATCGTTAAGTAAAGAGGTCTTCTTCATCACACCAACTTCTAGAATGCCTCTAAATCAGTCAAACAGAGGGGATAAGGATCCAAAACAGTTACCTGATTCCTAAAATCATAGTTTAAATCTGAGTATTGGTAATAGCAATATAGACTCCATCGTCAATACTGAGATTATTACTGATGGAACTATAGGACCTGAAAACTTCCCTAATTCCATTTGAAAAGGTAAAGCGATAGTACTACAATGTTCTGATAATATAATGTTCTAATATAACCAATTTATTTATACAGAGTTGGCAATTATTGCATAACGTCATTGCTGATTGATCGATATACTTCTAAAAGCAAAATGTTCTATGATATGTGCACACATTTTATGCATCACTCGTTGTGACGTCAAGGTTTGTATGTTGAATGAAAAGCAACTATAACACGACGGGGAAACTTACAGGTGATACTTGCTGTTTTAAACATCCAAGTTATTAATGACTTTGTTTTCACCTTTGAACCCTGTTCTTTAAATTTATTTTGAAAGCATTGTAAGATAATATTGAGTTAAAACTAAATGTATAGAGACAAACTAAGTTAACATTTAATTCATTGAATACGTTTCACTATTTAAATAATAAGGACACGTGTATTTCAATGTCGAAGTATAACATTTGGTGCAAGTAACCCTCAAATTGGCCTCTACCCTAAAAATGGCTGCATGTAACAAAATATATACATGCTAAGTTCTTGACAGGATCGGTGAAGCACGTATACAATCTTAAATCGCGATCCTTCATTCAAGTAATTGACCATTGTTAAAGCGCTGTCATGGTGCTCTTCTACAACTTATTTTGCTCTTTAAAAATACACACGTATAATGACCAACAAGCACTTTTCTTTTTCTTTAAATCATCAAACTGGTTGTGCCATAAATGATTTATCCTTCAGGTAATAAGAGGATAAATGTCATCCCCGAGCTAATGCTGCCAGAAACACGTGATTTCTACTATTACTACGGATCTCTGACCACGCCCACCTTGTCCGAGAGCGTACTTTGGCAAGTGATGACAACTCCTCTCAGAATCACACCCAAACAAGTAATTAACTACCCATTCACATTCTTCACTCGCGTGTGGTGTAAATATCTGAGTATATAACTGTTAAAACTTTGCTCTGTCAATAAGAATCTATATAAGAATCAACTAATTTTTCATTTATCATTTAACCTTGTAGAATCTTGTGACAGTAAAGTTTGTGTTCCGTATTTCAACTTCAAATTTGCATTGTGTTTTCTCCAGTTGCAATTGATGAGAGAGTTGGAGTCCAGGTTCCAGGAATTCGGCCAAAACATCCTCATCTCAAGACACGGAAACCTCCGCCCTGTACAACCGCTTAACGGAAGGAGAGTCCATGCCAATATCTGTAGTATATGAATAAACTGATGAATATAAGTATTGTGTGTTTACAGGGGGAAAAGCATCACACAAATATCATCTTAATGCCCATCATCTTTGTCATCGGCAAACAACCATAACGCACATATCATCATCTTTAGCATCCTCGTCATCGACCCCAACCTCCTCATCATCACCATCAACATTTTCATCCTCCTCATCATCATCATATTCTTCATAGTCATCATCAACTTTATCATTATCCATCAACCTTATCATCGTCATCATCATTCTCGTCATCAGCAGCCTCATCATCATTAGCCTCAACCTCATCATCATCATCATCTGCCATCAACCTCATCATCATCATCATCATGTTCCATCAACCTCATCAAACTCATCAACCTCATCATCATCATCGCCATCATCGTCGTCGCCAACATCGTCGTCGCCATCATCTCCATCGTCATCAACATTATCATCTTTATTTCAAGTATATAGGTCTCAGGGCCAAAATACAGGGATAAATAATTAACATGCATTATTAATACAACAAACTGACAAAACGCGCAAGACTTATATATTACAGGAAATCATACTCAACCACAAGACATTTCGTTCATATTTGTATATGCGATATGCGCTGTAGCAAGTTTTTTGCATGTTGTGTTTTCTCAAATTTGCCATTTATTATTAAAGTTTATACAATATCAAGTAAAGTCAAATAATACAAGTCAGATCACTTGTCATTTTAATGTGAACACAATGAAATGGCCGTTCGATGTGAAATGGACTCGCATGGCTTAACCTAACCATGTTCATTCCTTTCAGAACTCTCTGGATTGACTTAGGAGTATTTTTTAGCCATTGGTAACACTTATTTATATTTGTGTGAGTGCAGTAAGACAATCCTGTTATAGTGACTTTAACAAGCACATCAGGACCGAAAGGCGTCAGTCAGTCCATACGTCGTCCGTTAACGTTTCACCTTTGCGACTTATTCGGTATTTAGTGAACAGGCACCTAGGCCCATAGAGATTATAGTTATACCTTTATTTATCAAAGCAAACACTTGTAAGAACTGCAAGGAAATATGAAATAATTTATCATCACAGTATCTACAATAGTCGGTACAGTCAGTGCTAGCGATTGGTGCCTGAGTTTGTTGGGTCTGGGTTCGAATCCCATAGGGTCTACATCCCGTAAACCAATAATTTGTATCACTTTAGATTGTGTTATCCCAAAAATATAAATTCTGCGACAGTATAGCAAAGTTTGTAGCAAGTTCGGCTAGTCGAGCCCTTGGTGTACTGATCTCAAGGTTCAAGTGCCTTGTCGACATGCAGTACAACACTTATACGTGTGCACAATGCAACACAATGAGACACGATGGTTTAGTCAGTTTTGGATTACGAAGCAATTAAGCATGTGAGGAAGACGGCGGCAGTCATGTACAGACGTTGTATAAAACAGAGAAAACACTTCTTCCTTGGACTGAGAAATTTTCTCCAGATTTTGGAAGAATTTCATTTACTTTCATTCATGATTGCCACAAACTTTATTATTTTCTGAAACACACGAATATTCATCACGCGATTTTTATTCAAATATAGAAACTGTATTTTGCATTGAACCATGTTTAACTTTTTAAAACTTTAGAGGCAAGGCAAGAACAACAATGTTGCGAATCGGTGAGCTCCCAATATATAAACATACTGGTAGATTTGATGGACCATCAATGATCTCGCTCGTTATAAACTGAAGCACAAAAGAAACGTCACACCTCAGTTGGTTTCGATCAATTCAATATTTTAAAGAAATGAGATGCATTTGATTATGGCACGATGCAATAACACCTTTTGGCAGTTATTTTAATTACTTAATAGGTGACTGTTTTATTCTTTTTAAAAAACTACAATGTAATTGTTTTAAACTAGACAGGGGTAAGAAATTAAATCTTCACCACCATGACCCCTACCATGTTTAAAAAGTTGTAAATGTGTGCAGGACGAGGCAATTTTATTGATTTTCACACAGAGTATGTGTTATATGTCGATGCGCAGTTGTGTTTTATCAAACTTATTTTTTGGGAATTTTAAATTTCAAAATTTTAATTCTTAAATTTAAAAAAAAAACAAAAACAAGTAGATCAATTCTTTGACTGATTTAATATTTTGGACTAATTTCCCAAACTATTCAGTTTTTGAATACATTGTCGAAAACTCGAGAAATTTGACATTGAAAATTATACATATGATAAAAACAACTGAGGGGTGACGATCTTTAGTGCTTCAGTTCATTTGTGGTGATAACTTTGTAGAAAATGTCTTTCATTTCCTGTTTGAATTTAGAATGTATCATGATCTGAGCTGTAAATATTTCAAAGCATCACATGCATTGATCAGAAATTCTTTTTGAACATTAGAATGTACCAATGTTTAAACAACTACTACAGATTATTCAAATTACAAACATGAAGAGTTATTCTTGCGGTCTATCAAATTGTCATTACAGTATAATTACACACTATTGTTTATTTTGTATTGTACGTGGGCCTAAGAACTCTTACGACATAAACTTGAAACGTAATCGATTGGCGGTAGGAGAGCGCTTACCCACTATTGTTTATTTTATATGGGAGAGCTGCAATTGTAACAGGGATGAATAAAGTTTAGATTAAATGTTGATATAGTGTCTCCCCTTTACCCCCGGTTATAAACGTATGGGCGTTGTCTCACAAAAGACAACAACTGGTTTTTTTTGGCAGTTGAAAGTAAATTTTCACAAAACATAAAACATCGTTTTGATACGAACTGTGCTGCTAGATATAAGATATGATAATTCAAATGATGCCTTGAGGTATTATTTCATATCTTGAAGCAGACGTTGTAGCTAACCTGGCATGGGAAATGACCATGCACTGACCTTCGGGGCAATTGTAACGTCTTGTGTACATTTGCCCCATGGACAATTCATTGATATTATAGGCGGCCCTTTTGTTTATGAATAATTGTTTTACGTATATTTTAATCGTTTGTTACAGAATATAACTAATAACTAATAACTATTCTTTCAAATTGCTCCTCAAGTCAACTAGCTGGTGTTCTGCCATGTTATTTCCATTTATCTGCTCTGTAAAATTAGTTTTTTGGAATATAACAAGGCAGAAACGAAGCTAGTGGTCTTCAGAGGGTTTCAGATCGTATGCTTCTATTATTTTTCATAGAATAAATATATAAACATAAGCTAAATCCCCTTACGAAGCATTCAGCTACTTATGTTTTGTAATTTCGGATTTCCAAAAAATATGGACTTGTCACACAGATACGGTGTCCGTTAATTTTACTTTGGCAATAGTGTGATGAAAGTCAAATATTTTGCCACAATGTTCCTAAAGATTTACACGGAACAGCCCTTCAGGTAAAGATTTTGTGCGCAAATTTGGAAAGCTCACCATTACAAGAACTGAAAATTAATAACCTTAGCATAATTCAATTTGTGAATATCTAATTGTAATACTCTAATTTCAAACTCAATTAACGAAGAAGATTTGTTCCGACAGTGTAGCTTTTAATTCAGTTTTGAAAATATCTTTTTAACTATTTTTTTTTACCTTAGTTACAACTGCCGCACCAACTCGTTACAACTGCCCCGTGATAGGAGTCCATTGTAACACTTTCAGTCCTTGCATTTAATATGTCATTCTTTATGACTGCTGCTTATACATGTAGAACATGAAATGGCACTTATTCTTAAAGTCAATATGTCAATGTACTATTTAGTACCAATAATGATCTAATCACTAATAATCAATTATAATCAAGTTTGCAGCCTCTAAGCTCTGGAATTCACTGCCACACAGCATAAGAATCCTACCAACTGTTCAACAAATCAAAAGGACTCTCAAAACCCATCTTTATAGCCTCTCCTATCAATAGCCATCCATTTTTGTAAAGCGCCTGTGAACAGTCAAGCTGAAACTCGGCGCTATAAAAGTTGATTATCATTTTATTATTATTATTATGATAAGTTTAGTTAAACATATTACAATTGACCCAGCTATTCCCTATTGTAATTGGACCTTAGGCGTTTTGCGGCTAACTTAAGACTTGATTGATTGGCAGGGGCATTCGGTACTCCTCGGTACTCCTCGGTACTCCTCGGTACTCCTCGGTACTCATCGGTACTCCTCGGTACTCATCGATACTCATCGGTACTCATCGGTACTCTTAGTTGCTCTCGTAGTTTCAGTGTGGCAGGGAGACAAGAGTTGTACGCCTTGTCGCTCGACAGTAGTGTATTGTAAGCATATTTTACATGCTACTTATAAACATGGAAACATCGAATCTGGATATTGTCTGAGCACTGGGCTTTAGGCCTCAGGAGAAAAAGAAAATCGTGTAGTTTGCATCGTGCATGTGTACAGTGATCTCAGTCTGAGACATGCTCTATATATTACACGGGTACTGCCTGTACAGTTTAAACAGTGAAGGTAATGTACTACAGGGATGCATGAATCAGTGAAGGCATGACCACAGAGAGCGTCAAGCCGGGGAGAAACAAAATGAGATTATACGACCGCTTCAAAACTATTGCATGAGGAAACCATTCGAAATAACATCGTTACCAAGATAAATGCACTTGCCAAATTCAGAAGGAGCTGCATCATTAAATATAAGACAGATATACACTGTTCTTGGTGAAAGAACATATTTTACATACAAGGAAGATTTATGCCATATGTCCACTTACGATGCGCTATCTATACACCGATCTCATATGAATTGTTAACAGGGAGAACTCGTGAGTGACATATTCTCTGGACGAAAGATGTAGAGCGTGATATTTGCAGTTTCATGCTATCAAACCGTGTGAAATGTCCTTTAACTTCCAGAATATTATTGCCAAAATTCCTGGACCCGTCGAGAGGTATATAATAACATATTATTTGAAAGCTTGGATCATCCTAACCTCGTATTTACGAGCATTCTGTATGTTACTATCAGTGCACACATATAGTTTATGAGAAGGGGAGAGAGGAAGTCACAGTGTTTAACTTTCAATTTCAAAAGCGGTGCTTATTAGGGGATAGCCTCGATGTACACGAGATTCAGGTACATTTATAATGCAACACTTCACATCCATTAACCCATTAATTACAGTATAAACGATCAAGATGCTGCCTGAACGCAGAGTATAATAGAACGAAAAGTGGCAAGCGCAGAATAACTGTTGCGTGTCGATACTTGCGGTACAAGTACTAGTGATACGATTGCGAGGAACGTGTTGCCGTGAAAGGTTCATTGCGGCGCAGTGACCCGTAAACTATTGGCCGAGGCCATATTTTTCTGCTCAGACGGAGAGAGACCAGTTGCACAGACACTTCCTCGAGTCCTGTCCTGATATTGTTGAAGTAACGTCAGGTAGGACTTGTTTTGTTGATAAAATATTGGACAAATAGTTCGGCATAATTGGAGGTTTTGTAATTGTGAATAATTATTGATTTATTCACTGACAACGCAGACAAAATTCTATCATAAATGAAAAAGAAAGCTCAAGATTGCAGATAATAACTTTCACTGAGGACGACCGCGATACTTTGGCTACCTGTGTACTCGTGCATCAAGTAAGCTGTGTATTCGTGTCCGGTCTACCTTCAGTCTTGTGTAATAGAAGTAGCCTAATATATTCAGAAACGCTCCGTCCTTTAAAGTAAAGAACTTAGTTTTCAACAGGCTATTCTGTTTCGGACAAGATGGGTGTAAGGTGAACATTATTATACGATACAGTCGATTAGTCAAGGTCGTAATAAAACCTGTTTGCAGATGACATTCGATTGGTTAACTCATAATCAAGTTATGGTTACATAAATTAGTTTTTGCAGTCATTTTGCAAGGATATCTAGGCGGGCAAAGTAAATGTAGGATTTGGTTGTAATTTAGATGTTATTCGGTTCATTCACCCATCAAGAAATTTTAGTACCCGTTTTGAAAGGATATCAAGCTTGAGATGGTACATGTAAATGTAGTATTTGTTTGTAAATTTTATTCGATACATTCACCCAGTAAGTAGGCCTACTCGTGTTGAAAGGGTAGCAGGCCTGAGAAGGTAAATGCAACCTAAAGATATGTTTGTACACACATCGGTCGACTCATTTATATGATCAAGCTAGAGGCGAGAATAGCAAGTTATTTTTCATTTACGTGTTAACAATTCGTCACTCCTTGATAAGGTTCGGGCTAACCTCAGCTTGAACTTTTAACTGAAGTTATTCAGAACTTCTCACTGACAGAGGATGATTCTTCCAAGGCTTATGATAAGGTATGTGATTCACTTCCTTTGAAACTTTTTCTGAAGTTATGTCAGGTGTTATACGTATATGCGCATTTATTACATAGTTGTTAGACCTTGATTTATATCATCTACTTATCGAGATTGAATTGGCGAGTTGTATTCATTGAAAAACATCAAGAAAAAAATCAAGAACAATCTGCTGCATTTAACTCTACCTTGAGCTAAAAGAAGGAGCGCGGTATTCTGTTACCGTATATTAACGAGGCAAGTACAGTCGCTCATGTGACTGAATTTTGCAAGGATAAAAATGTAGGGGGAGAGTCGAACCCCCTTTACTACTGACATACTACTACTTGTCTCATTTGTTTACATATAAAATTCAACGTTCTTCAAGTTACATGCATCATGCAAGGACACGGTATCCACCTGCTCATTACAATCTCTGCTGCTACAGTGACACTCGCTAGCTGTAGTTCGTCTTGTTACGTGTGGAGTACTGTAGTACTGAAGTATGTACACAATGCAGCTGTCCTGTCAGATGTAGCAATAATACGTGTGTGAGTCACTATACATGCACCTTACATGCGATAGCCTACCCTGCAAGTATATATATATATTCCCTTTCATGGTGTAGCCGAGATTGAATACGTTTTAAGCTCACACCATATGAGTTGATTATGAAAGAATGCGATTATATACTATATGTATATGGACGAAATATTGACGTCTCTCGTAGGTTTCCATTCATGATGTGGAATGAACACAAGACAAGGCAATTTTTACAAAATATGCAGGTCAGGACAAAACTCTCACTCAGCCATTCGTCTAAGTTTTCACTTCGAAACAAGTTTACCCTAAGGTCATAATGACATATTATCATATTATTACGTAAGTACAAAATATAAAACTATATTTTCACATCTTCTCACTCGTATACTGAATAAGTATGAACTATAATACTACAAACTAAGCTTTTTTTTTATCAAAGTCATGTTTTTCATCAAAGTCATGTTTTCATCAAAGTCATGTTTTTTTTTGTCAAAGTCATATTTTTATCAAAGTCATGTATTTCATCAAAGTCATATTTTCATCAAAGTCATGTTTTTTCATCAAAGTCGGTTATTTTCATCAGTTAGTTTTGCATCAAATTTTATTTTTTCATCAAAGTCATGTTTTTCATCAAACTGTTTTATTTCATCAAGGTCACTTATTTTCAGAAAGTTAGTTTTTCATCAAGGTTAGTTTCCACCATACTATTCTAATTCATCAAAGTCATTTTTTTTATTATCAAAGTCAATTATTTTCATCAAATTTCTCTCACCAAAGTAATAACTGAGTGGTTTATGTCCTAGGTGGCAATTGTCCTAGGTGGCTTTTGTCCTGGTGGCATTTGTCCGGTTGGATTTTTCCGGTTGGATTATGTCCGGGTGGCTTTTGTCCGGGTGGCTTTTGTCCGGGTGGCTTTTGTCCTGCTCCCAAAGGAAAGTACTTCCCTCAGTTGGTTTCGATTAATTCTATATTTAAAAGAAATCAGATGCATTTGACTATGGCACGATACAATCATACTTATCTGCAGTAGTTTGAATTAATTAAAGGTGCATCCATTGTGTTTCATAAAAAAAAAAATTTATTTGGCTTTAATACGTTCTTACTCACCACATGTGCTGTTTACAATACAAATAAATTAACTCAAGTTGCATAGTTATCCCCAATCGCCAAATATATGATAATTATTAGTTTTCAATTAAAATTGAGCAACATCATTATGCAGAAACCGAAACTGCACGTCATATGTACATGCATAATAGTTATATGACCTATTAAACATTATCAACTAAAATTTGTCTTTTTGTATGTTATAAATAAGATTCTAAAATTACGTTTGACTCATTGACGCGTGCCACACGCTGTGCATTGTCCGGTTTTCGATCAGAAATCACTACTTTTACCTCCATATCGTCAATATGCTAAA